>VXBP01009170.1:303073-535693 GCA_013400115.1 Rhinopomastus cyanomelas
CAGGTCCCTCTGGATGGCATCCCTGCCCTCCAGCGTGTCTGCTGCACCACACGTCTTGGTGTCATCAGCAAGCTTGCTGAGGGTGCACTCGGTGCCTCTGTCCATGTCACTGACAAAGATGTGGAACAAGACTGGTCCCTGGACCGATCCCTGAAGGACAACACTTGTCACTGGCCTCCACTTGGACATGCATCCATCGACAACCACTCTCTGGATGCAGCCATCAAGCCAGTTCCTTACCCATCTAGTGGTCCACCCATCAAAGCCATGTTCCACCAGCTTGGAGACCAGAATGTGGTGCAGGACAGTGTCAAAGGCTTTGCTCAGGTCCAGGTAAATGACATCAGTCGCTCACCCCTCATCCATTAATGTTGTGACCTGTTCATAGAAGGCCACCAGATTCATCAGGCAGGATTTGCCCTTGGTGAAGTCATGCTGATTGTACCCAATCACCTCTTCACAAATCTCCTGCCTCAGTGGTGCCTTCAGAAGGATTTGTTCCATGACCTTACTAGGCACAGAGGTGTGACTGACTGGCCTGTAGTTCCCTGGCTCCTCCTTCCTACCCTTTTTGAAGGTAGAAATTATGTTTCCCCTTTTCCATTCAGTGGGGACTTCACTGGACCACCATGACTTTTGGAATATAATAGACAGGGGTTTAGCAACCTCATCTGCCAGCTCTCTCGGTACCCTTGAGTGTATTCCTTCTGGTCCCATGGACTTAAACACTTTCAGGTCCTTCAGGTGATCACGAACCAACTAGATCTTCACTTATGATGGGCAGTTCATCCTTTCAGTCCCAACCACTATTTCTGATGACTCCAGGAGTGTGGCTGGAGGCCTTTGCAGTGAAGACCAAGGTAAAGGAGTCATTGAGAACCTCAGCCTTTTCCATGGTTGATGAGGACTGGGTTAGGGATAAGTAGAACATACTGGATATACATATATCTATGGGCCCTGATGGGATGCATTCACAAGTGTTAAGGGAGATGACAGAAGTCATTGTTAGGCTACTCTTCATCATCTTTGCTAAGTCCTGGGGATCAGGAGTGGTGTCTGGGGACTGGAGGATAGAAAATGTCACTCCTATCTTCAAAAAGGGTAAGAAACAGGAGCCAAGTAACTATAGACCAGTCAGCCTCACCTTCATCTGTGGAAGGGTGACAGAACAATTTCTCCTTGATGCTGTCTCTAGGCACAACAGTTTGAATACATTGGTTTGGGTTAGAAAGACACTGGTATGTTGTTAGACAGGAAAGAAGTAAGCAATGAAGCACGCGTATTTAGCAATAAGGGATGTAGGCGAGAGATCCAGGGTGGAACCCAGATTATGAGCATTTACAGAGATGCCAGAACTTGATTAAATGAGGTTTAGAGAATGCTATTCCAAAAACAATGAATTGGACAGTAAGGGGCCCCGTTGCATGCCTTAATGTTTTATTGAACGCCATAGCCCAGCCACCTGGAATCCCAATGAAATAATCAGCAGTACTCGAGAACCGATTTACAATTTGAATTGATTATCCGGCTACAGGCCGTATTGGAAATTATTATCAATCAAGCAGCAAATGCCCTTGATCTCCTAGCAGATCAAGCCACCCAAATGCAAACAGCCACATTACAACACTGAATGGTTCTTGACCACCTACTGGCAGAGGAAGGAGATGTATGTGGGAAGCCCAGTGATTCTGAGTGTTTAAAAATTGATAATAATGTAAAAATTGTAAAGGAAACCTACCCAAGGAACTAGAAAACTTGCCCATGTTCCCATCCAAACCTAGAAAAATCTGGAAGCAGATATGTTTTCGTGGCTTCCAGGTGGCCCAAACATGAAACATATCCCCTTTGTTTTGTGCCGATTAGCCGCTTTTTTTTTTACCAAGCGTTATCTTAATCTGTTACATAGAGATGTCTATATCTATATATCACTTAAGTCTTATTATTTTAGTTGTCTTTAGGTTATTAACTGTAGATACAAGAGGCTAACAGGGTGAGGGGGAGGAGGTAACAGGGTGTCATAATCGACATGCAGGTAAGATGGACATCTAAGTTGCATGTGCATTTTGGGGCAGGAGCATGGGAAAATATTTTCTTGCTGTGTGCAGACACCAAGACAAGGCAGCAGGGCCCACCACCATCTTCACACCATGCCTGGAGAAGGGAGAAGACCAAAATGGATTCCCCTGCCATTACTGCATTGGTATTGATGTTTCTGACCATTATTGAAGCAATAATATTACTTGGTACAGTGTGTCTGTACTTGGATGATTGTAACTGGTGTAAAGAAAATTAGTTCACGTTACATTTGTGGTCAGGAAGTGGTACCTCCTACTCTTCCTCATGGACAATCGTTATTCCCTTCCTCCCCAACCTGCAAAGCAGTGAATAATTGTAGTCTTTTCCCCTTCCTCTTTCTAATTCCCCCAAAACTGAATTTGAGACTACAGTTTCATTTCATCCTATAGTATGTTTTTGATAAGAGTAATGGTTACATTGGTACATTTCTCTCTCTTATCCCTCCTCAAGCAGTATGCCACTGCCACAGAAGAATGAAGCCATGTTGAGCCACAGGGTGATGTGAGCCTCTGAAAAAAATAAAGGTCCCCTTCATCTTGTCTTAACATGGCCTCATGATGAACCCAGCTTCAATGCCAGAGCAGCAAGAGATAGGCAGCCCACCAACACCACAGTGTTCTCAGCCTTGGGAGTCCACCTGGCCCTATCTGAGGTGTCAGTGATTGAACCTATTGATTATTGACTCAACATTGTTTCTGGACATTGCATTGAGACAGCAGGACAGATTTTCCAATGTTGTACAGTGACAGGGGTCTCCATTCTCTGGCTGCTTAATGAGAGAAGCTGATAAGGCAATGGCGCCAGTCTCTACAAAGGTTTACAAGGTGCTGCATTCTCAAAGCTGTGAGATAACTAAGTAGAGAAGAGAGCTCTCCTGCAAGCACTGACTAATTATAGAGTACTCACTAACTAGTACCAATGGTTTTGGTATTAACTTTATTAGCTTTAGGACTTCTCATCTGTATTTTATTATGATGTTGTCTTCAGTGTTCTAGAAGTACAGGTGACAGTTATGTTGAATGGAAAAAGAACCAGTTACACCAAAAGATTGGATCAGGAAAATATTTTACAATCTTAGACAATAGTATGTTATAAGTTCATAGTAAAAGAATTTACTAACCAAATAGAAAAGGAGGTACTAAAGAGGCCTTGCATTAATCATAGTGACCTTATATAAGAAGTAACAAGTATATTTTAGCTTACAGCTGTATCTGCAGAACATTCTACAGAGACAAGAGAGGCCCCTTTCTCAGGCTGCTCAGGTAAGACTTCCACAGCCTGCTAGAACTGATACGTAAGACAATGCTCCAAGCCTTGAGAGCCCAGGTGACCCACTGTCACCAGCCCTCCCTGCTGACCCTGCCACTGGGCTCAGAGAATGAGACAGTGAGATGCATTTTCCACCTTGGGCCTTCAGCATGATTTCAGCAGCAAAGATGCAGAAAGCAAAAGAAAAAACTGCTTGTAAACCGATGGAGAGCAGTGCTCCTTCACCTCCCCATGAAGGAGTAGGATTAGAGGGAAAGGCACAAAACTGACAACTTCTCGGCCAGAGCTAGGAGCCACCTCCCGCACCAGCCCCAAAGCCCAATTGATCATTGAAGATCAGCAGGACACTGGGGATCACCTGAGGATCTCAGGGACTCCTGGAAAGAGACAGAGACCCTCCTGAGGTGGTATATCCTCTTCCCCACCACTCTTTACCCATCTTCTTTTCCCCTTGCTTCCCTTTTCTTGTTCCACCACTCTTTCTTTCTGACTGTTTTAAATGTAACTAATTAACCAATCACAAAGGACCTTTTCAGTAGGGAACCTGCTGAAGCCTAGAAAACTGCCGAGAGCAGGGGCAACAGACTGGACTCTACTGCTCGCATTCTGTGTAGGCAAGGACAATGGCAATGAGTAACAAGAGCTGATTAACATAACTCTGCCCTTTCTAGGAAAAATATGGTTATGTATGTTTTATTTCTATGTAATATGTATCTCATCTCAATCGATGCACATGTTTAGAGGAGTAATCCCCCGTGTTGCCCAACGCTGCAACAAACATACCTGCTTCTAACTCTTTGCAAGCTGAGGGTTTGTTTATGCACATCATATAGGTGGAGACCTTTGTTCCTCTGTCACCTACAGCCCTGTGGTTACTAAGAAGGGCAACTATGTGTGCATTTATAAAACTATAATATTTAATATTCCTCTATGTTACTTACTAAGGGAATGCAATTAGCTGGTTCTCTCATGAACTGTGATACCAGATATAAAGAGCCTGACTCCTTTCCCTCACTGTGGCATAAATTAGCAATAACTTCATTAATGTCAATAACATTGTACAGAATAGAGACGCACAAGGGCTATCTAATACCAGTGCAACACATTAGAACAGTACATCAGACCAAGCAACAACAGAAAAACATCTTTTATTGCATTAATACATTTTAAAAGCACTGATAAAAGCTTTCAAAACTGTATTAATTACATTTCTAAAAGCCTTACAAAATGCAAAGCCACCCAGAAGTGCAGTTTAGTGAACACTACCTAACATTGCATCAATCCATTGCTGAAAGATAGCAGGGAGCACACAATTCCATGTTTCACATTTCACTGTAATGGATTAACTTTCCTCCCTCATATTAATTTCAAATGTCACCTTAATTTGCCTCTCTAAAAGCCGTGATAGTGTTTGAGTTTTATGATTAAATGTAAATACTTTTTTTTGTAAATCTGGTTTAAAGTTAGTAAGAAGGTAACACCTAGTCTTAAAAATGTCATAGCTAGGAAAAAAATTCAAGTTCTAGTTGCAAGTAACAAGACTCATGTGACTTTGAAGGTCACAGGTGAGATGTTTAATTCCTATCACTGCTGTCTAGTACCTTTCCAAAACAAAGACCAGTGCCAAAGCCTCCTTATATTGAGCTTTTTTAGGCACAGCCTCCAAAGGTCACAATCTTAAATATGATGGGAATTAAGACATTTACCATCATCTATTGGAGGCTGCCGTCTGGCACATAGACAGTTATATGCTCCAAGTCTTAATAAGTCATCCAGGATTCAAATGATCTCTATTTATCGAGATCCAAACTGTACAGTCTGGTTGGAGGGGAATTAGTGTGAATCAGAAGAACAAGAACTTCCATCCCCCTCTGGATACACACTACTGATTCTTTTGCACCTACCAAGTAGAAGGACTTGACAAGATATATTTGTTTTTCAGTTAATATTCATAAAAGATGTGAATAGGTTTCAGAACTTTTGAGTACAAAGCAAATCCAAACAAAAGGAATACTCAAATTAAAACTCTCTCATTTTTTCAAGACACAGCAGCCTTTTCTAAGCTTTATTAGAAAATTATCATGCCAGCTGTCTCCTTTCCCTGACTGTTATTCACACAATATGCCTCTCTCTTGTTTCTTTTCAGCTTTGTACATGTATAATAATGAGTTTTCTAGAATGGAAAACCCAATGGAATATTAAAATTGCACAGAGCAGCTCTTTGAGTTAATTTCACCAAAGTGCATCACAACATAATACAATGTAGTAAGAATGAATTTCTAATAGGAATTCATTCATGGAAAAATTAATTAAAGAAAATGTTATTGCTAATGTAACTTTTCATATAGGTACCATTATGCATTGCCAAAAATAGAAGCTAAACACGTAGCAAACCAAACTGCTCATGACGCACTTGCTGGTCTGTATCACGAACAGTATCTTTTCACAATACCATTGCAAATATCAAGTGAAGAAATGCACCCTCCTAATGATATTAGTGAACTACAAAGCAAGGAGAAGCCCATTCACCACAGTTATACTTCACTAACCAGTACAATAAAAAGAAAATCTCCTGTATAATGCTGTAAAATGCCTCAGTTTTCTTAAGGAAATACAAGAGTATTTCCTAATGAACATAATGGAGACAGTGTCAACACATAAGAAGACTGGGATACTGCATATAAAGAATGAGAAAATCCAGGAGCAAAGTAATAGAGGTAGGATGAAACTGAATGAAGTGAAGGCTACACAACTAGAGAGTAAAAAGAAATTACACTAGAAACTGAAATTACAGCAAGCTGAAAAGGGAAGGAAGAAAGCTATGTAGGGTGATACAGTTAAATTGGCAAAGATGACAAATATGCTCACGGGTACAGTACATTGATCAGTGCATTTTCAGAGGAGATTAAGAAAATACTCAGAAGGTCACTAAGCAAATCCACAGAGTCTGGATTCCCGTGTACAAAAGTGAATTGGAAAAGATGTAAAGCAGTACATTAATTAGGAAGGGACATGCTATCAAATAAAAGGAACCTGTATGAATTTATGTGCTAAGGAAAAAGAAGCCTGAAGAGGTAAGTGTTCAAGGGAGAAAACTCAAGCTGAAAGTCAGTCCTGGAACAGAAGCAAATGACCACAAACAAAATTAAAATCGACTGGTCATTAATAAAAATTTAGCCTACGTATTAGAAAGCTTCTTACCGTCACAGAACCAAACCACAGCATTCACAGTTAGGAAAAATCTATTTTTAATCTCAAGCATGGTAAATGGTGAAAAGGCTACAAGAAAGAATTGAATAATTGCCTGTCATAGAGGAGGACCAGGCAATTGGCTTCAGGACATCCCATCCCAACTCAAGTTCTTAAATTCACATTCAACTATGCAAATTATGCTCACTCTACATCAAACAGCATACATACACCTCTCCATTTGTCACAAAAATAAGTTTTCCCAAGTTTCGATTGCAAACGTGAGTCCTTTTGGTTTGGATTTTTTCCTAATAGGTTCAAACTTGCCCGAAGCATTTGCTCACAAAATGACATTCAGATATCTGACTTGTCCTAGCCACTC
Source organism: Rhinopomastus cyanomelas (assembly GCA_013400115.1). Taxonomy (NCBI): domain Eukaryota; kingdom Metazoa; phylum Chordata; class Aves; order Bucerotiformes; family Rhinopomastidae; genus Rhinopomastus; species Rhinopomastus cyanomelas. The sequence continues at coordinate 309,990 of VXBP01009170.1, forward strand.
ACTATTTCTATTACACATCCCATCTCTCTAAAGGGACAAGCAGCAGCAGAGCCCCAAAACAAGGAAGCCTTTACCTTGGTAGCAAGATATTCTTGACAGGAATTGCAACTTTTTTTTTTCCTTTGCTTAAGGAGATTAACAGACTTGAGACCTACACTACAGGAAAAGTCTCAATACATTCCACATGAATATGTCTAAATCAACATAATTAAAGAGAAACCAGCTTTTTAAAGGAGTCAGCTCAGAGGAGACGAGGTATGAGATACCTTGAGTTGACTACAAACTGCAGAAGCTGAACACGTGGGGCTCATTCCCCCTTGCCCTGGACAAGGTGGTAAAAAGGACAGGTGGGGAGAAATTGACTGAAGTCCCAGAGCTGTGCTCAGAATTTCTACTGAGCCCAGACAAGCGCCTAGGAGTCTCTGATGAGCGGCTCCCTGAACAGCACACAAGCCATTTCATACCCTTCACTGAATCACCTCAGCATCTTCACATACCATCTACTGTGTGTAAGGACATCGCCAAGCACTCTTGATTCTACCTTAGGGGCTTTTTTTCCTGGATATCCCCACCTAGGCTTAACTTGCTCAGTGTTTTAAATACAACTTCTAAATGTTTAGACCTGTAGAGAAAAGCCAATACTGAACAGACAGCGATCAGAAGAGGATTGACTGAGACGATCACAGAAAGACAGGCTGACTGCCTGCTGGCAAGCTGCTTCTCTCTCCCTCTACCCTGCCTTTTGAGTTTTGGGTTTTTTTAAGTCTGTAAAGTGCTGTTGGGAATACTTGATAAATAGAAAGTCAAATAATGGATAACTTCCCTGGAATGTATTTCAGACTTATTTATTCATACGTCAGCTTTATTTAAACATGTGAAAAACGAGAGTGGTCTGAAAAGACTTGGCATAAAGTTACAAATTTGAAAGCAACTTTGCAAATAATTAAAAGTAGCTTCAGATCTGAAAATTTTTACTGCATTTTACTCTTTATTTCAAGGCCTACAGACCTGTTTGGTTTTGTATGGTCTGCACATTAGGACTGCAGCTCCCTTAGGATGGCTTGTGCTCCAAGTTCACTTTTTATCAACCACGTTAATTTAGCAATAAGCTATTGGTGTGACTTTTTGTTCATCATAGTCAGAAGTGGATTGTGCTAGCCCTGTCCCATTTGCCCTTAATTAACAACCATTGAATCCCCATATTAATTAGCTGAACCATTAGATATTTTACATCATTTCACTATGGTGGATAATTAAAAGCCCCACAAATAAAACGCTGGTATTCATAATTTGCATAAACCTATTATGAAACAATAAAACTGATTACACTATAGCTTTTTACATGCTTGTTTATTGGTATGACGCTGCCTTAAATTAAAAATAATTCACACAGTCTTATAAAGGTTTTTTAAATGGTGGCTTTAATTCATCTACTAGATGAAACTTCTGAGATGAATGCCTTTCATACTCCTTGAAGCAAACCGTGAAATAATTATTGCTATTGGAAGAGAGCAACACTTGATGAACGTGTGGGTCTGGGGGATTTTTTCATTGTTTGCTTACAAAATCAAACTGTCACTTTTCTTTATAACACAAAGCAAGAGACTGATTGCTTCCTGCTTGTGCGCAGGAGGTGTGATCCAGAAGACAGCAACTTTAAATGACAGCTACAGCTTAATTGGCATCATCCAAGGGAAGCTGTCCTGTTGAAGCACTGAACCATCATTTCCCTAAGGCACCTTGGCCTTGCCATGTCCCCAGTCAGCATCACTTTTGCATTTTCAGATAAAGTGCCTCAGGGCCCTTTGCTGAAAGATCTATGCCAAGGACCTCTGAAACCATAAAGCCCAATGCCTTAAAACTTTTTGTCAGTCTTTGATGAAATGAAGTAGAGACTTAGGCTCATAAACATTTGCACAAGTGACAAGTGTCAAGGTTCTTCACATGATCACGAGAAGGTATTAAAAGCTGACTTAATGCTGCTTACACCTTGTGTCTTCTGAGGATTAAGCATAAAGGCATCGAGTTATTAATGAAAATGCAATTAATGCACCCGAGTCCATTTCAATAGTCTATCAGATAGGCTAAAAACTGGTAGAATTATAATTCGCAAGGGAATCTATGGTTCCTGAGTTGTAAATGAATCAACAAATTATAAATGCAACTCCTTGGACAAGGCACACTAAATTTAATTTCAGTTACTTGCACCAGGTCTTCCCTCAAGGGTAGAGTTTATCTCTATCTGCTTCCCTAATAGTATTTCCATTGTTTTTAACTGCTTTTACAAAAACCTCGGTCATTGATGTCAAGGGCTTCCAAGATCTTCTGTGAAATTTGCTGGTACATCAGGTTTTGAAAACTAATTATGTTAAATATTTCCAGCTCAAATCAGTGCAGCAACAGAATAATCTGAGAGTATAAAGCTGTTATTTCTTTCCTCTGTTACGTGGTTTCAAATCTCATGTTACACTGTCTAATCACAAGTTAACATTTCTTTTTCAGACAAATATAAAATACAAGGGTAAAAGACCATTCTGAGATTTCTAAACTTTCTCTGTGAAATAAGCAACTACTTCTCTGATTTAAAGCAAAATACAGTATTTCCTGCCAGCCCTAGGAAAAAAAATAATCTAGGATGACATTCAAAGAGTCATCACAGTTTCCTCACCAAAAGAAAAGCATTTAAATTTCAAGTTGAAAGTTAAATCTAATTTTGCAACTCTGTTTAATTAAGCAATCTTTAGCTCTTTTCACTGAGGATTTGTTATTCCCTGCTGCATTCTCACTAGGACTGGTTAGATTTGCCTAGTTTCATTTTTATCACAGTTCCTTGGCTTTCTACCTCTGTCATGTACTCCCAGGCAAAAACCACCTGTTAAAAAGCTCGACAAGCTTTCATTTGTACTAAGAGGTTGAAAATTAGAGAAAAGCAGCAGAAATCTATGCCAGCTCTGACATTCCCTCAGGAAACGTTGCAAGTTAAGGAAATTTTTCAATATTATGAACTAAAGGCTTGCGCTGTCATTTCCGTAGGAACTGCTGATATTCTGGTGCTATGACTTTTGTGCAAATGAAACTCTGTGTGGGTGAGAACTGTATTTAAGTAGAGTGACTGTGAGTCTATGAAATGCAGACAAGATGTTCTGCTGCAAATTTTACAATTTAGCAAGAATTTGCAATTGCAAACAAACCTCAAAGCCACCTTATCAATACACAGGTAAAAGACAGTGAAAAGAGTATCTCCCAGCACTAACCTCTCTACTCATCTTTCAACTAGATGTTTACTGGCATCAAAGTAGTACTCAGAATTGCACTGATGTACGTTAGAGACCAGAAGAAATGGTATCTACGTCGCGTACCAAAATCTCAAAACAATGAGCGCCTCTTGAGCTATGGTTTGTACAAGGGAGCTATATCAATATTGCATCCTGATTTTGTAATTTATTGTTCTGAAATTCAGGATGGTGACTTTCCTGTGAATTTTCATACAAACACAATACTGATTCTGTGAAATAGTCTCCTGAAGCAACATAGTTACCAGCATTTTGGAAGTAGTTATGGGCATAAAAACAAAATGCCTACCAAGCTATTTGAGACGTTCTGTAAAAATCTACCTAATATTTTCTACAAGAGCTATTTTGAGACATCTTTATGTCTACCATATATAGCAAACTCTGAGCTTCAAAAAAAAATATAATCAGAGGTATTTTAACCCTTTTTTTAAAGGAAAAAATAAAATACACTTTAATACACTTTGTAAAAGTGGTAACTCCTGTATTTCAGAAGCAATTGAAAGGAACAGGAATGTTGGCAACTTCAGTAGAGCTGATCTGCACACCTACACTTTAATGGCCTATCAAAACCCCAGTTCTGACTGCGTAAGCAATAAATATGCTAGCATCAACTCCCCTTGTAGAAAGATGTTTTTCCCTGCTGTTAGTGCAGAAAGATTCTAGTTACAATGACTAAAGTATAAAAAAGCAGTTTTCAGACTGCATGTTAATATAAATAATAATCAGTTGAAAAGAGTAAGAACTCAAGCCTCATTTTATACTCTAAGCATGAATATTTGGAGCTTTTTACTACTTCTATATTTAAAATACCTTCCCTATAATCAGCATATCACACTGGCACATGATAGTGGTGGATAAGACCCTTTGCAGCAACAGTTCCTAAGAGAAATAGAGCCACTTCAGATGCAAGACACTATCAGGTGTCTCGTATAAACTGCATGACATGACAGTGCTTCAGAAAAAAGCCAATAAGAAAATTAATTGGAACTTTGAAGAAAAATTTTGGAAGAATATAATTAGCTTGCTTGGAACACAGAATACTAGGATTAAGTCAGTTCTTACTTTGGGAGAAGTGGGCCTTGAGACATTTAAGTGAAAAAGGTCACACGCATGGCTGACTTTCCAAGAAACCATGCAAGATGCCATTGATCCGTGCATCAAGTACACCTGAAAGTAAAGTGCAGTAGTTACCCTTGTGTGTGTTTGTATGAAACAACTACACCCTTACTCAGTTAAAATAAATGCCTTCTTTTAATTAGATTAAAACATTAATTATGCCCTTCAGGCTAGGAAAATACAATTATTTTATCTAGGAAAAACCGTCATAGATTGGGATTATATCACCTGAAACGATCCCCTGCTGTTTCTTTAGAATCAAGACAACGACAACTATCAGTCAAAGCCACTATGAGTAAAATTTTCAGCTTACAGAAGAGAATTTAAGGCATTGGGTTTTATTATTAAATGTTACAGTAAAGATAATCAGAGTAATGTGCCATGCTGTGATAAAGAAGTAAACAGAGCAAAGAAATTAAAACAATCATTGAAAACCCTGGGGAGCTATAATGCCTTTTTATTAAAGATGCTATGGATTGTGTGCCAAGAAGGTGGCAAAACAATTGAGCCTCTCACCCTGTGGAGGCATAGGGAATCACAGCATGGTTTTGGTTGGAAGGGACTGGAAGGCTGCTATAAGGTCCCCCTGGAGCCTTCTCCAGGCCGAACAGCCCCAGTTCCCTCAAACCGTCTTAATAAGGGAGGTGCTCCATCCCTCTGATCATCCTGGTGGTTCTTCTCACCATGTTGGCACATTCTCCACTGTAGACACTCATCAAATGAGGGGGGTCTTAACTGAGATAGAGATTGCAATGGAAATTAAAAATATAAAGTAGTTCAGTCACCACACAAAAATGTGTGCTAAGGAGATCTGCCATCTGGGATGGTGGAGTGCAAAGAACAAGAGCATTTGGAGAAAAGAATAGGGATCTGGTATGGAGTATGTTGTTTCTGCTTGTGAATTTTCAAGCCAGTGTAACCTATTCCTTGTAAGTTCGCAAGGCAAGGATCAGGAATTGTCATTCAAAGTTCTTTCAGACCTTTCCTCAGAATTGCTGTTGAGCTATACCCTTGTCATAGATTATTACCCCCTGCTCACAAGTGGGCTTTGCTGGCTCCTGAACATCATTCGTTGCTTCACACAGTTCAGGATGAACAAACCTTCCCTATGCCTCCCTGTCAATAGTTTTTGCAACAACTTTCTGCCCAGCATGACAGATTAATGCAGATTACTTTTGGTTCAGTCTTTATCCTTCAGCCTGCCTGCATAGATATTCCCACCAGAAGTAGAACTACACAGAGCTATAAAATTCACAAGTGTCTCATAATAGCAAGGCATTTCTGTAAGTAGCAGTAGATCCAGGGATGTTATAAAAATATTTATAATATTTGTAGAGGTGTGCATGTGCAGAACGGAAGAGAGAAGGCTGGGCAAGTCTCACTTATCTGGTGGCAGACAATGTCTTCATTCTGCACTTATTTTAAGGTAGTTTGTAAAAGCATCTGCACCTACAAAAAGAGTGTGTATTTCCAGGAGACATTTAGAATCACAGTTTTACAGAACACAAGTGGATATAAATCTCTCCATCCAAAGTAGAGGTCCTTTTTAATAAATCCTTAGGAATAAACAAACACCCTCCTGCCCTTGACTTCCAACCGTAGAAGAATTCTGCTCTGCATGGGATTATCTATTAAACACATATTATGCCTAAAGCAGGCCACTGAAAACCAAGCAAGAAGCAACTACAAATATAGAAAGTTTCTATTTCTATATTTTCACTAAATAAGTAGGAGTACATCAACAAACAAGTGTTCAGAGCCTGTCTTCCCTACCCAAACCCCCCCAAAAGGAGTTTATTTTTCCCATGTGTGCTATCTGTAAACATCCATCCTTGTTCGTACAAGGCCAAAGACTTTGGGACTTTACTGTCGGATCCCAATGTCTGCCTCCACCAATGACTCTGCAGACACTGCATTGGCAGCTGTATCTCATAGACCTAACAACCCAGGTAGCCAGTACAGCCCAGGAAGCATCACTCAATACCCTAACAGCAAGATGATCAGGCACATCACTGCTTCACTGCAGCACCAAGGTCTGAAGTAAGCAGGGTCTGCAGGTGAATCAAGCCACCTTGCAAATCCCTTCCTGTATTCTTCTAATACTGCTGGTATTTCAATTTAAAAGCTCAAAGTACCAGTCTTGCTTCCACAGAGCACATACTACCAAAGAAAAGAAAAGATACTACCTTTGCACCTAAAGCAGATGCTCTGAGAAACAAAGCATCAGTGCATTATGTCATAGATGTTTATATTCAGCTCAACGTGGCCTCAAAAAATTTATAGCTACATTAAAGTGAGTCCTTCGTTGTCAGGACAAAGAACCTGGCTGGAAGAATAGAGGTGAATAGAGTTTAAGACTATGTCAAGGCTAAAAGACTTCTGCCAGCACAAGTGCAGTGGTCGTGGATAAGAACAGCTTAAATATCTGAAAAATTACCTGCCGTGGGAGGAATTCTTTAGGATACTCGTAATCTAAATCTTACAGTCCAGCAGCTCCATTGCAACGTTACCCTGGGAAAGCATTTCTGCTATATAAATAGGCCTACGACACTACACTAGAGAGCAATTCATTGTATAAACTTCTGTGAAATAGTTATTAATTTTATTCCTGCTTTTAATCTTCTAATTTTAAAATCTGGGCAAAATCTGCTCGTCAGAAGAAACTCAGTCAAATCATAGCTGGCATGTCAGAAATGCACAATAAACCTGACACTGAAAGATATTCAAACTTCAGATGAACGATTGCTTAACTTGCCACATTACTGCCTACAGCCACTCTTTTCTTGTAAATTAGTCTACAGACTGACACAGTAAGACTAAAGTGGTGAAAAGAGCAGGCAGTAGCAGCGCTGAATCAGACCTCCCTGAGCTAGCACCTAAGCTGGTACTGTCACTGCACACAGCAGCACCACACTGACTCATCCGGAGCAGGACTGAGCCTCTCTGCACCAGCAGCTTATGTCCCATCTATCAGCTGGATAAAGTACCCCAGGACAACTCAGATGCTACTGTACTAACTTTCCATCCAACAGTGAACTTGGTTTGAGTGCTGTGATAGTGACTTTGCAAAGGCTGATTTACCAACGATCTAGAGAAGCAAGTACCCCTTCAATTTCCACTATAAATCCAGTGGAGGATTTGTTGCACTCATCCACAGAGATATTTTTATCACTACAAAGTCAGAAGAAAACCTGGAAAAATCTTTGATTTAAATTTAGGCAAACCTGAACTCTGAATCCCCCCTCTCTAGACAACCCAATTAAACAGCTACCCTCAACATTCTTATAAATAGCTTTCAGCAAAGCCACACTAAACACTTAGTTATGAAATTTAAGGCTACAGTTTAGCTAGACTGGTTTCAGTTCCATTTAAAATGTTATAGAATATTTTGTAAGAAAGCTTACAAAGTAAGACAGACAAATTCCATTTAAGGCATTTTAAGTTCCTGTGAAAGTTTTTCTGGACTCGGGCTACAATATATTCCCGAATTCATTCCATTCTGTGTCCACTGCAACTCCAACCTAAAATAAAGATGTAGGCCTCTCAAGTAAAGGAGTTCATATGGTTCTAGTCTCTACAGACTGGCTGCAGTAGATGGTAAAATGCCTGGCAATCTTAAGTTGTTATAGAAAAACAGCATTAAAAGTAAGCTGAAAAGTATTTTTAATAAACTAGCTCTAAATTTCCTCATATGAATCATAAACTGTTGTATCCCCAAGAGGGCTTATTAGATTCAGATAAAATGTTTTAGAAAATTCCCATCACCTAACTGCTTTAAGCTGCATTAATCATTCTTAAATTCCACCCAAATCATAAGCAAAAAATCTGCTCTCATTTAATGAATATAAATGCTTTCCTTTCCATAGCTAAATTTCTTGGGCTGAAGTTTTACAAACATTTAATGGGAGATGTTCACAGAAAATCCATTAAACAAACAAAAGGTTGTGTGTGCAAATTTCCTGTGCAATATGTGGTGTGGAAATTCATCCCCTTTATTGCTTAGCATTTCCTTTTCAAATATCAGGGTTGGGTTTCAAGTATTTAAAAGTCATTCTTCTGATTTTATTTCTTTTACATCTCATTATCCATAATATCACTTGAAAATTATTTCCTTACACATCTTCCTGAGCTTTCCATAGCTAACAAAAAGAGACAAGACAAACGGCACAAATGACAGCAGTGATGATCTATAGACAAACACCTCCATTTATTCTCAATTCATTCATCTGGATTCCTTATAGCAGGAATAATATTGAAATGCTGGTGATTTTTGTGAGATTGAATTCCCAGTCTCCTACATTTGCTCTTACTTAAAGAGTGCTGAAACCCAACAGCTCTGATTTTGTCTTTCATACTCAGAAATCTGCAATCAGAAACTTCCTCTTTCCTTTCTAAGATCCACAGACACCCTTCTTTCTCATTTTATAATCTCTACTTATGTTGAGATTCCAGTAGGGATCACATACTGCTGTGGGTATAAATGAGGAGATACAGATGACACTTCATGCATTAAACACTGGCCAGCTGTCCCAGTGTAGAATAACACTAACTACTCGATGAAAGCAGCTGGCTGAAGTGAAACCTCAATCACAAGATATCAGATTAGTAAAGGATTAATGGTAAAGGCACTGGACTGGGATTTGAGAATTCTCTGCTCAGTTCCTGTTTCTGCTCCATTTGTGACCTTAAGTAAATCACACTGTTCCAGACCCACAAGAGGTAATTACACATCCAATTTCCAAGGATGTCATTTAGGCTTCCAAACCTAAGTGGATCTGAACCCTAGTTAGTCTTGCCAGATCTGACCTGAGCCAAAACTGTCCACACTGACACTTTCCTATCTGTTCCTGTACAAGTCATTATGGGAGTCGTATCCTTTCATCAAGGGTATGGCAGGGATTCACCACCTCAGTGCCCTTGATGGACTCCTTGGCATTAGACCAGAAGTTTGGGAAGCCAACATGCTGTTCAGGCTCACAGCACAGCAAAACAACTAGTGCAGAGTTGGTGAGGTACCCAACAGAACATATTTCTAGAACACTTGATCCAGTTAGATGGAGAAGCAAAGGAGAGACAAACCAGTTAACCTGAAAAGAACGGCTCTGCCTTCTTAATATGAATAAGGTATGAAAACTCCAGCACCACTTAAATGTAAAATGCACAAGTGGAAGCAGCTGCACAATGCAGCTTCTGCTATTCTTTTCTGGCTGAGCAAGCACGCTAAAAATCCAGGCTACTTACATCCACAGAAACACTAATGCAAGAGTTTCCTCAGCACATCATCTACCACTATGAAAAGCTCCTTTTCTTAAAAGCTGACTGACTGGCTCACTGGATTTTAAAAACTTGAGGACGATTTAGTGCCCAAATGCAGAAGAAATATAATAGAAGTTTTATGTTTAACTCTTTTAAGCCTTCTATGAAACCCCCCAAAAATATTCCCAGGTGAAACACAGCTTTGACTTCATAAGTCCTAGCTTTGCACATACTTCCTGTATTAGTAATAAGAACTCCAATAAAACTCATGCATGCAATAAGCTCACTGAAGCCAAAGAAATTACAGTGATGACTGCTTGGGTCTATTGTCTCTTAATTAGTTTCTTTCACATTCAATTGCCTGTGTTTTAGCTAACTCTACAAAACCAAAGGTTACTGTATAGAAAGTAACTTATTTGCTGCTGGTGTGCTAGTTTTCCATCATACTCATCTCCAGAAGGCTCTGCACCAAGACATCTCCACCTCTGCACAGAAATAGAAGGAAGCTGCCCTGTGGCTCAGACAGGTGGACTGTGCAGAAGGTTCTCTGCGGGTCTGAAGATTTGCAGCTGGGAGGAGTTTGGCCAGAGGCACAGGGCAGGTATGCTGCCAAACATCCCCTCCTAAAGCCAGATGGAGATGAATACTTCCACAAGCAGTATTTGCTTTATTCAACTCCATTGACCAATGCTATTTGAAGATCATCCTGGAGACACATACTAGCTATTAAGATCGTTTCACCTGCAACAGGGAGAGGCAAAACTTCAGCAGCTGCAATTGAGGACACCAGGACACTTGCAGACCTCCTTGGTTGGGATCTACACAAATCTCAGGGAAGCAGAAAGAGATTGAGAAGTACCTGGGGGCGTTGATCGGCAGCTGGCTGAACATGAGCCAGCAGTGTGCCCAGGTGGCCAAGAAGGCTAATGGCATCCTGGCCTGTATCAGAAACGATGTGACCAGTAGGAGTAGGAAGGTGATTGTGCCCCTGTACTCAGCACCTCGAGTACTGTGTCCAGTTTTGGTCACCACAGTACAGGAAGGACATTGAGGTGCTGGAGCGAGTCCAGAGAAGGGCAACCAAGCTGGTGAAGGAGCTGGAAGACATGCCCTATGAGGAGAGGCTGAGGGAGCTGGGGTTGTTTAGTCTGGAGAAGAGAAGACTGAGAGGAGACCTTATTGCCCTCTACAACTACCTTAAGGGAGGTTGTGGCAAGGCTGGTGTTGGTCTGCTCTCTCCAATTAGTGATGATAGGATGAGGGGAAATGGCCTCAAGTTGCATCAGGGGAGGTTTGGATTGGATATTAGAAAGAAATTCTTTACTGAAAGAGTGGTTAGGTACTGGAATAGATTGCCCAGGGAGGTGGTAGTGTCACCATCCCTGAAGGTGTTTAAGGAACGAGTGGATGCGGCACTTAGGGATATGGTCCAGCAGTTAGATACTAGGAGAAAAGGCTGGACTCAATGATCCTGGAGGTCCTTTCCAGCCATGATGATTCTGTAATTCTGTGACTTTGTCCCTGAAGTCTCACAATGAGAGAAAACACACATACATCTTGCTGATCTGCAGAAGTTCAGTGCATACACTAATGAGAAGAACTAGATGCAATTTCTTGGCCTTAGCATATATATATATTCCCCAAAAGTGCACACAGTGGGTCACACATGAATTTAAACACAGACAGGTTTCTAGCAAGTATTAACAAGTGAGCAACTCTTTTTAAATACAACACTCATGTCATTAGGAATTTGTTAAAAGGTTTGTGATTCAGAGTTAACACCCAACAACAACCAGAATGCTCATACAAGTCTTCTAATCACTACACTCCAGTGCAAAACACTTTTATGCTTCCACATAACTTTTCATGACATCCTTCTGCATCTGTGAACAGCTCCTGACATCTTCCTTCCCACTTCAGATCTTTTCAGTAAACTAAGTGGATCTGCTCTCCTCTCTCCAGAGACTGCCCAGTCAGTCCTTTGGGTTTTGAACTTTCAAGACACATTCCATAGCAAAGCCTCACTCAGAGACTGCACTCCTTGAACACATCTCAATAATGCATAGGTAAACAGACTTCTCTCACCTTGTTCCTGCTTCATTTCATAAAGATTCTTCTGTTCTTTAAACTTCATATACTTTGAGGCTTAGAACACCAGTGAACTGAAACACTTCACGGATGCAGACACAGGTGGAAAGGCAGAGAAGCAGATCCTTATCTGGATAGTTGTTTGGGGTTGTGGTTTGGTTTTTTTTAAGAGCTGTTTCAAGCTTTGGGTAAGCATTCAGGATGGGTTTTCACAGCTATTCAGGAAAATCAATGTTTTCTTAGTTGTTCCTAGCACACCCACTCAATATTTCTTTGTACTTGTTAAACTTTAGACTTGCTGTTAGTTTTAATGGGCACATGTTCAACTGAAAACACAACTACCACAAAAAGTTCTGAGAAATCAAATACAGAGAAGGAAGCTCACTACTACTTGAGCCATGTTAAGGTGATGTGATTTCAGTGGACTTCAAAGAACTCTAGCAGTCTCATTCCGTATGGTAAAGCAGAACTGAAGCCTATTTTCAGTCTTACAATTCTTAACAAGAGCAAAAGAAAGGATGCTTTTTTTGTAGTTTTTGCTCGAATAAACATGCTATATTCACATTCTGCAGAGGTTCTGCAGTCCCTGCAGCTCTACATATTGTAGCAGGAATGACATTTCTTCTTTATTTTTCTGTCTTTCTCAAGCTATCCCAGTATTTCAGTCTTACATAGCTAGAGCCCAGCAAGGTGTTGAGCATTACAGCTTCTAACTCAAATAGTTTTATATTTTACATATAAATTCAAATATAGTTATTTAATTTATACACAAATGAAACAGGAGAATAAGGTAAAAAATCCATTTTTAAAAATCTCTTTGAAGAATATAACCCAGAGTGGCAAAGAACAAGGCATTTACTTTTATTTGCAGGGAATGACTTAATTCACTCTGGTAGCTTTGCCACTTGTGAATTGTGCCAGCACCCCAAACGTATGAAAATCAACACCGCTACTGTACTCTCTAGTACCTCTTTCTTTCTCTCTCTCCTTTTATATAGATATGTTTTTTTCCTCCATCTTCTAAAAGGCACAAACAACCCATCAGATATATTCAAGCATATGCAAAATTCTAACTAGACAGAAACAATCTTTGTTCTTTTCCCCATGTGCTCTGTGGGAGTTTTGCCTTGTTCATATGATTGATCAGTTTGTATTTTACATCAGCAAAACCATTCTTCAAACGTATACATGTGGTTTGAAAGCAGAATTAAAATATCTCAGTCTGACCTTTTACCAGTCAAAGAAAAAAAAAAAGAGGCAACACAGAGCAGAAACACTGCGTTTGTTTCACAAGATTCTAAGAGTGTCCTGCCAAATAATGTCTGAACCCTTCTGAAAAGTAACGAGCAATATTCTAGTACTCAGGGTTAGTTAGTTAGCAAGTAGACACTTCCCGGGGGGAAAAAAAAATCTAAACCATCAAAAAATGGCAAATGAAGCATCCAAAAACCAGTAGAACAAGTTAAAGCCAGAAATGAATGCATCAGTCACCATTGGGAAAGGGTACATTTGCTTTGATCATTGTTCGGTACTCTGCAGAGTAAGAGAATCAAGCCAGCTCTGCCCACGTATGCCTCTGCGCTAAGACCTTCAAATAACTCTGTGCATTGTTGTCTTGCTATCAGAACACACTAACATTTGGGTTTGTCGTCAGCAATGACGCTAAAATATCATCACGCAATCGCAGTTCTTGCAAAATAGTTCTTTGGTTTTACTTTTGTCAATCTCCAACACCTTTTGGTAATTGATAAGATTCTTCTTATGACTTAACTAGTAACTTCCCTTTTTTCTTCACACTAAGTTTCTATCTTTCAACTCCTGTGCATCTCAAACTTTCCTATCAATTGAAGTCAATGAGAGACTGAGGCATGCACAGAATACAGAATTAATCATCCTTTAATTACTTTTAATCCATAGTAATTCTTCAGTGCTTTACCACAAACATTCTGTACAAACTATGTGTTTCCTCAGCAGAACTGACTTATGCAAAATACTCATCTTGTATTTTCTTCGTTTTAGTTGTGGAGGTATATTGGGTGAAGCTTTACAAAATGTTACAGTTGGAGGGTTAAAAACCATGAAAGTGAAAGATATTACTACGACATAGCAAGTGTTTTCTTACAGATTCTCAAAGCTAGAAATGTACTTCATCCTCAGCTTAACATCTTTTCCTCGCGAGCAGGCATGTACCCTGCTAATCGCAACCGTCACTGCCTGTCTCTGCCGACTGGTGGGGTAAAGGATTCCTAACATAGCCATGATTTTAGGAGTGTGCTCATCAGCTATTTTCGACAGGGTAATTTAACCAAAGTCAATCACTGGAAAAGTATTAGATAACAAATTTGGAAAAGCAGTGTGTAGCAACAGCACAGTGAACTGTCTCAGTCTTGTGCCTTAACGTGCGTTGTCTTTGCAACTTGCTCGTTTTTCTATGGGGGAAATTTTAGAAGTTTCTACAAATAACTCACAGTATCAGTAGTAATCAAACACAGCAGAAGTCATCATCTTTAACGCTGCTCCCCCCCCAGCCCTGCCAACGATATTAGTGTTTACTTAAAATTTTAAAGGAGGATTCTGTCACTCCTGGCACAAAATTAGGTATCTTTTCCAGTATGTGTTCCAGATAGCCAGCCCTTACTCTGACACTCTGCGTGACCTTAGGCATTTCAGTTGACCTCTGTAAATCAGTCAGCTCAGCTAGAAGACAGAGTCCCTTTGAAAAGCAGATGCTGCATCAGGGCTGAGTTTTCTTGGATAAATGCATTTAAAATTAAAAGAAAGCTATGACTGTTCAATGACCTTCCAGTACACTTAATGTCAAGGGCCTTTCTCTTGTTGACAGTCTATCTGGAATTGATAATGCAATTTATGAAAGAAAAAAGCAGCAAATGATAACAATTCTGACACAAACGCAGGGGCAAGGACTGCATTTTCATTCCTGCTATAAGCTCGGACTGTATCCCCACCTTTCTCTCAGTCTGTTTCAACAGAATTCATTTATAACATTGTAAAATCTTGTATTCATGCAGCTGCTCATTTTGAAGTTCTATATTTGTGCTGGATTTCTCATGCTGAAACATCTCAAAATACATTCAAACCAGAACTCATACACAGACAATACAGACGACACCAAATCTGTAACGTGACAAACGTAATCAAAGAGCAAATTGACAGAAAGCTACGAAACACCAGTTGGCTGTGTGCAGAAAGAAATAGAGTTTTATGTAACGAGGATACAATCTCCTATAACATCCCCAGGCCCTGCCATCTGAGCATGGATGTTTGCACTTGTCAGGTACTGATTCCACACGCTGCGCTGAGCAGCTGTGAACCACAAGCAGAGCGAGCAGAGCAGGGTCTGGTGGCTTGAAGGATTGACAACCCCAGGGCTGGCAAGAACTCTGGCTGCGACAGAGGCAGATCCTGAAGCAGACAGGAGTAGGTGGTCATCACCTCTGTCAATGACTCAGCACACACAAACATATCTTCTGGATTTTAAATCCTTTAAATCACTACCTGTGCTTCTCACAGTTCTATTGCCCTGCTTTTGTATCTTAAGGCAAGAGAGAACCATGCTCACCAAGTTTTGTTTCAAGTCCACCAAACCAGGATTTTTAAGTTCACTAACACATGAAAGAGTTACCAAATAGTTATTTTCTAACTAGACTCACATCTTAATTTTAATCAAACTGCTTTTAGTACAGCTCCTCAGGATGTACTGTCTTAAGCCTGTTCAAACCCTGCTTATGATTATACTGTTACTCAAGTCCAACTACATGTAAGGCTACAACACTGGAATTTTTTCCTCTTCATCTTTGCTTTGGTAAGTATGAGAGGAAAAAAGTTCACAAATTTGCACATCCAAAACCTCCAAGGCTGCAGTGCTGCTGAGGACTTACAAGAGTTCTGTGCACCATGTGCACAGTGTTACTGCAGGGTTGCTGCTGCATCTGCTTTAGAGGAGAAGGATGCTAACCACATAGCTGCCATTTAATCACAGAATGGCTACAGTTGGAAGGGACTTTAAAGGTCATCTAGTTCCAACCACCCTGCAGAGGCAGGGACATCTTCACTAGATCAGGTTACTCAGGGCCCCATCCAACCTGGCCTTCAACACTTCCAGGTATGGGGCAGCTACAACTTCCTTGGGCAATCTGTTCCAACCATCACAGGCAAGATTTTGTTCCTAATGTCCAACCTCGTTTTCCCCTCTTCAAGTCTGTATTCTTTTCCTCTTGTCATGCACCCATGTAAAAAGCCCCACCCCAGCTTTCTTGTAGCCCCTTTCAGATATTGGAAAGCTGCTAGGTGGTCATCTCAGAGCCTGCTCTTCTCCAGGCTGAGAATGATGCCCTTCACCATACACGCCAGGAATAGGCGAGAAAGGAACTGGTTCAGCACTTGACTAAACACACAACTGCCTAGCAAGACTGAGAAAAAACCTTGGGAAGGCTTGCGAGGCTTTCTAACGTAGACCAAAGGTCACCACCCACACATTTATAATCTAAAGTTTGGTTCAAGCTTTAAGAGACTACTAGACTGCATAGTATAATACATAATTATCTTTATATTATAATACTAGTTCATGGAAAGCACACTGTTGAGAATAACAAAAGAGCAGAGCAGAGCCTCACCCATAGCCCTGGAATTCCTCATGAGCATCGAGACAGTAATTTTTAGTGTTTGATGACCTCCTAGCATACAGTGGATATTACCATAACCGCACAACAAAAGTAGTAATTATTTATTAATAATGAGCAATAATAAGTAGGAGTTTTAATGTTGCAATGCTGCTGTTAAACAAACACAATTACTGTAGCTCTAATGCAGACTCTTCATTACCATCTCTTGGCTTGAATACTACGTGTGAAAAATGAAACTGTATGGCCTTCCTAATAAATAAAATTCAAGTACTGTTTATGCTTTGCAGCATTGGAAAGAATAGCTGGCTCTAAAAATCTGAAAGCACTCTGAAGAATTTTGAATCATTCTCTGGAGACTATCAACTGAATTCCCTTAGACATATTGGAATTCTCTGCTCTACATTCAGATACCCAAGTTGATAGCTGGATTGTCTAATTGTCCACATGCTCAGATCAAAGCACATTAACTTAACAAAGCATTCCCAAAGACTATATCAAAAACCTTGTTAAATTTGAGGTGAATAACTACTTTCCCAAAGTAATCCACAAGTCCCTTTATATTGTCATGGAAGCCAATTAGGTTGATCAATCATCCAACAATCTTCCCCTTCATATGCACAGAATTATCTTCCAAGAGAATCTACTCCACAATTTTCTCAGTGTCTCAACTAAGGTTCTTGAACCTACACTTCCCTGCTGTAGACCGTTTGACCATTCCTGAAGGATGGGTACCATATTTGTCTTTCTCCAGTCAAACTTCCCCATTTTCATTCCGTTTCAAAGGTGACTGATATGGGCTGGCATTGCCAGCTTTCTGAGCACCCTGGATATTGCCCATCTGATTCCAGGGCCCTGAATAGGTTAAGTAACTTCCATTTCAATTTTCATCCCCTGCAGGAAGTTTTCCTTGAACTCTGTCTTTGAATAAGTCCTAGAAGCTTGGAAGAGTTTGTCAGAGAAGACTGAGGCAAAGGCTCACAGAACCACAGAACATCAGGGGTTGGAAGGGACCTTGAAAGATCATCCAGTCCAATCCCCCTGCTGGGTGCACTGATGAGAGATATTGACTAGTCAATAATGAGACATTGAGTATAGAATCAAATCTGGCCTGTACCAGGAGGGGTTTTCTAATCATAGCATAAGAGTAGGCATTAGACTTAACATATTTGTCATGCACAACTGTTTTATAATGTTGTCTGTCTCACAATCTTATTTCTTCACACCAGAAAGATCAATCAATTCCACTACCAATGTCTTCTTGGCTTGTTTGAGATTAAATATAGGATAGCATTCCCTACACCATAATCCTCACAGGCTCAAATTAAGTTCATGTGCAACAATTTTAATGTGCAGGGCATGGGGTTGATTTGAGAATAACTAAGGCAGTTGAAAGGGTTAATCTGGTAACATCCAAACCTGTAATATGCAGTCAGCTCAAGTAAGGACCTCCAGCTGCACAAGTGGTACACAGATCCCCAGTGCAACCCACAACAGCTGGGGGAACAAAAACACATTGCTGTAGGAAGTTTGCTGTGTGTACACAAAACCTTTGCAACACGGCACAAACACCTCCTGTGAGAAACAAAACCAGTTAAAAACGACAGTGCGTCTGCTGTTACTCCCCTAATAATTTCAGGTCTCATATGCGATCATGCCCATGATTTTGCATCATCTAATTTCCCATAAACTGTGGCAGCTGAATTCTCAGATGTTGATAGTGATTTGAAACACCACAATCACCAGAGGTTTTTTTTATTTGGAATCAAATTCACTGTATGGTAATTTTATTGCTGATAACTACAGCCTGTGCAAACCAAGGCACCTACACATTTCCACAGTGCAAACGGTGCTAGTGAGTAAAAGCCTCTATCTTCTGTTAAGACTATGAGTAAATCTGGACAGCTGATTAAATAACTTCCTCAACACAGAAGCCTACACTCTTCTTTCAAAGAGACACACAAAATAACTGAAAGGACCTAACTGGGACCCTCTTGATTGATCGTACAGGCCTGGTATCGGTTAATTACTGTTTCTTTGTATCCAGAAGAAATCACAGGTTCCATGAATCCCAAATGCTGTCTGGTCTACTCTTCCCAGCCTGGAAGAGTCGTCGTCCTGCAGTAAGCAAGTTTAATGTTCCTCAATGTTCCCACTCCTCTTACCAGTCTAGATAACTTTTCTTGAACACTTTCTGCATTTTCTACTACCAAAATCCATACTCAAGCTATTTCTAGAACAGCTCTACAGCATACCCACTCCCACTTGAACTCCGCTCTGTTGATAATTTCTTTAGATTCCAGGCACCACAGTGTGTATACTCTTCATTATGGACTACCATGCTGCTTGCCCCATTTTCTGTGTCTAAATCTGATGTAGCCATGGTACCATCGTTAAGCAGCAGAAGAGTCTAAAACAGTAGATCACCTCGCAGTAAAAAGTTGGTGTCATAAAGAGCAAGGAGACCACAGTAATAGTGAGTGTTTCTCATATTGAACTTATTTTGCATATTTGTTGACCCAATTTCTTTAAGCCAACAGAAATTTTGCAGAGAACTATAGGGCTGGTTTAATCAATTTTTTCTTCCTGAAGGGCATTATCTAAACCTGTCACATTACTTACTATCTAAAGCCCAAAAAGGTTTGCTGAAGTCTTTGCCCATCCATCCTTTCAACTTTTTCTCTGAAGTCTTCCATCGAAAAAGACATTTCACAAGTCAGGAATGATTTCACCAAGAACCCTTAATAACAAGTTTTGCCAGATATCACTCCTTTTCCAAGAAGGGAAAACACTCAAATTCACACTACAATAATAAATAAAAAAGCCACACGGGTCTGAATGTCAGATAAGTAATGGGTGGTCACGGCAAATATTGAATCCCAAGCACCACAACCTTACTTCTTGCTGGTCTCTTATCATGAGTAGAAGAAACCAATCATCCATTTCAAACGTAGATTATTAAAAGTATAAAGAGTTTTGCAAAACCCTGGTAAATGCCTTAGAAGGATCAACTGGCATTTCAAAACTTCCATAAAACAAAGGTAAACATTCCAGACTGTCTATTGCCATCACTGAATGTTTCTCGAGAGAAAAGCCTTTCAATCCAGAACAGACAATAAACTATTCATAGAACCATTAGGGATTGGAAGGGACCTCGAAA
Organism: Rhinopomastus cyanomelas; assembly: GCA_013400115.1. Classification (NCBI taxonomy): domain Eukaryota; kingdom Metazoa; phylum Chordata; class Aves; order Bucerotiformes; family Rhinopomastidae; genus Rhinopomastus; species Rhinopomastus cyanomelas. The sequence goes on from VXBP01009170.1 coordinate 329,543, forward strand.
GATCATCTAGTCAAATCTCCCTGCCAGAGCAAGATCACGTAGGCCACGTCGCACAAGAACATGTCCAGGCTGGTTTTAAACTATTCAAAGGATGCTCAAATAAAGAAGAAATTCCATCTCCATGTGTGCTTTTCTTTCTAGAAAGATTACAAGCTCCACAAAGCATCAGCAGGTTTGTCTGGAGCAGCACACATCGTACAGATACAGGCACAGAAGCACAGCCAAATAAACCATGCAGGCTGTAGCAACTGCGTCACTCAACTAGGCTCTGGGAAGAGGAGCTGTATGTCTTAATGGGATCAACACCTAGACATTCCACCACACACTACTCTTCACCACTTGTTGAAAGAGAGTCTCTACTACTGGGACTGGGCAGTGACAAAGAAGTTTCTCTCAGTCTTACACAGCCGCAATGAAACTGCTTCCAAGTCACTTTCCCACTGGCCAAGCTGTAACCCAGAGTCTGCAGGTTTCATTACTAAAAGCAGCATGCTGGAAACAAGCGAACAGATAAGCTTGGGAGGGTCTTTGGAATGACTCAGACTTTCTGCTCACAGTTTGAGTAGAACTTTCCACATGAAACAGCTAGCAGACTGAGATCATCAACAGCACATCAGCTGGCATCAACCGTAACCCTTCCGCAGGCTTCAAGTTCTATACTGTGGGCATTAGCGTAGCTCGAAGTGTTTAAAGAAAAGACTGCAGAAAGCTGGAAATTGCAGATATTTCAAGTACAATTCAGGATTTAACTGTCGCTTATCCTAATTTTGTTGTGCAATATACAGGGCTTAATTCTTGAAGGAAATAATTTGTATTATTTCTGTAGCAATGGGACACCTCGTGATTGACAACGCAATTACCAGGGCAAAGTTTGTTATTTGCTGAGTAATACTTAAAATAGATCTTCCACATTTCGTGTAGAGAACTTTGGGTTTTGTAACTATCTATTTTCCTGTGAGTCATTAGTTCTCTACAGGTTCAAAAAAAAATTCCTTTCAGCTTGATGTTTGTGAAGAAAGGCATGCACAAGACATTCCAGCATACCACAGAAAGCTTTGTGAAATTAGTGTCTCCATTGCATGCACAGCACAGTCATACTTATTTTAAGTCTTCATGAACTTAAAGAACCTGTACTGAGCAAAAACCCAACAGTTAAAATATCCCTTCTCTAGCAACACAGATATGCCTGAATTTTCATATCTGCCTAAAGTCAAATTAGTATGCGACTATATAACATTAATGTCAACTGAATTCTTCACCTTTACCACCATTTTTCTCCTGTAAGCTTGCTGGGTATATTCTGATAGTTGGAAAGCCACTGAATGAGTTTGATTCTCTCTCGTGTGGAGATTCATTTATTAAGGCCAAAAAGTACAATACATGATAATTATTGCTATAAAACACCCTTCTGTTTCAGTTTTAAACTCTGAACTTCAATTTTGATATTGTATTAGTACGTTGTACTGTGCACTCGTTAGTCTTTACTGTGGGCTGCAAAGAACATGGTCCTTCACTTCTTACTTAAAAGTGTTCTAGAATATCACAAGCACTGCAAAATCAGCTGCACTTACATCACAGCACTTATTTGGGGAACTTCACACTCACTGAAACATTATCTAAAACATCAATGGATTCCAGATTGAGCTCTGCTGATATGAAGTAGCAGATGACTTCTTCAGACACAGCCCTCATGACCACATGGGTTTTCACTTCAAGTCATCTCCTAATTTGACTAAGCAGTAAAGTAATTATTACGGCAGATCATCTCTTGTGCTTCCAGATAAAATAAGCACACAGTGTGATCACTGAACCAGCACAGCACTTCGGCAACATGTAGTGTGTGACCTTAAATAAGTACTCCTCCTGGAGTCCCAAGTAGTCCTTAGACTGTACGTTCAGCTGCACCAAGGTGCAGAGTAGGAAGCAAACCTGTGTTCTGTCCTCATAAGAGACTGCTGCGGGTCCTACAGAATAAATACACAGTTTGACAAAGGCATGCAACGTGCTTCTGTTCAGATCAACGGTTTTTAGGATATTTTCTTAATTCTCTTAAAAAGTTTCTCCTACAGCTACAAAGTCTTTTTATTTCCTGACCTGCTCCCCCTCCCAGTTTTTTATTGTTTTCATTGCAGTTGCTGAGAGAAGTTCTTCATTATGGAGGACAGTAAGATCCCTCACTCTTCTAATCTGTTCCAGTAGAAGAGTTCAAAACCACAAACCCTGCTGAGAAACTGCCTATCAACTTGAGCTTTGCTACTTACGACCACAGAATTTGGAAGTCATCAGTTTTACAGTTGCAAAAAACTCTAATTATCTTCGGCTGAGACATGTGGCAACTTCAAGATTAGTATCAGTGCTGTTTAGCCTGCAAGATTAAGCTTGGAATTTGCTTGTATTTTCCTGAGGACACAAGGGAAAAACACAATAAACTCCTCAGCAGTTAGCACAGCAGAGAATCAGCTGCAGGAACACTAGCAACACTCCTTGGCAGGTATGCAACTAGAGAAGAGAGTACAGCCTTGCCGCTGTTCAGTGAAGGAAGAGAATTGAGGTTTTTCCACATGCCATCAGGCTTTTCCAAAAGCAGCAGACCATTAAGAAGCTTTTAATAAAAAAAAAGTGCTTTCCCATTCTAGGAGCATTTGGCTTTGCCTACAGTCCCACCTCTCTCTGCCTGTAGATTGGCCTGAGCCAGCTGCTCTTCACACAGATGTGATCTCATCTAGGCAGGGAATATTTGGGATGCACTTATTTGTACTAGATGCAAGTGGGATACAGAGTTGATGACTACCTGTGCATTGCTGGCATTTAAGAGGAAAAGCCTGTATCTAGCAAGGCACTTGAGTTTGTACTCAATTTTGACTCCAGCAAACCATTCACATCTTCAAGATTAAGCAAGCACTTCATTGGATTGAGACCACAATATCCTACAAGATAATGAAGCAGAGGTAAGTAGCCTCCGTCGGTAATGTAAATCTACAATAACTCCAGTTAAATCCAAAGGTTTCTCCAGATTTACCTTGACACGAAAACAAGTTCTGACCTATTATATTCAAAGTCCTCACAGCTACGACGCTCAGTTCTTTATACTGCGAGTTCATTCTTTGCATTCTCAACAGAACTACCTATATAATTATTCTGTGCATGAATTATATTGGCTCAGAAAACCAACATGGGATTCAGCAGGCCTAAGAATTACGCAAAATCTGTTTTAATCAGCTTAATATTCAAAAGAATTATTTTGTTTTTTAAAAAGTGTATCTACTCCAAGTGCAATAAATTCGTTTACAAGCAAATTAGCAATATTTTGTGTGTGCAGCTGAAGGTCTGTGGACACTGGAAATTAAAAAGTCATTCCTAGAGGAAAGAGGAGCTGCATAATTACAAATACACAGTTAAAGCAAACAGGCGACTTGCCTTTATATTGTGTGTGCATATGAATTAGAATTAAATGACAGAAGAAAAAGAGTAAATGAAGAATTTTTAAAACAGAGACATTAGACAAAGGACAAAAACAGAACACAGACTCCTGTTGCTGACTGAAGCTTTATTGCAATCAGGGGAGCCACACCGATACACTTGTGCAAAGTATAATATTGCCTAAATACACTTAAAATTCTAAACAAGACTGCCTTAAAGTTGTTTCTTTTCCAATGTTAATATTCTGTGTGCAGCCTACCTAGCTGCTGCCTTTGGAGGTAGATGGATGGGTTATGGGAAACATATGCTATTGTCTCAAGGGCTTACTGCCTCCAGTAACCCAACTAAGAGAAAGTGTTTGGAGGAACACATCTTTAATTAGCACTATAAATAATTGCCTACTATATTTTCTGTTCTAGGACGCAGAGAAAAGTTGATTTGAAAGTAATTCCAACTTTGTAATTTGGTTCTCCCCCCCCATTTCCTGCAGTTCAGAGTTAGCCATAAGAACCGTCCTCACTTGGAAACTAATGGCTACTTCTCTAAATTATTTTCCCAGTCATTTCACCAAGCGTTTTGCAGGTATTTCATTTCATTCATTGACAACTGACCTAAAACTTTCAGCTAGTTACTTGGGAGGTCGGCATTGTCTTTGGTGTCCTTGGCTAGATAAAACCAAGTCGTTTTTCGAACCTGTCATTCCTCCCTATGTACCAATGAGGATTCAGCAAAGATTCCCTACCAGCTCTTACCTCTTACCCTTTTTTCTTTACAGTGACATTTTGGCCTTATTACTTATTAGGATCAGAAGGAAAAACACCCATATCCTTACAAATTAGATCTTGTTTAATAAGAATGAGCTTGAACAAATTTTTATTATAATGAAAGGATTAAGGTGCACGATAGCATTAATATTTAGTAAAAATTAAACAAAATTGCTTTTTGTCAGCTGCAAACTCTGTTAAATATTTAATATGTTATATTATAGGGGCATCGTTTCAAAGGGTGTAACAACCTTTGTGTCACGAACCTGCATTTCATTGCTTCGCACTTAGCTGAAAAACTTCCGAAAGGTCAATCTAATGCAGCGCGCAGGCTTCCGAGGCAGTTGGAGCCCAGACAGGCTTCCAGACCTGCGCACTAGGCGCGCAGCAGAAAATCGTGCGAGCAGCGGGTCTGTAGGTGCTGTCTCTTGTGGGCTTCACTGATCCAGCACATGGTTTATTTAGAAGGCAGCACCGAGTTTAATTGTTCTGGATCTTATGGGGAAGCCTTTGTGTTGCTTTGTTTGGAGTGTCTCAGTGTATTTTTAGGCGGTTTTAAACCACACGCAGAAAGGGTGATGCAAGTATTCTGAGGTGACGGCTACTCTTTCAGTAATCTAGCAGCAGATTATACACAATTTGAGAGACAAATCCTAGCTCAGAGTAGAATAAACTACTGTGAATATTCCTTTGCAACTACAAAGGTGTGCTAAATTCTGCTTGCTAACAGTTTTCTGTACTCTGAATGTCTGGAAACTTTCAAGTTTTCTCTTGGAGCTTAATAAAAACCTCACAAATAACCAACCCCAAGTTGGGCCTGCTTAGAGCCAGGCTCTGCATCAGATTAAATTTTCAGATGATAATGTAACAGTATAATGCAGTAAATTTAGTAGATTTTTATTGCTTCCAGATCACTGAACTGAGAAGCAAACAGAATGAAAAAAATTCTGTTTGCTCCAAAGCTGGTCCTCACAACGACCTTGAAAAAAATCCATTATCCTTCGACTTTATCTCTCCTCCTGTAAAATGTGATAATAAACACTAGTTAAGCATTACATGTCTATCCAGGGGTGGAACTCTGAGCAGAAGATGACAAAACATTAAAAATCACCTTTGTTGAGCTGGTGGAATTCCTGTAACCACTGCACCCCACAAAAAGCCAAGCAGAATCACTCTAACTCTTGAAAACCTCTTTCAAGCTCTCATTAGTTACTTTTAAAGCCCTCCTACATCAGCTGGCTTTCACTTTACTCACCCAAGGAAACTATCTGCATCTGTATACATGCCCTATGCTACTGTCAGCGGTCCAGCCCTGCTGGGCAATCCAAGTGTGGTACCATCACTTAAAGCAGCAGACATTCCATTCCTATAGAAGCCTTATTTACTGAATATAAAGTTTCCTCCTTTGCAGTTAGAAATGTCACAATTAGCTGCTTCTTACTGCACAATTAAGTCAGTCTTCAACTTCTGAGCACAATTTTCATGCGTGCAGTGTAACGCACTTGTTTTCCAGGCACTGTTTTCTGAAGTTCATGTAGAGCCATAGGACCATGGAATGCTCTCGGTTGGAAAGGACCTTCAGAGTTTTCATGTTCAGGGAAATACAACATGAAACATGAGGAGGAGAGTGAAAGTCTAGCAACGTCAAAGTTGTAGCAGTTGTTACTAACATCCTGATTTTCTGACTGGCTAACACAGCCACATTTAGATAAAACTCACCATTTTTATTATTTATATATGGAGGGGAAGTCTAATTGACTATCATTTAAAAAACACAGCTGTTAGTTTGAAACTAAGACAGAAGACATCCAGCACCATCTTGCAGAAAGTAGAGGTAAAAAATGGTTACTGCTCAGTAGCTCTAGAATTTTTAGTCTCATTTACCACTAGCACAGTAAAAATACAGTGCACGTCAATATATTTGACCTAAAGCATATTTATCTCTCTCTCTAAGCTTGACTTCAATGTCTGCACTGTGTTACAAGTTGTCAGAGGGGTTTGTGACATCTTAAGTTTTTCACAATTGTATATACAGCACAAAAACGTGTGGGTACCAATATAAGAAGCAAGCACAGGAGCACATTCTGAAAGCAGAACTCAAAAATTAAAAATTCACCCTTAAGCACAGGTATTTGACAAGCTAGTCCAGTAAGTACCCTTTATGGAGGCCGCAGTGACCATCAGCTTCTCATGCACACAGCTCATGTCAGACAGAACATACCAGTTATGCTTTTAAGTGTTGTCCGTGAATATATCCAGCACTCATGCATCTGCTGTAAAGTGTCTCAGAAGGTTTTCTAAACCTTGAAGCTCCCAGAAATGCAGATTCAAGAGAAATAGCTATTACTAATTACATGTTAAAGCTATAAACAGCCTTGATGTCAGCACAAGATCCTGCAGTGGATGTACGCTATTTCATTGGCCTTAAAAAGAAGCCCCAATAACATGCTTGCCTCGAACCCAACTTTGCTTACCAACCTTGGAAACAAAGAGCAAAAGCATTTCAACCGTAAATGCTAAGGTATTGAAATGTTAGGTTGTGCTGACAACGTGTGCTTGGAGGGCAAAAATTTTATGAGCAGGACATTTCTCCCAGAAAGGCAAACCAAAAACGAAACCCAAAATAGAGCAGAAGAGTCAGGATTTTGAAAGGCACCCATGCAGTTCTCACTGCCATCACTCCACCTCCCACACAGAACACGCTGCTTTGAGCATCTTCATGTTTTGGTAGAGAAAGGCTTCCTCACCTGCAGAATTTCAGGGGAAACCACACAGTGGCAGTACTGTGAATGCAAATGCTGTGCTCTACTCTGCAGCAAGGTGAGAGCTTCAGGAGCTAAAGTACAGCTTAGTTGTGGTTAAGTTCACTGTTACTTTATATAGACGACATCTCGGTTTCTAGTGCACTAAGAGCGGAAGAAAAACATCCCGTCAACATGTAATTTATTTCCTTCTGTAATTTTAGTATCCAGAGGCCTCAGACACAGAGTTAGTCACACATTTCACTCCAGGCTACTATTTTCTCTCCATTTTTACCCACTCCTTCATTTCCTTTATTCAGTTTCTGAAGCCCAGGCTCTTAGTGTAAACTTGGAATTCTCTGCCAAAATAAAAGGAAAAGAAAACAAACCGAAGGAGCATCCCACACACGAGCACACACCCCCCCCCAGACGTCTATGATTCATCTAGGTTATTAGTTTCTATACTTTCACAGTGCACAGACACAAGTTGACAAGTATTAAAAAAAGACAAATCCAGAAGACTCTGTTCGTTTTCACTGTGCTGTGAGACTCTTGTCAAATACAGCCACACAAACCGCAGATGCTAACTTCTGATCTATGAGCATCTCGCATCAGAGTGGAACCGGGAAGCGGAATACTTTAGAGTAAGTCTGAAAGAACTTTTGGCAGATCCCAGTTAGAGAAATACAAAACCACAACCAACGTGACTGCTACGTGCTGCTTTAAGACCTCTTGAATGTTGACGTGCACTCTACCCTTTGCACCTGGCTTCTTTACCAGCAGACCCACAGTTTAGTGCCCCCTTTCGCACTGATGTACAAAGACTCAGGCCTCCAAACTTGTGGGGATAACAGCTGCAAGGCAGAGCTGCACTAGTCAAATAGTCTCAAAAAAAATAAAAGCTATTCCTTTTCTTCTGCACAGCAGAAGCCTTTTAACTTCCCTTCTCTTGTTTCCATGCTCTGAGAAGACTTAGTTTGCAACTATCCAGTGGAAATTTCCTCCAGGTGATCATTCTCAGGACACAAAGGCCAAGATCTCATGTCATTTGCTCTTTTCACGTGCATTTCGCACAGAAACATGGAAATTAACTGTATAGGCTCAAGTTGAGTAACATAAAACAACACACATAAGGCTTTTTTTAAATTATTTATACACAGAGATGTATCTGTATAGTTCTGTCTCCATGACTCCCACCTAAATGAACTACCCTTCCCTCTACCAGGTGCACAAACAGCATTTACCTTTTTCTCCTCTTTTTAACAGCAGTATCAGACTTTTGCCTGCAGGGGTTAACACCCATTGAATTTCAATGTTTCTTTCCCTGCTCAGCTTGACTCACTTTGCTTTTAGCTACAGAAGTCTCTCCTGAAGGCAAAGCCCTTCTGACTGCACCTGCACTTTTCCCCTTGCTGAGTCATTCCTCAAGTTCAGATAGCCCAAACAAGTCAAACATTTTCCGAGCTGGATTTGCACCATAATCCCTGCCACCAGCCCCCTGCCCAGAATATGGACAGTTCTTCAGGAGAGCCCAGGGCATTACATTTAATACAAGAAAAACCCCAATTTACACACAAATACACACATGCTGCACGACACCCCTTCATTGACTGGCTGGCATTTAGAGGACAACCGTAAGAGCTATCCAATAGTGCAGCAGATGGGGAAACAGTCTTCTCCTTATCAAGGATAAATTCTTATATCACTGCAGGTCTCAAAGCTGTGAGGTACTGATGCCTCGTAACTATGGTGAGAAAAATATTAGGAGAGGATTTTATCAAATATTAATAGATGTAGTAAATTATTTTAACTTGAATGCTCCTCAATTTCTTTCTGTGGCGAATCTATCCTTTTAAGTTCCATCTCTTTTCATCTTGAGCCGCAATGGCCTTTCTTGCTAAAGGGTATCACAAATTTCCAATAAACTATCTTGAGAAATTCTTCAAAGAAAGAATACAGTACCTTTTTACAACAGCACCTGGAAAAGGCTGAACAACAGTCAAGTCTTGGAAAAAAAAACTAACACAAACACAATGTCCTTCCTCAATCTCAACAGCAACTCCCGATTTTAGAAGTCACTAATTTTGCCTTTGAAATCATTTCACTGCTAGTGCATCTACCCAGTACAATTCCTTAATCAATTTACAGCTGACCCCGAATAAAAATCTAATTCTCGAGCCACTGACATGACACTTCATTTTCATTAGTGTGCTTCTCATGACACAAGTCCCTCAGCCACAGTCTCTGTGAGCAAGCAGCACCTGGGCAAACATCCACAACTCACAGGCACCTCCAAAAACACAGCATGCACCCATAAATGCTGGCTCTCTCATCACCAGGATGGACCATTTTCTCTTTAGACTTGCAAATTTTGAGAAGAGGCAGCTGAGCAAGAGCAAAGACTAGCAAAAAATGAGGGAAGTAAAGGCATCAGAATTGCACAGTGCAGAGCCTGAGGAGCACAAAGGCAGCACCTGAAGGAATAGTCTTGGGGGAAGGCAAACGGGCAGCCTGCCTACAACCAGGGGCCACAACAGTCAGATAGCTGCATGCACACCTCAGCATTGAAAGACTATGCTATTAGGATTTAGGAACTGGAAAAGCACTTACGAGACAGCAGAACCCGCACCTCAGCTCCTGCTTGATGTGGAAGAGAGGACCAGCTCCCAGCAACTCTTTTTCAGTTGCCTGCACAGGTGCAGCAAATCAACTCTGAGTGTGCACACCTGTCCTCCAGCTCACCTGCAGCCCCGATGAGCCTCTGAGTGAGTGCTGGAGCTGGGGACTCCATTACAGGTACTGGAGAGATTCTCCAGATCGGCCACCCAGTGACCTGAGGTCTTGGGCAGATTAATATCAGCACTAAATCGCACCAACAGACTCATTAAGTGGCCAGAGAAACCCAACTGTCAGAGAACAAGTAAGGAAGGTACTGTCTTGTGCTAACCTGTAGGAATGGTTTATGGTCTCCAAAGGGATGATAATCCAGCCAAGAGCCACCACAGCCCAACCCCGTAACCTGTCACAGCCCCTTCCACTCTCCAGGAGCACTTTTATTTTCTAGAGGTAGGTAAATGTCAGAAAAGCCAGCAGCCTTCTACCAAGACCTTGAAGCCTTACTTTTCTATAACCCAACGCATCTGACAGTCAGTTCTTCTTGTGCTGCCTGAGCACTACTAGACACAAAGACTGAAATTAGTATTTGCTGCCAAGAAGCACTGGATACTCTCTCGTCACACTAGGAGAGCTCTTGCTAGGTTTTCAACCTATGTGTAATACAGTGAAGCAGAAAGATGAAGTTTCACTTTCAAGCTAGAATTCAATACTTTAAGCAGTTGAAAAAACAAACTTTAGCCACTGCCCCAGCCTCTAGAGATGCAGGAAAGATCTCATCTCTATTCTATCACCATTAAATTGTAATTATCTTCAACCAGTGACATATCAAACAGACGTTTATTCATAACTTAACCCTAGTAATCAGACCATAAACGTTAAGGGCTTATATTTTGGGTTTGTATGCAACTGCTGAATCTCATGAGACAAAGTTCAATTTACAGCACCTCTTATTTTAATGGTCTGTTCCTGCATTATCACCTGACACAGTTATTTACTGCTTATTTTCTCCACAATTCTCAATTTCCACACTACAGCAAAATGTTTTTGTCTTCTATTTTATGTTCTATTAAAAGAGAAATTGAACTCATTGCTTTGGCTTTTACCACGGCACTTCAAATATAAGGCAGGTGCCTGATAACCATCTGACTTTTATCAGAAGTTCACAGTTAACGGTTCCCACTACCTTTTCCTCTGCCCTAAATGTTGTTTCTTCACAGAAAATGAATGAAAAAGTTGTTGTTAATGATTCAAACAAATATTTACAACTATTAGGCTGGATATTTCAGCCCTAACGTTACTTGGAACCGTACTTCTGGTATATGCCACACCCGATGCTTTTATGTCATATGTAAATTTAAACACTACCATGTATTTTTAAAATCATATGCTGGAGGATCTTTAAAGTTGCAAGGCTAAGTGGAGGAAAGCCAAAATTTAACCTGACTGTGCTGCGTCCTGGTGCATTCTCAATTATATTATGTCATAAGTAGTTACATCTTGTTAAACCCAACCTGTCTAGCACTCTCCAGACCATTAAAACAACATTCTTAAAGAGATGTTGCATTTTCTGATTACAGTTTTTGGCTCTTATTTGTGTAGTCTTGTGTTAACAGTCTGATTTTCAAGTACATTTCTTGGTGACACTTAGCTTTGTCTGTGTAGGGCTCTTACTACTAAGTACTTAGGGCTGATAAATGCCATTCTTAACAGAGGTGATTTTCATTCTGCTTCGCTCCATTAGTTCAAAGTACAAAATTGCAATGAAAGGCTGCAATGTCCTTTTGGTAGTTTGACTCTGCTTTGAGTTCAGTGCTGCCCATACTTATCTAACTTACAGACTCGCTTTTGGGGAAAAAGCCTCAATCTTACAGACTTTTTTTAAAACCTGCTCAGGTTAGGGACTCAGTTCTGTGAACGCTTTTCACGCAATCAGTTCCACCAAACGCCCGTCACCCAAGGAAAGAGAACGGCTTGCTTCAGGATGGGATGTAATGCACCGCACTGGTCACATCTCGCAGCCATTAAACTCGATCCTACGGACTGTGGTGGGAGAAACCTACACTTCCATTGTTTTAAACTGCCACAAAACCTCCCAACTGCAGATTCTGTTGTGATTTGCACTACTGATGGGGGAACTGTTTTCAGGCAACCACACTTTTTTAGGGATTTTGAATTCCTCATCAGCACCCCAGTAATTAAGTACTTACAGATGACAAAAATGCACCTAGCAGGATCAGACCCATCTGCTTCCTCTGTGCTCCAAACCTTTCATGAATAAAGTAGAACCAAGGGTAACCTTTCATGAATACAAGCTTAGGGATCACAGAGTGCCCTCAATCAATGCAGGGAACCCGTGTTGACAGAGTATATGGGAAACAGATTGAGGTATTAAAGCACATAGCCTCTGGTGTTTTAGATGTAAATGCTATAACCATCAAATATTTAGACTCTTATGTAAGCTCTGTGTCATTTTTTAAACAGTTACTGCTTGGAATAAATCTTTAAGGATGGAATTTTCAGAAGTGCTCAGTATTGGCCTAACTTTGCTCTTACTGAAATCAATCATAAAATTTTCACAAGTTTGGAAAAGGACTTTGTCTGTTTATATGTTTCCACGGCACCAAGGACAATGAGCCTTGATCCTGGCTGGGGCCTTTTGACTCTGCTGTAATCTAAATAAATTGATTTATAGGCGATCAGTCAGATAGATGATGAGGAAACACACACACACACACACACACACAAAGTAGCCAGGGATTTTAAAGCATGGCTTAGCAGTCCTTTGGAGCTTCTTCATTATTTTATTAATTTGCTTCCTTTTATATTCACTCAATTTCCTTGTTATTAATTTTTTCCCAACATAATTCCATGCCTCTTAAACTTCCAGTAAAGTTTCCAGCCAATAAAATTTAAGATTCTTTCTTGCCACAGGCTAATCCCATCTAGTGTGCACAAGAAACAGTTTAGTTTGCCGATCTGATTCATACTTCATGTCAGCAGAATATAGCCTCTCCTCTATTTCCACAAAAGCTGTTGCTGATAAGAGCTACATGTAACCTACTCTACAGTCCCAGGAACAACAACCTTTGCAGGACTGGGAAAGAGGAAGAAAATGCATTGCTGTTATGGGTCTGCAGAATGTTTAGGTTTGCTAACCGTTTGCTAGGTTTCTTTTGCTATTTCAGTAGAGTCACACAAACGTTAATTTACTGAGGAGCTGACTTCAGAGGCAGTCACTTTGTGCTTCTAAACATGCTGACCTCAAAATTGCCTAAAAACTTCTTTTTTCTTCCAAGGAGCTACACAGGAAGACCAAGACAAAACTTCTCCCGCATATCACTCAAGGTGGGATTTTAAAAGGTCAGTACTGCAATGTCTTCTCTATTTTCTCAGTATAAAATGCTATGAGGTATTGAAATGAAGGCTGTGGTTTCACAGACATCTCTCCAGGCATTTTCATAGCAGCCACTACTGTCATTCCCTCACCCTTGCTTCTGCCACTTGTTGCACCTCCCTCATTGCTCCTCCAGTTGGACCCATACAGCAGGTTTTAGATCTACGTGATGAAGCAGACCAAGACTAAATCCTCTTTTTCTTTGGGTCAGCCCCTGGTTTGGTGATCTTGTGCAGACCTGTAATAGCCCAAGGGAGGGAGCAACTCTGAGGCGGCACATCTACACCTGGCAAAGACCACACCAACACACACTTGTGCCACGGGAAGGACTGCTGAACCTCCAAAGGCAGTCTCACCAGCTCCCTCAGCAATGCCAGAATGCGCACTCGCCGCATCGTAAAACTGGCAGGGGGAGAAATTTCAGAGTAGCCAAAGCTGTACAATAGGCCAAGGAAGGACTCGGGTAGTGCTAACAGCTTGTTGATCTTCTGCACCTAAATTCAGGTGAAGTTATCGCTCTAACCTTAGCCCACTACAGACTTAAGAGCAAGCAATTCTAGTCTTTCAGATTAGCAAGCTATATATATATTTAGTACTTTATTCTCAAACTGTTTCACCACAAATGACAGCTCATTTCACAAACAGCTTATCTTATGGCTAAAGATATATAAATACACACTAAAAATGCTGCTGAAAGTCTCTGAATGTATAATGCAGCCTGGTAGACATGGTAGTGATTGTAACACTGCATTGTAGACACAAATGTTAAAGAAACTTGGCAAGAATCAGCACGTTCTAGCTGCTCAAAATTCAGATTTTCTCAGTCTTGTCCCCTTCTGATGAATGGAACATATGGGAGTATTGTTCATAAAACTTGCATTGCTTTTCTCGACGTCTACCAAAATTCCTCATCATGACAATATTTACCAAGATACATATAGATTCAAATTGGAATTAATTATCTACAAGTTCTTCTGTACTCCCAGGTTTACTGGAAAAGAAGAACACTTCGGAAGCAATGTGTTGTGAGTATTTAACAGGAGATGTTATAGCAACAGAGGTAGTGGAGTGCTTGCTGAGGAAGGCAGCTATCCAGTTAAAAGCCACCAATGCTGAGTGAGATAAAAGGCAGGGAAGAAAGTAGCTGCTTTGCCAAGAAGCAGTTTGAAATCTGACATTATAAACAAAACACATGTAAATCTAAACATAAATCCTGTCTCCTGTGCCGAGGGCTCCATAATATTTTAGCTAGCGTTACTCCTTACAAACAAACAATTCCTGAAATACAGCACCGCAACCGCAGAACAGCCTTTAACCTTGTGCTCATCCACTCAGGAACCATGTTATTTATTATCCTTTATCCCTTAATTATGGGGACTTCACCTCCCACTCTCTGCTCATTTGAAATGCAGAATAAAATACAATGGATGTCTGAAGACTTAACAGGTGCCAACCAGATATTTGCCAGCTACCACTACTATTCTACTGGGAGGAGCTGCTGTTCTATAAATACTAATTAGAGTTTTGCACATGATCTTGCTGAAATACCTTAGGTGATGAGTGGCCAGTTGTTACTTTTAAAAGATTAGCACAATTTGAAAAACTAATGTCCCCAATGAGGCAATGCTCACACTGAATAATCAAGAGTTATAGCTGCTCTCTGCCCAAAGGGAATATTTGCTCACTTCATCATTTGGAAAATCTGCTGCCTCTCGAACAGCTCACTCTTCTATTTCACTTTGAGAAAGTTGTAGAACTTCATGCAGTCACTAGAATAATGCTAGGGGATATGTGCTTGAATGGTCATCTGCGGCTGTGCCCACGTGGTGGGTTTTCTGAACACCTTCCGAGGACAGGGCTTCGGCGTGAAATCGTGATTGGGAAACTGAACACAATTAGGTCGCGCTTAAATAAGGCAGCAAAGATTACAGGAGAAACTGCGCCACCAGAGCCACAGTTTAATTTCCTCAGATCCATCTCCCCTCAAATTCTTCACCTCCGCAAATGAGGCAAAGAAAAAAGGCCCAGCCTGAACAGAACAGTTCTCCATTATAGTAACTGAGTTTTTACATCTGTGGTAGACTTTATTAAGCACCCTGATGTAATGCTTCTGAGCAGCAGCTGATTTTAAGCAAAAACGCTAAGCGTCAGAAGCTTGAGAAAAACCTTGAGTTTCATCTTGTCCAATCTGCTGTGAGGCACAGCTGATGTAACGTGGTGTGACACAAGGCTCCACTTGCACGTATGAGCTGGGATTCATTGCAGTGAAACTTGATTGATGTCACTGACACAACCCCTAACTATTTAGTGTCAACATGGCCCATCCAAAAAAAATTGCAGAAAAAAAATGTGTAGAAGGACGCAGAATGGAACCTACTTAGTTCTTTCTTATTTTGCTCTGTCCCTCTGGAAAGAATATTCAGTAAATCCATTACTAAGTATGGGGAAAATCGATATAATTTTAATCATAATTTATTTTCCCGTGTTTTTCTTTTTAAAAATACTATTTTTCGTTACTATGAAATCAACTTTGTTCCTTTTCCTTCAGCATACTCCTTCCTTTTTTAAAGCAGCCCATTACTGGAAATATTTGGCCTTAGTTCAAAAGAGAAGGATGTCAACACCAGAACAGTGATAGACTCCATTTACATCAGTAACACTGAGCTGAACCTTGATGCTGACTGCATGTACAGATCCACAGGGCAGGAGAATACAGGTCAAAACGTTGATCTGTGTTTGACACACTCTCTGTGTCAAGAGCTCTTGGCAGTGATTCGTTCCAAAGTCAAGAATCAAACTTCCAGTGTTGTGAGTCTCGGAGCCATGTTTGCGTAACCACATTCAAAACAAACATTAAAATTCACAGTGTATGGAGGCCGATCTCCTTTGGATAATGCAGGATTCCTTGAGCAGTGTGGTCAAACTCTATCGTGAGCACACCTAAAGCAAAAGGGCACAACTCAGGCTTAAATATCTGATATTGAGAGGAGTAATACAACTGCAACTCTCAAAAGCAAAACCAAAAACTGACACTATCACCAAGAAACAAACCTGGTTGTATAAAAAAGAGAGTGAAATACCTCTGTTTGATGCAGCATTACTTCCACCACTGTGGACAGAGGACGTGAGACTTTCATTATGGACCACACACCCCCACAGACAGGCACACTGGTGATGTCTTCCTTAAATACCCTGAGTTCAGAGATGAAGGACTAACCTCTGTTACAGGATGTTTGAAGACTGTGGCTTCTGGCAATCACCAAATCATCAGATGGGCTAGGTTGGAAGGGACCTCAGACACCATCTAGTACCAAACTCTCTGCCACAGGCAGAGACATCTCCCACTAGACTAGATGCCCAGAGCCCCATCCAACCTGGTCTTGAACACCTCCAGGAAGGGGAATCCACCACCTCCTTGGACAACCAGTTCCAGCGTCAAGAGCAGATAGAGGGAGAGAAACATGTCCCTTGACCTGATGGTGACACTTCTGTTGATACAACCCAGGACATGGTTACCTTCTGGACTACATTCACACATTGCTGGCTCATGCTGAGCTTCTCATCTGCTAATACCCCCAAGTCCTTCTCCTCAGGACTGCTGTTAATCCGTTCACCACCCAGCAAGCACGTGTGCTTGGCACTAGGACCTCGCAGTTGGACTTGTTGAACTTCATGGAGTTTACATGGGCCAATTCCTCAAGCCTGTCAAGGTCCCTCTGGATGGCCTCCGTTCCTTGCAGCTTGTCAATCACACCTCACCACTTGGTGTCATCGGCAAATTTGCTGAGGGTGCACTCGGTGCCTCTGTACATGTCACCGACAAAGAAGACAAACAGCACTGGACCCAAAATAGGCCCCTAAGGAATGCTGCTTGTAACTCATCTCCGCTTGGACGTTGAGCTGTTGATCATAACGCTTTGAGCGTGACCGTCCAGACAATTTCTTATCTACTGAGTTGTCCATCTGTCAAACCCACATCTCTCATCTCTCTATTTTAGAGGCAAGGGCGTCATGTGGGACAGTGTGAAATACCGTGCACAAATCTCCTCACTTTTAACTTCATTTTCAGACCTTTGTATTTTTCCTAATTTTGTAATTCCTATATAATTTTTGAACTTAATTGCATTATATCCAGCAAGCTTCTCTGCTAACTTAAAGCTTAATATGAGGTGAAGAGCTGCAATGACTTCCACAACTCTGAACTCTGAGCACCCTCTTGTAAACCTCAGCACTCTTGCAGCATTGAATGATTCAGCATCGCTTACTGGACTAATGTGCAGAAGGCACCAAAGAGGATGAGGTCGATGCAGCGAGATGCTGCCCTGTTCATGTTCAAGGACTGCTCCTACCGGTATGCTGTGCTGGCAGCTGCAAGTACTAGCAAATCTTATTTCAGCAAACAAAGAAAGAGAAAATTTTGTTTACAGGTTTCACTAGAATGCCATGGAAACAGATACAGAGGTAGTTGTAAAAGGCATAATCCAAACGGAAGACGCCTCTAATGAAAAGCCTGTATCCCAAAATGATAAATCTGTGTTTTCCCACTTGAAAAACACGTGCATGACTCCTATTAACATCAAGGCAGGAAATTATACTGAGTAACCCCCAATATCACCAAGGTCCCTGATAACAGTATGAGCACCCTCAGAGTACAGAAAGACTTTTTTATAGAGAGACTGTTAGGGAAACATAAAAATACCTTAATAGAATAATGGTCTTTCTAAAGAAGAAAATTACAGATAGATTTTCTGAAATGGGATTAAAGTGTGGTAGTAGCCCTATACGAGGAAACTGCTCAGCACCTGCTGCCTACACTGTGCCTGGCTCCAGGCAATGTTATTCATTCCTCACTTTCATGGGAGCAAAATACATCCCCTAAAAATATAAAACACAAAAATAAATAGATCTCCAGGGAAATGGAAGAGAAATCTGTTTTAAAAATAGTGAAGGAGCCTATATGTTCTAGAAAAAGCCCATTTTGCATTGTTTTGTAAGATTTACACTTTAATTTGAAACACGAGTAAGGCATAAAATTTGTATGAAAGCAATATCTGATTTATAGATAAACTTAATGCACAGTATAAGAGCTGCAAATGCCAGACCCCAGTGGGAGAAGGAAAAGGTTTTGAAAGATGATTAAAATATACTTGATAAAGATGGCCCTGAAACGCCCCAGAAGGTTTTTCTGAAGTTAAATAGCAAACACAATTAACATGACCTTTGCTACAAAAACACGAAACGTCATGGATTTTTTAAAATTAATTTTCAGTGTCATTACATGCTCCTATTGAGCTAGAACTGACTTCGTCCCCTAACTACACTGTGGGACAGCTCTTCTGTCCATATGACCCTACCTACCATCTACATTAAAATCAAAGAGTCATTCTGTTGACCATATGAAGAGGAAATAACAAAATAAAAGGGGTCTTATGCCCACCAGAAGTTGACCACCACCCTTGTGGGTACAATTTTTCTGATAGTTAAAATACTTAAGAAAGATATATATATATAGATAAGGCTCAGAAAACATGCAGTTTGAGCAAATGTATTATTAATTAACCAATAAAAATTAGCAGCTGGAAAGGCTTCAGGAATACATTACTGTACACTTCTGGCCTAACCTCGCCATTCATATTCAAACAAGCCTCCTAGCTAAAGGCAAATCACACAATTCTTGGGAGTCCTGCATGCATTAGGCCTCATTAGATTTACATATTATTATTCACAGTAGACGTTTCATTACATTTGCTTTGAGAAAATGTGCCATCTATATGGGTATTCATGTGTTTCATGTGTGTCTGCCTTTCTGCACTGCATACAGCATGCAGCTCACGATCAGGGTGTTTGGCCACCTTCTCTCTTAGATAAAGCAGATTAGACACTGCTCATTCGTATCAGGTTAACTCACATGACAGGGCTCATATTCTTCCAGTAAACTCCAGTCATCCCAGAAGAGGGAGAACAAAACCGAGCAGCCTTTCAGAACTGGTTCAGACCCATTTTGTTTGCAGGCTTTGTTTGGGAGGCTGCTAGCTGACATAGGGACTGTCCTGGCAATTGAATGGTGAGGATGTCACTTCAGACAAACATCTGAACACAAGGCACTACAACAGACCATTATGGCAAGTCTGGAGGGGGCCTCTAGATGTGCTTCAAAGAGAACCTTTCCTTGCAACACTGCTTTCCACATCCAAGATCTCTCCTACTCCTAACAAAAGGTGCTCCTGAGCCATCAGGTCTTTGCTACAAGAAAGTGCCAAGTAAACCACTTTCACCTCGTAAAGCAAGTCTTTGAACGGATGACTTACCATTTTGGTCTGCTTGTGGATTTCACCATTGGAGCCATCCCATCTCTATAGAGGCTTTTTGTTTTACTGAAGTTGACGACATTGAAAATTACTCTCTGGGAAAAAAAGAAGAAAAAAAGAGGTCAGGTATAAATTCTGAAAAATTCTAGAAGAGTTTATCTGTGTTTTATATATCCCAGCTGCATAAAATTGCATCTAGAGAATGAACGGAACAGACATGTCACTCTCCATACTTCTCAGACAATGGCTACCTTGTCTGCTCCTAGCCTTTTAGTAGGCTGCGCTGTTTCCCATGGCAGCAATATCCATAACACGCATATTTTGAATGCTATGCTGATTTTTTTTTTTTTTGTGTCCAAGCCACACAAAGAAACAGGTTACTCAGATCTGAAAATGAAAGAGCAAGTTCAGGTTGTTGCAGTCAGTGTTAGAGAGCTTGGTGAAAAGCTGGGAGACAGGGTAGCAGTCCTCACGTAAACTGCCACCTGCTTCACAGGATTGTAGAACAGAATCATTTAGGTTGAAAAAGACCTTTAAAATCATCAGGCCCAATTGTTATTCCTCTTCACTTGGCAAAAGGAAGATACTTCTTTTCCTCTCAAAAACTGCCCAGGATACACAGCAGACATTGCACACACCTGTCATTTGTTTGACTATACGGGTCCAACTCCAACCTTAGTTTACACTCAGCTGGTGTTTAACAGTTCCAAGGAAGAGCAAAACCTAGATTTTCACTGGTAATGGACTGATACTGAAGGAAAATTCATGCGAGGGGGTGAAAAGAGAAAACAGTGATAAACCTTCTCTTTTACCATCTGTCTGCTGTAAGTCACTTTATGCAAAACTACTTCTGTTTCTGTTAAGAAAGTCTAGGTGGGATCTAGCTCATCTCATAGATGAACATAACATTCAGATGTTATATTCAGTATCCTTGTTTTCTCGTGCTCTTTTGAAACTAAATATTCATCTAGACATAAAAAAAAAAGAATGTGAAGACTAAATCAATGTTGTTGGCACACTAATACATTCCATTTGTTCTTTCCTCTTTACATTTCTTTTCCGGAGGTAGCAGTGAAGACCTGCCACTGCAGCGATATTTGCCCCTAGGTATTCATACATTTGCTTTCAGGGAAAAATAGTGTAATGTTTACACTCTTAAATAAAGGCTCCTGAGAAGTATGAGAATTAAATGGCCACTGTTTGAAATCAAACAATTTTTACTAAAGCAGTGAGATCAATTAAGCTTTCATATGTAAAAATTTGCAAAAGACAAATATGGACCTTCCCGGCAGTCTGCTCAAACAGCAGTGAATTATAACATTAAAGTGAAAGCAATCAGAGGTGAGACAGAGACAACAAGAGCCAGGCACATTTAGATTTACATGTGGGCCGTGTAGGAATCCAGGCAAGCTATACAGCCCTGGCTAAGAACCTCTGCACTTAAGAAAATTAACAGTTTTTCTAAGGTGAGGTAGTGCTGAAGATTTGTACACAGAAGCACAAGCAAATTATTTGCCCTCTGCAAATAAGTGAAATATCATCCAGTAATAACGTGTAGGTTTTACTGAAACTGACTACAAAAGTTAGTAAGTCGTGGAAAACTCTTTCTTAAAGATGCTAATCCCATTTTTACCAAAGTTAACGAGCAAACCACATACCCCATACATGAGTTTTCACCTGCTTTGTCTATTGCAGCATTCTGAGATTTTCTAATGGTCATTCGATGAGCTGATTTTTACAACTCTTGACAAAAGCATTCACTTAACTTATACAATGTTATATTTGCAATTTTAAGTATTTGGAATATTGCCTATCTGGGACATTGCACCCAGAATTGTGACACAATATTGTGACACAGAACTGCTTGAGACAGACCAACGCAGAGCAACAGAGATGTTGAAGGGAGTGGAACATCTCCCTGATGAGGAAAGGCCGAGAGAGATGGGTCTCTTGAGCTCGGAAAAAAGCATAGGAGGTTCCACACCAACATGAGAAGGAATTTCTTTATTATGAGGGTGACGGAGCACTGGAAGGGGCTGCCCAGGGGGGTTGCAGAATCTACTTCTCTGGAGCCGTTTAAAACCCGCCTGGACATGTTCCTGTGCGACTTGATCTAGGTGATGCTGCTGTGGCAGGGGGATTGGACTAGATGATCTTTCGAGGGCCCTTCCAATTCCTAATGTTCTGTGATCTGTGTGATTCTGTGATTCTATCTGATGAAAAATCCATCCTGGGATGCTGTTTTCCATCTTCTTATATTTACAATGTATAGCTCTAGGTCAGCTGTTGCTATTTAGGTCTCCATATATTCCACGTTCCACACGGAATCATTTTTGCTGCAGTAGAATGCTCAGCTTTTCCTCTGTTACTTAACTCTGTTCACATTTGTGAAAACAAATTAAGTTGCAACAAACTGGTTTGTTAATCTTGATGTTTGCATGGAGTGAATGAAACAAACGATCTCCAAAGCGATTGCCTTAAACTTTGGATGCAATCATGTCACTGTTGGAAAGAGAAAGTTGCTAATTTTGTTACATACTGACTCAGAGCAGACAGCTGGTGGAGAATGTTCTTATTCCAATCAGGCTTATTTTGTATAATGAGTTGGGCAAATGTACACAACTGGGTAAGCAACGTATATAAAAACAAAAATATGCAGCTCATTTCACAAAACGCTGCAGATTATAACGTTGCAGCATCTCATGTTCACCGCAGAGCGAGCAGTCAGCTGCGCGTGCAGCTCTCTCAGAGTGGAGTGCAGATAGATTGGCAGAAGTGAAAATGTAACAGCACAGAACAGAACTTTATCAGCACGCACCGCTCAAGGAATAAAGTGCACAAACCAAAGCACTCGAATAGGCAGCCGAACTCAGCCAGGTATTCCTGGTGCTAGTTAAAGCAGTCCGTGCAGCTCAGCCAGTGAAGTGTGCAAAAACGTAATGACTACAGCACACACACCGTGGCCAGGAAAATATGCAGTTTGCTCAGTAAGGTATGCAAACATCTTTGGGCTGAATGCTGCAATAAAAAGGCTGTGATACAGCAGCCGTGTTTGCCGAACAAATCTAATTTTTAGTTTAATTTTTGTCTATTCTTGACATTCTTTAACGCACTGGTTATGCATCGTAAAGAGCAACAGGATGAGATAAACACTGCATATTAAAACGTCCTTTCATAAGAAAATCATCACTGTTCTGTATGGTTCTGTATGGTTTTATGAATGATAGAGAGGTACAGTGCGTGGCATTTAATCAGCAGTGTAAATCACACTCAAAACCAAACAAAAAATAAACAGTAGCCTTTCTTTTTAAAGGACTGTCAAGTTATGAAAATAAAACTAGATTCAATGCACTTACAAATCCTCTAGAAATTGCTCTGGTCTCCAGAGCATCAATCCAAAGAAAAACAGCAGGGATCTTTACAATAAAAATACTTGCATTCATTTTGGAGCGCAAGAACACCACTGAAAGAAGCAATATTCAAACTGATGCGGTACCGGAAATTTTAAGTGTGTGATTTCCCTTCAGTCATGATACATTTTCAATCTCCTGCCTTGTTCTGGCAAACTGCTCTGCAGCTTCTGGGTAGGTGGAAGAGGCATGGTGTAGAAAAGCATCTCAGAACACCAGGGTATGTGGAGCAGGGAAGAGGGGCTTGACAGCATGAGGGAGGGTCTCAGGCTCGATGCATGGACTGCCAGATCTGAGACTGAAATTGGAGAACATAAGACAATTCAAGTACATTCTGCCTACTGAGAGAGGAAGGACCACGTTCTTTTTCCCTAACACGTGCTCAGTAAGTGAACTTCATATTGCAAAAGATGGCTGAAATGTGTCACACATTTTATCTTAGTACCAAAGCTTGCAGTTTCCTGACTGGGACTGGAAGGAATTGCCAGGTTTTGGAGGGCAAGCACATGTTGGACAGGAGCTGAAGGCACAGAGCATGGATGGGCGTATTGGACATCGTATTCCAGGACTGTGTGAGCACAGGAGGAAGTGTGACTTCTTAACATTCACTGTTCACCCACCTTCTGGCAGGTTTTCCATCTGAACCCACCAACTGCAGCAGACATGCAAAAGAAAAGTCATGCCCTTGCCAAAGGTTAAGTGCTTTCCCCTGGGATAAGGACACACTAGGTCCCTTCCAAGTGACTGCCAGGTTTATTGTGCATGGTTCTCCCTAGCCCACTCCTCAGAAATAACTGAGCTGCTTTGGCTGACATTAAAAGACAAAAAAAACCACAACCCACAAACAAACCAACCAAAGAACACCACAAAATTCTGCCTGAGGCAGACACCTGGCACAGACAATTTTGTGTCAAATCATTATGAGTATGAGAAGTTATGACTGAAAATAGGGTCTGCAGTAGGAAGTGCCAGGCATTCTTAATACTGGTGTAACGTAGACATCCTCAGGATTGACAGTCACGTATTGAATAGCAAAATAATGTCAGTTTGCTGGACAATGCTACACGCTACCACACAAACTTCACCGTGAGCTGCCAAAGTACCTGGGGACCATTTGTTCGAAGTCAGGCAGGAAAAAACTCACCATTTACCATTAAAATAAGAGCACCGGGCACCAGTCACTAAGAAGTCATACTAACACCTTTCAGCTGAAATTGAGTCTGAAGTCTTGTGATCTAAGGGAACACTCAAGATCCAGAGTTCCTGGGTACCACAGGGCTTTGCTTCACTGTCACTTCTTGATGTCTTGATTTACCCTCCTGCTGATTCTTTAAATATACCTATGTATCTATATAGAATCATGGATCGGAAGGGACCTCGAAAGATCATCTAGTCCAATCCGCCTGCAACAGCAGGATCACCTACACCAAGTCACACAGGAACCTGTCCAGTCGAGTCTTGAACATCTCCAGAGAAGGAGACTCCACAACCCCCCTGGGCAGCCTGTTCCAGTGCTCTGTCACTCTCACCGTGAAGAAGTTCCTTCTCAGGTTGATGTGGAACCTCCTATGTTCCAGCTTACAACCATTGCCCCTTGTCCTATCACTACATGACACCGAGAACAGCCCAGTGCCATCGTCCTGACACCCACCCCTCAAATATTTGTAGACATTAATGAGGTCACCCCTCAGTCTCCTCTTCTCCAAGCTAAAGAGACCCAGCTCCCTCAACCTCTCCTCATAAGGGAGGTGTTCCACCTCTCTTATCATCTTTGTTGCCCTACGCTGAACTCTCTCCAGCAGCTCCACATCCCTCTTGTACTGAGGGGCACAGAATTGGACACAATACTCCAGGTGTGGTCTCACCAGGGCAGAGTAGAGGGGGAGAAGAACCTCTCTTGATCTGCTAACCACCCCTCTTCTAATCCACCCCAGGATGCTCTTGGCCCTCTTGGCCACAAGAGCACATTGCTGGCTCATAGTCATCTTGTTGTCCACCAGGACCCCCAAGTCCCTTTCCCCTACACTACACTCCAACAGGTCAGTCCCCAGCCTATACTGGTACCTAGGGTTGTTCTTGCCCAGATGCAAGACTCTGCACTTACTCTTGTTATAGCTCATTAGATTTTTCTCTGCCCAGTTCTCCAGCCTGTCCAGATCTCGCTGAATGGCAGCACAGTCTGCGGGGGTGTCGGCGACACCACCCAGCTTTGTGTCATCAGCAAACTTGCTGACAGTGCATGCCAATCCCTCATCCAAGTCATCAATGAATAGATTGAACAGGACCGGTCCCAGCACCGATCCCTGGGGCACTCCACTAGATACAGGCCTCCAACTAGACTCTGTCCCATTGACCACCACTCTCTGACTTCTACCCTGCAGCCAGTTTACAATCCACCTCGCTACCCGAAAATCTAGGCCACACTGCCTCAGTTTGTCTGCAAGGATGCTGTGAGAGACTGTGTCAAATGCCTTTCTTAAGTCAAGATAGATGACATCCACGGCTCTGCCCTCATCCATCCACCTGGTTACACCCTCATATAACATCTATAAAACAGATACTATTTTTTGTGAATTCCTGAAATCTGCATCTTTTCTGTGAGCTGGGTTCTTTCCTTTGATAAGAAATTTGGTTGCTTTACTTTTCCCTTCCCCTTTCCCTATTCCTTTTCGTTTCCCTTTTCATTCTTATTTTTCTTAAAATACTTTCTTTTAGAAAAGTAATTTTCATCCCTGTAAAGGGCAGATCTCTTTTAGAATTGCATTCCATTTAAAAAAAATAAAAGGGTAAACAAACCAAACCACAAAGAAAAGAAAAACCAACTCTTGAGCCAACCCACGACTTGTGAGATTTTGATTCACCATTTGTGAATGTGAGAAACGGGCGATGTGGGATTGCTGCCTTCTCACAAAAAAGTGCAGCATTTCTGTATTTGTGTCAGAAGGTCTTTAGGGTCTTTCCTGACAAAGCACCTTATACAAAGCTATACAAAAATAAATTATACTGGAGGGACTTCAAAATGGAGAGGAAAAAAGTGTCACCTGTAACTGTTATCAACACTGAAGCAAAGCAGCAATGTAACAGTCAGGTCTGTGCCAAATCCCCAATGAAAACTTACAAATCTCATTTTTCTGACCTTTTACAATTTAAATCATTCATTACTGCTAACATTTTAAAATAACCCATACTTTCTTTTTCCCTTTGTAGGAACACATGTCCTTTCAAATGGAAAAGTTTTTAATGTCGATAGCGTTCAGCCTTGTTCTTTTCTGCTCAGGAGTTTTCAAAACCCACTGATGCTCAGGAGGGGAAAATAAATCCTCCGTCATGTAGAGAGGATGGCAGGGACCAGCCAGCGCTCCCCCTGCCTCACAAATTGGTCGCACCTTCAACATTTTAGCTGGAATTTGTAGAGCATTTGCAAGGGAGTGATGCTGAAGGAAAGCAAAGCAGCAACCGACCTGCAGTTAGGGACTTAAATGGGGCTTTGTCCAGCTCTTCATTGAGGTCCTTAAAAGAGATACATGCTGACGTCTGGGGTGGTACAAAGAGTAACTTTAAAATAAAACTCAAAGGATTTTTATATTTAGAGCTCTGATTTAACTAAACTATAAAGCACTTACAAGGGTATTTGTGCTTTGAGATACTCTTGATGTCAGGCTAGCCCAGCACCTATAAGCTGTATTAATATTTTCCACTTAATGGGGTGTAACTATATATTAATGACAAAAAATTCATTTAAAAATAAACACCTGTTTAGGCAATTGCTCAGCTTATCTGCCCTTTCTGGTAGTTCTTTCTTTGCTTCCAAACTAACAGGCTTAAGCACAGACTCGAAGGACCTTTGTAATGCAGTTTCCCATTTGGAATTTCACTGTCAACATCAGTGTTATCTTGCTTAGGTCTAGGGCAGAGGGATGCAGTGGAGAAGACCATCTTCTAGCAGAAAGCCGTCAAAGGGATCAAGTGCTTTTCCCTGTTTAATATGATCCTGCAGACTCCTAATCTGGCTTCTGTTCACGACTTGTTGGACTTCAACGCTGCAAGGGCTAGAATCACTCCAAGTTTTCCCATTCAATATTTATTGGGAACATGGCAAATTTGTTATTGAACACTCTCCCCTGACAACAACAGTCAACCTCCTGCTCAAGTTTTTACTTCTCATCCGAACATCAACAGTCTGAATCTTTCAACCAAAAACTCCAAAGTGTCCCTTTAGGAAGGCAGCAGTGGTGTTACAAAACTGACTCTCACGTTCCTTGTTCCCTTGGGCTAAAACCTCCTATTCAAATCCATTGAATTGCAAATTGGTCACAAGGCATATATTGTGTTGTGTTGATTCATCAAACAGAAAACACTGAGGGTCCTGACCGGGCATATAACAAGGTTACAGTGGTATTTAAAACAGGTTTAAAGCCGAAAGCTTTTTTGCATCCTTTGCAGCCAAAGGTCAAAGTTAAAAAGAAAAAAGCCATCTCTATTCAATCAGGGTGGGAAGATAAAATGCTACCTTTTGTCTTCTGATACCTGTGTTTTCACGCATGCATACGCTCAGGCAAGAGAGTCACTTCTACTTATTTTGCTAGGAAGTTGCAGAGCCACAGGAATACGTGAACAACTTTTTTTTATATATTTGATAGGATGTTGAACTCTGTGTGTGTTGTCATTGCCTTTCTCCCTATATGTGTGTGATACTCTCTGAAATCAGCTGAGGCATAAGGAAACTTTGTAGTCTTCCAATGAGACTTTCTCAACTAGCTAAATGATTTCCTAAGATATTCCATGCCATATCACAGCTATTGCCAGATGATACTCAAAGTAGAGTCATGTATTAAACTCTTTCTACATAATTCCAGAAGCTGTCCCTGTTTAAGGTTCTATATTCTTTTCAATCAGTATTATGGCTGCAGGTGGACAGAAAGAAACTGCTGGCTACTCTGGAACGTGCTAGCAAAAACATCACTTGAGAGGAAGCAGGTGAAAAGACTTAAGTTTTCCTTTTCCTAATAGAAATGATTTAGGCAGTGAGAAGAAATGCTGCTAAGTTTGGTAGGACTTTAAATAGTAAGAATAATTGCATGTACTTAGTAGTGCAGACAAATAATGTCATAAACTAGATGTTTTCTGGCCAAACCCTGTTCATGTAATGGGCCCGCAGGAGGCTTCAGAACATTGAGATCAACCTGGAGAAGGCGAATAAGGCCAGGAAAAGGCATCACATTACGGTTTTAAGGAACCACTGTGAAAAAAACCAAAGGGCCATGCGTACAGGCACCGGCATAAGGCATGCCACTCAAGACTAGAGAATGGAGTGGCAAGCACTGACTGTGGTTCATGTGGGAGCATTGTGCTGCTTTTCTGGGTCCTTCATAAAGTGCAACAGTCAGACACGGGTCCAGAATCAAACCTTCCCTTACCAACAAGATACACTTTCCAGTTAGACATTTATGATGGACACCAAAGTGATGCGCAACCGTGATGAAAGTCAAGCCTAGACCGTGCAGGCAGAGTGCAGAAACCTGCCCGTCACAGAAATACTGTGAGACAGTAGGTGAGAGAGGCACCAACGGTGACAGAGGACCTGTGATACTTGTAAGGATCATGATTTTGCTCAAGCTTGAGAAGGTACTAATCACAATTTCAATAGCATGCAAACACAAAGGCAGCAAGCCATCTGATACGCAGGCTGGAAGACGAGAATGAAAAAGTGTTTTCAAGAGTAGGTCCTTGCAAGAAGCAAAAGGAAGCTTAAAAAGCCCTGTTAAGGGAGAGATTTGGATGAAGCTTTTCCAGCAATTTTTTTGCTTTGGATTTTTGCAACTGGCATTTATCACAGTTAAAAGCTGTTGTTCATCTGGAGCTTGGGGGGTAAACCTGTGGAGAAGAAGGAGGAGATGGTAACATACAGAAAGATAGAGGGGATATACGGGAGAGCTCAAAACCAGCACCAGTATATTTGCCTCAGTGTTCTCTGATGCCTTAAAAACAAAGACATTTTGATGTGTACAACCAGTAGTTACTGCTGCCAGCAGCCTTGGTTACGTTACTAGGATCATAGTCTTGCAAACGCATAAAACCTCTGTATTTACTTCTCCTGCAACTGGTGCACAGATGGGCTTTGTGGCCAGGTTTTTCACGGAGGCCCTTGGTTTTCTCTTCTCTTTTAATTCAAGCATTTTGGTTGCTATTACAAAGGAACCTTTGAAACGTCTGTGTTCTTCCATGCATGGATCTGAATAGTAATGGAGTAAAGACTTCTCCATATTGTAGAGTTCCCTTATATTTATGCAAAACTGCAATTGGGTCCTTACTGCAGGAAGTGCAGTGCTGATGATGGAAAAATGTAAACTGCGTTAGCAATTTAATGAAGCCAAGGGATATTGTTAAAGCATGAACCAACCCTCACATTTTCTTTTTGCAAAATTAATAATCCCTTCTCTATTTATTGCAGGGTTAAACTGTTTTTTTTCCTGCTGAAGCCTTTTGCAATACTGCAACCTTCACACAATTCACTGATTTCTATAAGAAAATGTAATCAATATGTTAGTGTACATTGAATCTTAACATTGACAACCGGTAGCCTGCGGTATTGATTTGAAGAAACTGCTCATGATTTCTACAGTACTTCAGCACTATTTCTTGTATTTTCAATTTTCATTAGCTTGAATTCTATTGCAAGTGCCCAACATGCACTAACAGGCTGTTCAAAGTTTTGTGCTTCCAAGGAAGACCCAAGGGTAAGTAGAAAGAAATCAGATCTAGTTCCTGCTATTTTTGTGAACCTGTCTATTTGACATTGAGAACAAGACCTCAGAACTGCCTTGACCAGCCACGATAGTAAAGGGATACATGAATTGTCCTCACAGCTTTGAAAATCTCATTCTGAAGATCAATTGCTGAATGTTAGATTCAAATTATGATCTCTGTCTGTTTGCCAAGGAAATTCACAGTCTGTGAATAAACACGTTTTGGCAATGTCATGAACAAGAACAGCTAAACAAAGGAACTGGAAGGATTTCAGTAGGAAGCTAGGTGTCTTCAAGCAATATGCCCTGTTCTGCAGTTGTACAACACAGGTGTCATTCCTCCCTGGCACCAACACCGACCTGAGGGGAAAGAAAGCCCCAACAACAACAGCGCATCCATGAAGTACGACTGCAGTCCCACCACTCCAGTCCTTCTGTTTTCAAATGCCATGTATAAAACTCACGTCTTGTCCTCACTGAGCATTAAATGTGAGTAAAAAGACATTCGGATTCAGAAAATTTCTCAAACACATAAATATTTTGCCTTACCTTTAAGTGTTTCTGGAGATTTAACGTTAAGCAAACATTTGCAGTCCCTTCTTGAATAAGGGTGGATTTCTGATTTGGGACTCGAGACAGTCTAGCAATATGGGAAAACGATGCTGGATTTGCCAAAATCCCGTGAGCACCACTCATCTTTCTCAGCTAATCACTTAGATTGGAAGTGATGTTTCTGCAGCTGTGGGACGCAGGAACATTTGTACCACTGTTACAGATGAACTTTAATATTGTTTTGTTAGTTTATGTAAATCAATCTGAAATGCTGCAGGAATAAAAGGAACTTGAAAATAGTTTGCTCATCTTTGTTGTCTGTGAAGAACAGGGTGAAGCACTTTGCTGAAACTGTGACATTATAGTAAGTTACTCGAAATGTTGATGAGATACTGAGCAAGTCTCACCATTGTTAAAAACACCTTTGATACTAAGGAGGCAAAAACTGTGTGTAGCAGTGGAATAGTTCAATCACAACACAGCGTTGGGCCCGGCAAGGATGTGGGATTCTTTGTTACAACAGGTTGGGATAGTTTATAGGATTCCTAATTCACGTATCTAATTGAGTCATTCATATTCTGTTAATTCTAAGCTCCTCTGCCCTCCCTGTAAAACTGACAGAGCTCTGCTTTTTGACATCTCATAGAGACTTTGAGGTCTGAGGCTTTTCAATAACTTGCTTCCCCCCTTTTCCGACGATTTACAGCTTGTACGATTATTGATAATTTATTACCTCATGCTTCACACATCTCTGCTAACCTAAACATTACCCAGTTAAGAAATTCCAACAGACCACAATCCTCTCTCTTCTTCACCTGTTTCTTTTATCTTGAGAAGGAGAGCAGCTTGTTAACAAGACTTCTGCTTCTTCTTCTTGTCCTAGGAAAACCGTGCCAAGTAATTCATAACAATCAAAGTTCATTAACTATTCTATTATTCTATCAACCTTTAATAACAATCAAAGTTCATGAACTATTATTTTACTAATCTTTAATAAAAATCTTCCCAACTCATCAGTCATTTCCCACAGCATCAGTTCTGGTAATTTTCCACCTAAAATGAGCCTCCAAAAAGAGATAAATATGGCCCAGAGAACCCCTATGACCAAAGCCCCTTTCAGTATCTTAAGGATTTGATTTTACTTCAGAAGGCAGTGTCGAAGTGCCCTCTTGGTAGAAAGACCACCCTCTCTAAACGGCTGCTTATTCTTCTGCAAAGCAACAATAGCAGCAGACTACAGCTACGAGGCCACTACAAATACTCTGTACGGTTTAACAGGCAAATTCTGCCCGTTAGATGGAATGCTCAAAGCTGCTGCAAACCCTTCTGGGGGAATTGATGGCTTTGCTTTGTAGCACAGTATTTTAGTACAACAGCTCAACACTAACCATACTGCTGCAAAACGTCTTTCACACTTCATGATGCTCAATTTTTTTCTGTTAGAAAAGACTTATTGGAAAAAACATTTAAATACAATTCCTTTCAAGTTTCCTAGAATTTTAACATCATAACAGCAGAAGATACAAATTTTTTGCCAAAACCTTGTCCTCTGCAGATCCATTTGTCAGTTCTCTTACAAATGAATCACAGCCAATCACCTTTGTTTTTCCAGATATCATTTAAACTCTAAAGCATCGCTTCCCAAAGCACTAATGCAGTTTACACTTCTGCTTTTTGCAGCAATATGCATGACAAGTCTTCCCTTGAATGTTACTTAAATCTGTAATTATCACATCATGAACACTGCTCCGACAGCCAGCCACAAAAAGTCTGCGGAAACTACTTTAGTGGCCAAGCAGAGGGAGTGGGAGGAACCCACTTATCACAAGGGAGGCACAAAAATATTAAGAAAACCACGTGTCTGCTGTGGCAGAAGCAGATTTCTAATAAAAAAAAATTCTAATATGAGCTTCAAAAATAACAAGGAGTTTCCCAAAATACTGGGCCAGCACTCTGTCAACAAGAGAGAAACACCCATTACATGGGAGGATGCTCTTCTGTGCTTCTTACACACATGACACTGTAATAGTGTGGAATTTCAGATATGCCAGGCATAAATATTTAAACTGCAGATGTGACTGTGAGAAATAAATTGGTGATTCAGGTTTGGGGTGTTGGCTGCAAAAAGAACACACAGAGTGTCTCAAGAGGGTAAAATACATGGCTTAGCGCTGCCCTACTTCTAGATCATTAGGGATTTCCTTGGCATAAATCAAAGCAATCTAAACAGTACACGCTCACCCCAGCTGCTGCGATCCCCAGAGCGGGAAAGCTGAGTCATTCACTCCCTGTGATAGCACCAACTGCAAACTTTGCCACCAAAGACTCCCTGAGATGGGGACCTTTTTTCCTCAGGTGACAGCAAGCAGACCCCATCCCCACTGCAAACTCAGATCATGATCTGTAGATAACTAATGCCCTCACATCAGTTAGCACCTGTGCTTTCTTGATGAGTAAGGACAGTTTGATAAGTGCTGTAAGTTTATTTATCTACCGCATGGCAACTTTTACTATTTTACTTAACTGACATAAAAATGTGACCACAAAGATTTTTCCCCACTAAAAACTATTCATCTTCCAAAACCACGTGGCAGTCAGGTGGCCTGTTCTGGAGAAAATAATTCCTTTTGTCCCAATGTTCCTCACAGCTCATATTTTGAGACATTTTTCCTGAATTAATTGACTGAAAGAAGCATGCCTATAGCCAAGAAAACCCCAAAACAACCACCCCCAACCTAGCAGGACAGGTAAGAATTTTATCCAAGTTTGTAACTCTATTAGCCTAACTATAAACCAGATTACATAATATTTTACCAGAATGCTGACAATTCTAAAACCTATTAAAAATATGAACAAATCAATAAAGATAAACCTGAATTACACATATAAGGAAAATTTTCTCTATTGAACAATCCTTATAGATCGTTTTGAAATAACATTGTTCTAGGTGTTTGCTTGGGTGATCTTATTGCTCAGTTGTAAAGTGATAACTCTGGTAGTTTTGTATTATGGCCCTAGCAACAGCAAAGAAGCAGAAAAATTCAAAGATATTCAGACATAAACATATATGAATACTTCTGTCAACAGCTCCAGGGGTTTAACCACATTAACAGGATGTTTATTATTTAAGAAACTGCTAAAATGTAACTGGAAAGAGTCCCAGCACAAGCACAACCACCAGTAACCAAACTGTCCAATCGCTGCAGTTACTGACTTCTGTCGAGAAAATCTGTGCTGCCTACCAGAATTTATGACAAATCACAACTCTGATACCTGTATAAAATGTAAACCTGAGAAAGGGTCTGGTGAATTTAAAGGATCTGTTTCAAAGTCCGCAAAATATTTTCCTTTGTGTTTTACAACTTTTGTGCACAAATACAAGATCAGTGGTGCGACCTACAGTTCAAAGCCAGGGCGGCTCTTATCCCAAGAGTTTGGTACTGCTGACCACAGCTAGGCTTTGACATTTATTTACCTATTCAGCTAAAATGCACCGGAATGCGTCGTGGCAGACCTGGGTGTACATATATGCTTCCCAAAGAAATACACCATTGCATATAAAGATTTTTCTTCTCAAAAAGCCAGAGCAATTCATTTATCTTTGATTCCTTCACCCTTGGGACGACCTCTCACAATAAGAATTGTCAGTGCCTTATTTATAATGGCAGATCTCAAGTTTGATTCTGGCAGCTTTTGATCTCTTGATAGCCCAAAAGCTTTCAAATACAGAAGAATCTGATGCTTTTTTGGCATCCAGCAGTGTGCCTAAACCTCAAAAGCAAGTTCTAGTCCCAGAAGTGAATTACTGAAGCAGTGTAAACAAAACACAAACGTCACAAAATGATGAATATCTCAAACAAAATATCTTTGTCAGACAGATGACAACTTCAGATCACTTGAAAAGCATCTGTAGAAACTCTGCAATCTGCAAAGTTCTGTTTTACAACCTAAAACTAAAAAGTACATGAATTATTTAAACCTCAAATACTCTTTTTTGACATCCACATAAAAATTCAAATATACCCATTGTTTTAAGCATTTAGTGCTTGTAAAAAGAGTAAGACAGACCAGGAAAGGTCCCTGCCTGTTTGCCTGGTTCTACATCGCAGAGGCACAGAAATGCATGCAACCAGCTAGTTACAAGCTCACATTCAGTCCATGGGATACAGGAGCTTCATTGAAACGTGTCTTCAGTGAACCTTTCATAGCTGATGTATTAAAAATAAACCTGAATAAACAAGACACAAAACATTTTATATCATTTGAAGAAATAACTTTTGATGAGTATGTGATGGTGACAGTGGTTATATCCCTGGAAACCTCTTCTTGGGTAGACTACATGGATTGGTTCAGACCACTAGGCAAACGCCACATGCAATTGTGCCACATTTCGTACAGGACACTCTCTAGCTTTTTCCTCCTAGTATCTTGCTCTTTAACTCTTGGAGAGGGTTCGGGTTGTTTTAAGGGCTCGGGTTTTTTTCTTTCTTACAATAAGATCAAAGGAAGGGGGAGAGGAGGGAGTGGGAATGGCCCAGACTGTGCTATATAAGGTGGTGGAAGGTTTTTATTCATATTAGCGCAAAGATTCAATAAAACTCCCTTCCAATTTCCAGTGTTATGTCACTCAGTGCTGCTTTAAGATGTCAGTGGATGCCACAAACTACTAGATCCATGTGTTGGTCTATTAGGCATCACACACATACACCTTTTTTAGCAAACTGAAAATGGAGATAAAATGTTGTGGGGCAGCAGGCTTGATACCTCTTCAAACTACGTTAATGTAAAGATAGTGGCTGCAATCAAGGCGCTTTGAAAATGTCTGTTCCTTATGCCAGTTACAGCAATGAAGCTCTGCGCTGCTAACACATCCATTAACAAAAACATATAAATAAAAAAGCACAGCGGAATGGAGAGAAAATATTTGAAAACAATTCAAAGAGATTGGGCAACGACAGCAGGAATTTGCCAAACTAATGAAATTCCTCGTTGCTAACATTTAAATACCTGTGTGTACAGTACAAGGCCCCGCTCTGACTAGATCTGTGCTGTTAGGTTTACAAATAAACCAGCTAAACCTTTTGCATTATTGATCAGTGGTGGCATGCTCAGCCCACACGTCCTATTTACATTCCATTTCTTTTACACTTCTGAGATATAACGTGTCTTTTACAAAACAAGAGCTCTTTCCATTTAAACCCTGCAGTTTGTGTTCTTCATGCATTTTAATGGTTGCAGGCAATTTAGAAAGTTAGTCTTTGAATAGTAGATAAAACTGGCAATATTTATCAGTAAATAAAAGTCTAATTATAATAATTTAGGAACATTTCCAATATAATGGTTTTTTTCCTAAATAAATAGCTGGGAGATTTTCTCTTTAAATGAATGCTACTTAAAAATCTCTGTAACAACTTCTATCAATCTCATGCTGTAACAAAGAGATTTACACCTATTCTAAACACAGTGCAAGAATGCTTTGATTCAGACATAACAAATGAAAAAGAAGGAGTTAAAGCACAGTTATTGTATTGCCATGTTCCACAGAGAGACAAACTGAGCCCACCTTTCCAAGGACAGTGAAAGGCTCGTCAGCGCAGCCCCAGGGACAAATTGAGATGATGTGAGCTGGGCCTTGAATAATTTTGTGTTTTAAGACACGTTAGGCACAATCCTGATCCCCTATGCCAACTTCTCAGAAAGATGATGTGAGCATCCAATCTTCTTCTTGGGAGGGTTAATACAAACCCCTACACTCTCTGACCAAAACCATCTTTAAAACCTTATAAATGTCTAGAGAGAAAGTTCTAAAACCTTTCCCCAGTTTCCAAATCAGAGTATTCATACCACAGGACAGTTTAAACATCAGTGTTTCTGAGATCAGAAAAGGAAAACCATCAGCCACTTCAAGCAGGTCCTGCTTTGACATCAGAAAGTCAATTCACTCAGCTTAGCAGCATTCAATTCTCAACAACATTTTGTTCTGGGTCTCTGTCAAGTTATTCTAGGCTGTGAAATTGTCAGGAATGATGGATGACTATCAGCCTTCTGCTATCTTCTTTCCTTCTCCTTAGAGATTTGCGGCTGCTGATTGCAAAGCAAATTCCTCCTTTCTCTTTTCTCACAACACACCAAATGAACAACAGTAATTATGAGAAAGCCTACACTACAATTATTTTAGCACTTAACTTTGTATTGACATCTGTAAGAGACAGAGCTCTCTAGATTGATTAGTAATGATATAACTTCCTGCCTTTTAGTAATATTGCTGCAGTCATCTTTTACATGTAATTTGCTAAAAAAAAAAACCCACTCTTTTTTTCTCTCTTAATATTTTTAATTACAAATTGAGCTAATTAGAGAAAATGTGTAATACTTGATGAATATATCATTATTATTGCACCAGTGTTTCAAACTGTATAGTACTTATAAAATAATCAAAACTGACATAAGAGAATAATTTAAGGATATTAAATGGGATTTGTTGGGAAGATGCTAAAGCTGCGTTATTATTCCAGGTTGAAATCCTTACTTGAACAAATCAAGTTCGGCCAGCCAGTGGAATCCCTGCTACAGAAAGGGGAACATTTTACTAAAAGCAGCATTACACCTATTTATGCATTAATGGAATTCACTGTCGAATGTTTAAACAATTTACTAACATTAAGTACAGGAAGAAACATTGTTCGGGAAAAAAAAGCCCCAAAACACAACCATTTAGGAAAGAAAAATATGAGGAAATAAACTGGGACATCCTTCAACCCCATGCCGATTATAATCCAGTCTCACATATTTCTGTTGCATTTAAATAACTGCAAAGTGCATCACAAACAGTTCTGTAGCAATAACACTACATTAGTGAATTTAATCTCCATGACTCTCAGCCACAAAGCTGTTCTTTCCAATTAGGCATCAGAACAGCTCAACTCAGGACACAGCACTACACACACACACAGAGCATGGTCAGTCCTGAGAAACAGAGATTCTCTATCCCCCAATGGAAATAATTATCACATATAATCATCAATTGTCACAAACATTAAATTCAAACAAAACAAAAACTCCAAGAAAAGGGAAAAACTTTCAAGTCTTTAGAGCATAAACATTTCCCCGCTAACGCACTAATGTACCCTGGCCAGGCAAAAAGGCTGACATTTGCCAAGAGTTTTTCTTCGCGTTGGACAGACGTGAGGCAGAAATAAATGTTTGTGGGACACATTTGCAACTTATCGGGCGTAGAATTTACAAAAGATGAAAGTGGATGCATTTAAATGGGGTCATATTAACATAGAGATTTCCTCCTTGACCTTTCTTTCCTTTATGTGCATTTCTCAGGTCAAGTAGTTATGTTCTGCTTCTTCTAAATAAAATGTGTCTCCCTCACTAGACATTTAGCACAGAACTTTGCTGGGCTAATTAACTAATCTGCTAATTTCTCAGCATTCTCTTGGTACCCTAAGCTTTCCTAATGGATAATCATTGTGTTATGGAATCATTCTGAACAATCCAAAGGAAAAGAAATAAAATACAGAAAAATAGAAACTCTTACTTTCTAGACAGACAAAGTCTGTCAATACTCAGCTCAGTGCCTTTGCATGACATTCTGCTACAACCACTGAATTTGTCAGAACACTTCAAAGGCGCTGTCATGTGATATTTAGTTTTATTTATAAGAGAAGTAAGTTGTCCACTGCACAGGAAGCCAGGAGTGGTTTCAGCGGGTATAAACATTAATTTACTTCCACGCTTTGACCTCTTGCTACAGAATTCTGTCACATCACTTACAAAGGGATTTAAAAGTGTTTGAGCTGCACAGTTCACTCCCACAAAAAATACCAGAAGCTTAGTTTAATTTTAATGAACTTGGGTGTCTAAAAGATTATTTTTCTTAAATGTAAGGGAAACAAGCAGGCTTCATCTGTGAGCAAAACACGTTCTTCAAGACAACATTTGCATTCAGGGATTTGTCCACTTTAATAGTGAGAAATACTTTTGTACCCCAGAGTAATAGTCACATTATGGAAAAACTTTACATGGAAAAACCACCAAAAAAGGTCTGATGAGGAGAGGCTGAGGGAGCTGGAGCTGTTTAGCGTGGAGAAGCAGAGACTCAGGTAGGACTCTATTACTCTCTATAACTACCTGAAGGGAGGTTGTAGTCAGAGAGGAGTCGGGCTCTTCTCCTAGGCAACAGGACGAGAGAGCAGGACCTGAAGTTGTCGGGGAGGGTTAGGTTGGATGTTAGGAAGCCCTTCTTCACAGAAAGAGTGATCAGACACTGGAATGGATTGCCCAGGGCAGTGGTGGAGTCACCATCACTGTAGGTCGGGGTCCTCAAACTTTTTAAACAGCGGTCCGGTTCACTGTCCCTCAGACACTGTTGGGGGCCGGGCTATAGTTCGGAAAAAAATGAACAAATTCCTATGCACACTGCACATATTTAATTTGTAGTAGTGCACAAAAAACAGGGGAAAAAAATGCAATATTTAAAATTAAGAACAATTGTAACCAACAAAAACAAATAATATTTCAATGTGGACTATGGGCCTGCTTTTGGTTAATGAGATGGTCAGTGTTAGGTTCCGTATTTGTCACTGCTAGTCATAGCAAGTGATGCAAATGTTCATCAGTTAGTCCCACTGGTGCTGGCTGGTTTGTGCTGCCTGGCTTGTCCTGCCTGGGAGCTGGAGGGAGATGATGCCGCCACCCCCCTCCTCAGCCGGGCCACGCAGTCAGCAGGAAGTCATCTGCAGCTGCTCGGTTTTCCCCCTCAAACCCCTGGTGATGATGGTGGTGTGGAGTTCTATAATACCGGAGGACACACTGGAGACCCTGGGGGGCCATATCTGGCCCGTGGGCCAGGGTTTGAGGACCCGTGCTATAGGTGCTCAAGAAAAGATTGGATGTGCCATTTAGTGCCACTGTGTTAATGCTGGGTCATAATCTGGGCTTAATGATTTTAGGGGTCTTTTCCAGCCTCAATAATTCAGTGTGATTCTGTGAATACAGGTTTTAGTGTGTGTCCCTACTTTGTATTGCCCCCATCTGGGCCAAAAAATGTACTTCCAGAACACTAGGTCAATACCAGGTCTAAGACAATCAAGCTATTTAATCTAGAGATCTGTAACATATGAAGTCAAATTTTACATTGAAGGTAGCTAATCATTGGGACCATATTATCATAATTAATCCTTAATCAGATAAATTAACTCACTGGTATGTTCAAAAAAATTTCAATCTTTTCCTGCAGTGGAAAAATGAAATCCCCTCTCCTAGGAAATGGCCTAAATGTCTCCCTCAAAAAGTCATTATCTGGAATCTGAGGTATATGGTAACTCAATGTCAGAAAAAGAGGTAACAGACGTTAACAGTCCCATAATGAGATGAAATTCAATTGAAACGGTAATCTCATTACCTAAAAATAAGTAAACCTCTTCTGCTTTACTTTTTAGACTTCGTGTAGACCTGTTTATTTAATCTCCATTTAGGTTTCAACTTTAATCATATCTCAGAAGCTTTTACACAGAAGAATTGCAGCAGTAACTGGGATTGTCTACAATATTTGCCTGCTTGTAGCTGTTTACTCTGAAATTTCCCATTTGCTGCCAACTAGAAGGCAATGTCCAAAGCCATAAAGCAGAGATAAGGGTTGAAATCTCACCATCAAGAGAATCACCTTCTCAGGTAAGTTTGAGCCATATAATTAAATATTCATGTACTTCCAATGCATTCATTTATTTTTCTTATACTAAAAGAAAAATCTAGATCAGAGTAGAAATACATTTGGCATAAGCTCTTTGTATCATTACATAATCTGACCGTAATACAACTACATTCCTACTTGTAGGAATGCAGAATTTTCTTGTCAATGGTTTTTTCTTTAAAATGCATGTCTGAAGACAAGTCGTAGGTATGGAAATTAATGCTTATTCCCCACCAGTTCCCTTTATGAAGCAGGAAACGTTTGCATCTTACTGTACTTTCAAATTTGCAAGATGAGGGTGGGTTCCTCTAGAAAAGGTCATCCTTTCTCTGTCACTTACTACCCCTCACCAAATTAATTTTTACAACAGAAAAGGGAACATTTTCTGTACTAAGTAACTATTAGCATGTCAAAGTTAATTATAACATCTTGGAAGCTGTGTTGTTCTGCTGCCCCTCTCTGCGATGTTCCAGTCACTCTTGGGCACCGTTGGGCACAAGTACACCACTTGCGACCTATTGACTAATGGTCACAAAAGATAAGGGGTGACAAATCATGACAACCAGAGTATTAGTACATGAAGAGCAATGCCACGTTAGTAGAAAGGTAGGTAACAGTTTGGGTACTCAGAACATGGAAGGTTTCTGCACACGGGGAGGTAAGAGGCCACCCCACTGGGCCACAAGGTAGGGGAGACACAAGAAGAAAACTTCATAATACCTAATAATTCAGGTAAAGAGAATTTTTCTTGGCATGTGTTGTTTTCCTCTAAAATGTGGATTTCTACTACTATTAGGTGTTAAACTTAGATTACTTGAAGTTTAATATGTTATTTAAATTAGATTGATGGTATTTTGAAAAAACTATCCTCCATCTTTTACTTTCATAAATCTATAAAACCTTTACATGTGTTACTGAAGGAATCGTTCTTTCTTGTGATGTAGTTGAAGATAAAACCAAATATAAATTCCATAAATGTTAAGAAATTGGAAAAAAAGAATTTAAAGATTCACCATCTTAGCTGAAGATTCCAGAAGCATGCATGGAAATCTGCAGACTAAGCTAATATTCCTTTCAGAAATCAATCACTGAACCCATTTTGCTTCCTATCCGTTCTGCCAGGTTTTGTTTTCAGATTAGTCACATTTTTTTTGACAGAGCTTGTTGTAAATATGCATTTGCAGTCTATCCCTTCATTGTGGCATCACGTCAAAGTTGAGCAATGATCAGATTTTAGACAACAACAGAAACAAACTTTTGAAGAAAACTAAACAGCATTTAATCAACTCTGACTCACACCCTTTCATTTATTTTTTTTTTATTTTCCACCTTCATTTCACCCCATAACTCACTGACCCACACAACACAGTTCTCACTTCTATGAGCCAGGGACCAGCCAAGCTCAGGTAATATCCACACTGTAATCTCTGTCAGCAGCCACCTCAGCCCCTATCAGCATCCAGGGTCTCAGGAAATTCTTACAATCATTAGACAAAGCTATAAGAAAAATTAGAAAGAGAGCGATACCACCGTGGACAGGTACAACAAACCAACAAAGGAAAACAGAGTCAGGAGTACTGAGGTCACTGGGCAAGCTGAGAGCCAAGCGGTGCTCAGCCAGTGCTTTCTGCACCCATGTCCACATTGGGACAGGTGGAAGATGGCAACTTGGCAACACCAAAGAAGAGCTCTAACGAGACAAAGAGGCTTTTGCAGAGGTATTGCTGGTCAGCAAAGACCCTTGTAGATAGTGAGCATCATAATGTGTAGGCCCACATTAAATCCCAGCTCATTAAATCCCAGCTACTTTTACTGTGCATTGCACAAGAGTTACTTTAGGGTGTCTAAGTGCTGCTTGCAAGAGTAGGTTTGTGCAAGGCTAAAGATGCCCAAAGGGGAAGTACCAATACTGTGATGACCTCCACGGAGGTTCCAAGTGCTGGTGGAACCCTGTGGTGTGTGACACATTTTTCTGTGCCTAACACACATTCCTGCAATTAAAAAACATCGGTCCTGTGGATGACATATCACATGGGAAGTTTCCATCCTGGCCAGCCAGCAAAAGAAACAGCAACATTCAGCATCCCTCTTCACTCAAACTGTCTCTGTAAGACCAAGGCTTTCAGGTAAGGTTCCCACTTTTCAGCAGAAGAAAACAAGTTGAAGGGAGGCGGCAAGTTGAGTAAAATAATGCAGCCTTATGCTGCAGCACCCTCAAACACTTCACAATCACTTTGAACATATTGACATTCCCAACACCGAAATCCATCAGTGTCCCCTACACCATATCCCCTCGAAAAACCTTAGCGACCCTGCCAGCTGTCCCAGGGGCAACAAAATTCAATTTTGCTCCTACACTGCTGAGAACGCTTAAGCTGGCTCTGATAGGAATAATAAGCAATGATCCCATTGGACCAAGCACTGTACAGAGACATAACAATGAGTTGGTCCCTGCCACAAAAGCTTACAAGCTAATTAATGAAAAAACGGGTTTAGTCATATCTGTAAAACAATGTGAAGACGTAAACGGGAGTCCCAGGGTGAGTGGTCTGGCATTGTAGGGAGTGCTGCAAAACTTTTAGCCCAAAAAAGGCAGGACTTGGGCAC
This sequence comes from Rhinopomastus cyanomelas, assembly GCA_013400115.1. Taxonomy (NCBI): domain Eukaryota; kingdom Metazoa; phylum Chordata; class Aves; order Bucerotiformes; family Rhinopomastidae; genus Rhinopomastus; species Rhinopomastus cyanomelas. The sequence goes on from VXBP01009170.1 coordinate 371,801, forward strand.
ATTCCTAAATTACCTTAAAAATACTCTCCTAAAGATATCCAAAAGCAGGAAAATGGAAATGTGTGAAAGGGACATGTTGTAATTACAGATGTCTCTGTGTTACAGTCTGGTTTTTATTCCAGTTAACACAGTCTGATGTTCTTGCCCAAAACTTGGTATTTAAGTGCTCTGTGAGTCTTCCCCTTTGCTATAAAATCATCATGGCCATGGTGAAGCATTCCTTCCTTTATGACTCTAACAACTTAACAAAGTTAAGCAAATAATCCAATACAGTGTTATATCCTCCCAGGTCTACAAACAGGTAGAGGTGGTAACACCAAGCTGTGTGAACTACAATTTTTATCTCCCTGATGTTACTATTATTAACTGTTTCACCATGGATGATTTTAGCAAAAACACCTAGCAAATTTTCCTTACAGTCAAAAAAGAACTTTATATCTTTCAAGCCACAATTACTCCATCTTCCTCAACTTTTCCTCAATCCCAGCAACTTCTCATAATACTTTTAAAATTAACTGTTTGGCAGACCTTCAGCAGTGAGAAAGCAAAATACTAAATTCAGTGAAACATAAGGAGCTGAAGGTTCTACTGAGAAGAGGGATGTACAATGACACTTCAAACAGTGGCTTCAAATCTGGGTGAAAACACCAGTTCCAGTGTTATTCCCAGCGGTACTGCATTTTAAGTACAGTGGCACAAAGCCTGGAGAATTCATTTGCAGAAGCCTCCACAAGTATTTTCTCAAGAGCTTACACCTGTCTGCCTGTACCGTTTACAGGGTGGGAAATTCCCAGGGCCATACCTAGCATCTCATTCTTTTTATTACAGATTCTGTGTGGCTGCAGGCTCAGGAGAATCACTTCTCTAGGCATCAGGAGGCCTGAGGAAAAGCTCCTTGAATAAACCCAGATAAAACTCTGTCTAGACAAGAGAAGCAAGGCAGTTTGATTCACACTGTTCTGGAGCCCAAGAGGAGGAGGAATGAAAACCAACCATGCATAGAGTTCTGTGTTCAGATCTCTGCCTGCACTTCGCATCAAAATGAAGGGGTTTATGCTCTATCTGGTGAAATTCTTATTCATTTTTGCTACTTCTTCATTTAGCCATTCAATTGTTGCTGGGGCTGACTACCTTTTTTTCTTACAGACTTTACAATGGTACTAAAATATCACACCAAGCAAACTGGTTTTCTGGGGAGCACACTGAAAATATCAGACGATGCAAATACATGCCATCGATACAGGGTTGTGTTAAATCACTTCTAAACTGCAATTCTCTCAATGCAAATCGTATGGGGCGACCACAGCTCTACTCAGAGAGAAGACACTATGAAAAATATGCATCTAAACACAGAAGATAGCCGTGCCACTCTGTTATTTCTATCCACAGGGGAAAAGGCTGTCTGTTTTTTTAATCTACATTAATTAGAAAGACAAATATAAAGAAATAACTTCACAAAAAGGATCTAACTAGGACAAAAAAAGTCATTATTCATGAAGTACTCTGTAAACAAGGATGTTCTTTACATGCTGTCCAGTCTTTTTTTTTTCTTTCCTAAAACCTTCACAAATCAAAACTGTCTGGGGGAAAAAAAAGGCAGATACAAGTAATTGTAAGCAATGAGTGGGGGTCTCTAAATGAAAGAAAGAAAATTACAGACAAATACATGCTCAGGGACTTCACAGAGGCAAGGAGAAATGAGCAAATCCACTAAAGCTCAAAACTCTCCATTACTCATTTGCAGTAGTTGGTCTAGCAGATCTAGAGCATCGTGCGATGGAATGTTCCTAAGTGTTTCTGAAATCAGGCAGAATGCATCTCTGAATTTACAGTTTATTTCACAGACTTACGCCTTAAAAACTGAGAGCACTGTATGCTGACTTCCATTTCTGAAATTGCTGTTTATCTTCTAACAGCATACTTCAGGGTTATTCAGAAATTTACAGATCATACTATTCCTGCTTGACTTTTCCTTTTGTCCTATGTGTAAGGTGAGAGAAATTTCAGCAAAATGCATAATTTGCTCTAAATTTATCTAGAAACATAGTCAGAAATATTTTGAGAGGATGGTCCTTTTAAACCTCTAGAAATTCCATTTCCTTAGGTCTGGAGTCTTCTGAATTTGTTTTCTGTCCTCAGAATATTTTTTTATTAGCAGGACTAAATTGTTTAAAACTGGTACCGTGGTGCAGAACAGTTTCTGTGTCTCCAAACACTTTTCTCTCCAAAACTTTCGAGTTCTGTTTTCAAGTTTGTTTTCCAAAACTTTCGAGTTCTGTTCTATTAATTTTTCTGTGCCTGGATGCACAGCTAACTGCAACATAAATCATCTAAAGACACGCATTTATCACATCTGGAAGATTCTCTTCAGCACCGTCTAGAAAGTAAAACCTTTACTTTTTCAGACACCTGCATTTCCCATTTCCCCATTTTATGTGGCACATTTACACTAAATGCAAAATAAACTTTCTACTTAGTCACGAAATTACCGCGACGGGATATGGCAGCTGTGTAAAATGGAGAAGACAACCTTTAAAAGGTTCACAAAACAGGATACTGGGACTCTGAGACACCGCTACCACATGTACTGCCAAGCAAGAGTCGATTAATCAAGATACCATGGCAGGAAAAATGTTTTCTCAAACTTGTGACACAAAGCTGGGACTGGTTTGTCACTGGGCACTATTAAAGGAGCAGCATTCGATCCCATCTTTCCGCCCTGCTTCTGACAACGTTGCGTTTTCTAACCTCGTGGCAATCACATCACCCCTGTGAACCCCACTTTTCATCTGCAAAACAAAAATAGGAGCACTGTGCTGTCTTCCAGGTTGTTAATATTTGTCTTAATGAGTATCTGTAAAATGCTGTGATGGTCAAACAAAACATTTCTGTTTCTAAATACAATTGCTATCATATCCATGATAACGGATAAACGGGAAAGAAAATTAAAAGAGAAGGAAGAGCAGCTTCATTGCCAATGCATCAGCTCTCTCCTACTGCTCTCATTAGTCCTTCCTGCTTTAACAACTCTCTTTTTCAGCTTTTCCACCAGTGGAAAAAGATTGTGTCTACTACACAAAGTTGAAAGTATATTTGAAAACCAAGTTGCCTACAATATCGTACAATGATCAAGCGGAAAGCTCTAATAGCTACTAAGTGCTGAGACCATCCAACCACAGGCAGTGCAACGGGATTTCATTCCTAAAAATATAGCCAGGTGAAAAATACACAGCTTAGATCTAAAATCCTAGAAGGGTTTCTCACGCGGGGACATTGGGACTAGTAGCATAACAGCAGAAGTAGCTCTGTTTTGCACTCCCATTTCAAAGAGCCCCTCACACCACAGACACTCAACTAGGAAAAGTTGAAATGTGTGTTAAATAAGTATGAAGACTGACATTTATCTGGAAGTATTTTTAATAATGGCTCTACTTTTTCACAAAGACTATTCTCAATAACACCTGCCTCCTTCTGTTACACGGAGGAGGCATTTCTATGACTCTAGTGTGAAAAAAAACCCACAAGAAACTGAACGATCCTACATATGCTGCTGTGGAAAATGGTTTCTGAATTAAACAACTCTGACATGCATTTTTAAGGCTGGCTTTGCCTAGATAGGTTTAAAATATAAGCAGCTCTGCCAGAAAATAAGCAAGCAAACAGAGGAGGGCATGATAAGGAAAGGACCAAGTCAACACTCGCCTCAGAAAACGAGAGCCTATAATTAAGGAGTAAGATAACACCAGGAGGCTTATCCCCATTTCAGTCACAGATGTGTCTATATGATTTATATGTGAAAAACTATATCAAAACAAACCAAATCAAAACAGGCTTCACATTTATGGGGCTATGAGTTTGTACTTTTCTTCAGTTACACAGTGATAATTAAGAGGAGACATTTGAAACACCCACTTCACAAACTGAACATACTTAATATAGGGTAAGATAACGCAGAACTTAGTAAAGATGTCAGCTCAGTCTAAAATCGTAATTACTGTGTACAACTTGCTCCTGAGGGGTTTTCCCAGTAGAATAATTGCATTACTTCTAGTTTCTTTTATTAAAAAAAATTACAGATAGGCATAACATGTAATTTTGCAAACAAAAAATAGTGTTTTCCTTTTATTTCCGGATTTTATATTTCCCTGGCAAAATGCTGCAGACTGCAGAGAGAACAGCAGTGCTCGGCTTGGAGTAGGCTTTAGCACTTGGAATCAGATTATATTTAAATTACACAGCTGCACAATTAATGATAGAATAAGTAAACTTCCTAATTACCTGAAGTATAACTTTAATTTTTATGAGTCACGTTATCTGTAACCCACCAGCTGGACTACCACATCCATGTCTGGCCCTCATCTCACCCAAAAGAGCATTTTGGCTGTTCTGGAGAACTGAACAGTTACAGATGGGTGATGTATCCCGATTGCAAGCACAATAGGAGCTATGTGTTTTGGTTTCATGGTAAAAATGATTAACTAGCCTTCCACAGTGTGCACCTCGCCACCTCTTAACTCGGATTACACCTAAAGTTTTAAATGAAATTATGTATTTTTAGAAAAGATAACAAGTTGATGAAAGGCTTCAAATGATGGAGAAGTCCATTACTCCCTAAATCAGTTGCTGTTGAATGTGCCCACTGCTGCAAACGTGTGCTTCCTGTCTATAGCCTGGATGTGTTCCCTCTCAGTGGCTACCCTTGTGGTCACTGGAGATCAAGATGTGAGTTGTCCCTAGCCCGTGTAAATACTCTTTGTGCGTATGAGCATTGTTTGACACAATGACCTTCAGGCCCTTGAATACTGTAACAGTAGAAGTAAATCACAGCAAATAAAAACAGCATTTATGATATTTATAGTTGTCAGGCATCCTGAAAACATTGGTTCCTTCAGGTAGGCTCTTTAGCTTTCTGTATCCTTTGCTTGCTGCACAGGGAGGTTGTGAAGTCTCCTTCTCTGGACACTCCCCAGACCAGTCTGGATGCATTCCTGTGTGACCTGGCTTAGGTTCTATGGTCATGCTCGAGCAGGGGGGCTGGACTTGAAAACTTCTGGAGGTCCCTTCCAACACCTAATGATTTGTTACGCATGTGTGTGTGTGTGTGTTTGTGTTTGTGTGTGTGTGTGTGTGTGTGTGTTTGTGTTTGTGTGTGTGTGTGTGTGTGTCTCCTTCAAAATGGAAGGAACAAACCCCCTCCTGTCAATCAGGGAAATCTATTCGATTTCCTTGTATTGGCAAAATGTTTTCTTGGAGATAAGAATGGATAGTCATAGAGACACGTAACATCCACAAAATCATGTGCAACACATTAATACTGGATAAAGATAGAAAAAACAATGTTCTCATTTATCTGTTCACCAAAAAGGCTCTTATCAAATGCTGCAAAAGCAAACTCGTTCTGTATAGATATTTCCCAAAGTTACAGTCTATCATTTACAAATCAGCCTTGATCAGCTGGAGGGCAGGAAGGAGTAAAGAAAACCACCTTTACTTCAAAGACTGCATATCCAGTTTTTCCCTTACATTTGGACTTTGGGAGAAAAGATTTATTTTCTTTTGCTTTTAAATGAATCAGCATTTGCTCACAGCCCAATAACTCATCACAGCCACATTTTTCTCTAGTTAGATTAAAGCCCTCAAGCCTGCAAAACAGACTTTATACCTGTCCTGCTCAAAGTCACAGGGCTGAAAGTGGAGTAGAAATGCAGCAAAATTACCCACTGCGTGTTTTATTTTCCATGCAGTTACACAAAACAAACCTGATGTGTTATTAACGTGTTAATAATCCACGATAAAATTATAGAGCAAAACCTAAATTCGTAGCTCTGAGCACATCCATCAGAAACTTACTGTGCACCCAAGTGCACTTAGCACGTCTCCGTTTTCTCCTGCGCAACAGTCAGTCACCAGGAAACCACTACAAAATTTCAAAGGGAACCTCACAACAGCATACCTCAGGCTTAATCACCTGTAAGCTTAGAAAGGAAAAATTCATCTTGAAGGTTTAATCCAATCGCTACAAGTGGGTTGAGCATGAAGAATGATCCAAATCAACTTTCTGTGTAGGAGGAGTTCACTTCTGGTTTTGAACTCCAAGCCTGTCTTCACAAATTTCACAAATCAGCTGTGAAAACAATTCCATTCACAGTGTGAAGATTTCTAAGCTATTCTATAACTCATTAAGTGTCTGTTAAAAGTCAAATCAATTATTTCCTCATAGACACCAAGCAAGCTCTAACTGCATAATAAATAGAAGAAACACTATTTATTAAGTAACATGTCTAATTAATTCCTGAGCAATCACATTCTCTCCCCCTTAGAAATGCAATTTCCTTTGTTCCCCCAGCCCCTTCAGCTTCTTCACAACTCATTTGTGTCTTCTTTACAAATTTCTTTGTGGATTGCTGTCTTGTTTGGATGTAGAAAGTAACTAAGTGTTTCTCTCAAGCAGCTTTTTCAGGAAAGTCTTGACATTCACACATCAGGGCTGGGGCAAACTAGGGTTCATGTTTCATTTCCTCAGGTAAGGGTTTTCAAGATGCATTAGGACATCTGACCCTAACCTTGATACAGAAGGGTTCCCACAAAGAGCCTCCCAACATGGCCTACTCTATGATTTTGTATTTTGCATTAAGAGAATTTGCCGCCCTCCAATCAGTAAGCCACATAGCTTCTAAAATATGTGCCAGCTCATATTTTAGAAAATTAAAACCAAACAGCTAATTGAAATGGTGATGGGAAAGGACATATCTCTGGATGACCTCTGTGCACAAGGCCACTAAGTCTGAGCCTCAGCACTGTTCAGTAAAAGTTATTTGATAAAATGATGATGACAACTGTACTCTCTTTATCAGAATCTTCCTCTCCTATTCCATCTTCATTTTAATTTTGAGTATTCAGCACTATATTTTATTAAGCATAACCTGATTACATGAAGACACGGTTACGGTGCTACTATTGACTAGGATATTAGGATAACCTTGAAAATTCTAATTCTTTTATAACATAAAAAAATTCCATTAATAATTTTGACCTCTGCTCCCTGCTATCACTCTGTGGACTCTGTAAAACAAGGATAGAGACTTAATGAGAGTGATCCAGTACAATCTCTATAAATATTACAAAAATGCATAAACATTTGATATATATGCATTTCTATGTATGCACATTTGCCTGTCCACCTACAACTATATACAGGAACCAGTTGTGCTGGCTGAAGGTCAGCCTCTACACAAAGGACAACCATTCAAAGTTCAGCAAATTCCAGATGTTAAGTATCAAGTAGTAATCAATACTGTTCATATGTGAATAGGCTGCACAGAGGAACAGAGAGGTTTCCTCATAGGTGGCAAGCAAAATACCCACATTCCCTTGCCTGGCACATTCTGCCTTCAACAGCCACCACATGAGCTAAATTGTTCATCACAGAGACAGAAGCAGCAGCATAGAATCATACAATGGTTTAGGTTGGAAGTGACCTCAGAAATCATCTAATTCCAAGCCTCCTGCTCTGGGCAAGGGACAACTCTCAATAACCAGATCGCCTAGGGACCCATCCTTTCTGGCTTTCTAAGACTCTGCTATACCTTTGAAGTCCCATTTGTGCATCTGAGCTAGGGATTCCCAAAAGAAGGTTCAGCTGAGTGGTGTGCAAGCATGTCAACGCCAGGCAATCACGTGTGAAAACCACGCACACGCTTGAAAAACGACCTACGCTGGGGGAAGCCGATTTAGCAGGTAGAAGAGAAATAAAGACATATAATATGTGTCACAGAGATATGCAAATATTTTATTTCCCAGCCGGATAGCTGAACAGAAAAGTAGGTTAGAAGGTTAGAAGGTCTGTTGTGTTCAAAGTAGTTTCTCTTTAGCCTTCAGCAACTAACTAACGAAAGTCTTTCAGATCTTGGTCCTAGAACTCGGGAAATTGCAGGAAAATCTCTATTGGATATCTCTGCTGCCCTCAAGTCAAACAGGGGAAAGACTCCAAATTTTCCTTCCGCCTCCCAGCTGAGTGCCTGTGCTCCCAGACCAGAGGCTATTTGCAGATGTGAAACCTCTCAGACATTATTTTGCATTTCTTATATGTCACAACATTCCTTGTCAGGTCTTTTCTGATGTTGTCGAAGAAACTGCTGCAAAGTTTGTTCTCCCAGTCAGCTCTTTTGACCATGCACGGCTGCATCCAGGTGACTCACCTTCATTCACACATCTCTTTACAGGTTCAGATGGCAATACCCATTCAAGCAATGTTGTTTCTGAAATTATGCTTTCCTGTAACCACCACACAAATCCCAGTGCACTGTGTATCCAAATCTTATGAGCTGCAATGAGGACAAAATAATGAATCACGGCATTCCTAACCGTCGTATCAAAACGATGCCGTGGGTGAAAAGCTGTGCTCTGAGTGAAGCAGACCACTACTCTGCTTACATGACTGTCGATCCACAGTACATTCAGCAAACTCACAGAGATTTACGTGGCTGTTCTTAGGCACAAAATCTGACCCATCGACCTTTGTGGAGTACATTAGGTCTAAGAGGCATCACAAGTAGGACAGAGAAGAGGATTACATCACGTTTTAATAGAAAGGTTGTGCTTAGAAGTGAAGGATTTTGCACTTGTTGGAAAGGTGCTTGTCAAGTGAGAAATAGAGCAGGAGGAACTGAAGAATAGCAGCCTTGTGTCATGGGTAGCCTTATGAAAGGCAGCCTTGAATAGAGAGCACTACAAAGAGAGAATATTGTCATCTTTTCTGACAAGGATCTGGTTTGCTAAGTGATTCTTGAACTCCACTGGGGGACTTGTCTCTTCACCTTGATGTTAAAAAATGTACAAACAATACCACTTAAACTCAAAATATGCCCAGGCTGTTTTCTGATTTCACTGAAAGAATCTCAGAGCCAGGCAAAACAGATGGTACTGAAGCCCTTTCCTTTAGCTAATACTGGCTGTACTTATAACTCTGAAAAGAGTGAGAGAGGTTTTAAGAGGAAAAACAGACCTTATGGGTTTAATTTTTTTTAATTGTCAGGGCTCATAAATAAAGAGAAAGTTATTAATCTGATTATTTTTCATGGTGTGTTGATTCACTGCGGGGCCATCCAAGATAACTGCTACTGTGAGATACTAAACCCTCCTTTTTTCATAATTTTCAACAGGAGGAAAGAACCTACTGTATTGTGTGTCAGCCCTCCAAAATAAAAAAGATGGACTAAAGTTTATTTACCATTTTGATTAAAGACATTTCCTTACAGATCTGCAGTTCCTTGTGTCAGAATCAGAAGGAGAATTCTGTGGTGCAGTTATAGGTATTCTGTGCTACACATAGCTCTCATTTGCATTCTTTTCTAAATACAGCGTTTACCATTTCTTGCATCTTAAATTACATTTTAAAGAAGAAAAACAAACCCGTTGCATTGTCACAACAGACCAATCCACGGTAACTGCTGGAGAAAAACCTTACAGTCGCAAGATGCTGTATGATTACGGAGAATTTATGAAGCAATGGCAACAGAAATTAAAAGAAACTGTTAAAAATACTTGGTATTATCCATTCTTCCAGGGGATAAAAAGGTAGAAAAGAGCACCAAGAAGTCTGAGATTGAAGAGAGCCTTTGTTACCATAGATACTGGGCAGGTGTGTCATTTTCAACTATAAGCACACATTTGATAAGAGGGCTTCTGACTGCAAATGCACCTGAATAAAATAAGGAGGAGTTGTAAAAAAATAAAGATAGATAGACTGAGCTGTTTCACACCTCCAGCTTATCTCACAGTTGATGTGTTATCATGTCTCTGAAATTTTCATCTAAACAAAGAAAGAGCAGATTTTTAGAATTTACTGTGTTGTGAGCTTTCAAATCTGTTCACCCTTCATTCCACCACCTTCACATAGATTTTATTACTCAATACTCATGAGATGAGTGGTATTTCTAGATGCTGAAGTCTGTCTTTGAGACCTCTCTGTCTTAACACAGAAGCTGAAAATACTAATTTTTCCTTGGAAATCTGTGAGAACAACATTGGAGGAAAAACTAGCCAATCTAAACAATTCTTGTTTAAAGAGACAAAATGTTTAAAAATTTCATTTCTCAAAACTTCTAAATGTATATTCCTGATGCACTTGCTAACACCCAGCAGCAGTGTACACCCACACAAAATTCATTCAAATTGCCAGGCCCAACATTAGATTCTTTAAATACAAAGAAAAGTGTTAATGTGAGTGTTAAAGGCAGGTGTCAACCTTCTTTGAATGCATGTGTGATTAACTTTAGAAGATTCTTAAAGCTGGTTTCATTAAATGACTTCTGCAATCCACCTACAAAACCAATTGATCATGTGAGGTTGTGCATATTGAAAGAAAATAAATTGAAAGAAGCAACAATTTTGGTTTTTTACTTGCACCAACATTCTTTGGAGATGTTGGCTTGGAATATGAGCTGCTAAATAAAAAGTTAATCTGCCCACAGCATCTTTTTACAAGATTATTCTCCACAAATCTTCCCAACAGGTTGAAAACTGTCTCTGAACACATTTTGCTAGAGGTAAAAGATAAATACAGGTAAAAAAAATAAAGCTCTGACCTAAGCCTCTCTAAGCCGCCAAAACCAGGTTTATTTTCAGCTACGGACAGTGATTTAATCTCAGCTATTTATGTAACTGTCATCTCAATTCCTTTACAACAATTCCACATGCATTTTATCAACAACATTAGGGTGAGGTTTTTCCTGAAAGAAGTACGAATATAATTTCATTAAGACAGCAGAAAACACTTAGTGAGCCAAAGCTTGGCAGGTATGTTGTTTAAAAAGTGATACGCCTCTGGGAATATAAAGCATTAGTCATTACAGGGAAATTAATGATGATCTTTACCGTAAATACCTTCACACCTATGAATAAGAACAACTAGGCTTTCAACTCACGCCACAACCGTAGACAGAAGTTACTTCACGTATTCCAAAGCTAACATCACATTTCTAAGGAACCGTTAAGAAACAGGCTGATGTCTTTCTTCTGATGGCCATTCCCTGGTCTAGCATAAAAATTCTAGTTCCTCCTCAAGCTAAAGAATTTTCTCATGAGACAGAAGGGAGCTGAGAACCTTCAGCTTCCAATTCCTCACCATAACATTTTCAAGAGGTCAGCGTTGTTGGTGTGGTCATTGATGTCTGCAGAGGGCACACCACAGCCGTAGGTTTGCTGCTCACATTTTACATGTATGGCTGACAGAAGGCACCATGTCTTCTGAGGTTTTGAAAGAGCCTTCTCTGAATGAAACAAAATGAGTCCTGACCACATGATGTCACTGAAGCCCATACTTCATAAGAGCTTGGGATTTCATATTGTCATCCTAGTCAAAATGCAATACCCAGTTCTTCACATTAGCTTTAATTAGATGCAGTCATGTTCTTCGACTTGATGATAGCAGAGACTTCTATGACTAATTATTCTCAGTAATCATAATGCTAATAAACATCTTGGTATAAAGGAGACCATCCATTATCTGAATATTATTCCCATGAGACCATTTGCTGATTTATCCATTTCTAAGTTTCTGCTAAAACCAAACAGCACATGTATGTTTTTCAAAGAAACAGAAGCACAAAATGTTTCTCTGAGATTACCTTGAGGCTAGAAGCCCGCTGAAGAAAACTTAATTCTTCATCTTCAGCCATCAAGACTCACACAAAAGAGCTATTCAGATTCTGAAATGCACCATCAATCTCTCTGCAGACAACAGCACTGCCTCTACCTGTGAGCACTGAAAACCCCTACCTACCTACCTCAGGGACCACGTACACTTGTGTCATGGTTTCGCACCAGGTTAGCCCACTAAATTATGTTCTGCCCAACTCTGCAGAAGGAAAAGTCCTCCCACCCCTTGGTGGGGAGAAAAGAGCTAAACACACTTCTAGAAACTGGAAGTAGAAATAGTAAACTTTGTTGAACTTTATTAACGACTTTATTAAGTAGAAAAAAGAACCAAAAAAAAGGGAAACAGGGAAAAGGAACAAGAAGTGTGTTCTTCCTCAGTCACTCAAGTCCACCCCTCTCCCTGCCCAGACCCGCTGGCTCTTAATTCCAAACAGATGCTAAAAGTCATGGACCAGGCCGGACAAAAAAGGAAAGACTGAGACTCTCCTAGGCAGAGCTTAAATGCTCAGTTTAAGCGTTTTCCTATGGCACGGTCCAAGATTACGGCAGTGGGTAAAGATAAGAAATAAGGAAAACAAAGGAAAGGGAATCAAGAGGGGAGGGAAGCTGAAGAAGGACAGACAGCCGCAGAGGGACAGAGAGGCCATAGTGTGCTACAGGCCAAAATGAAACTGAACCCAGACTCCCAAGACACAGCAACAGGGAGGGGGTTACCAAGAAGAGGGGAAAAGGAAAACCTTGTCCCTACATAAGGACCACAAAATATGTCTGGCCTACTCCACCTTTCCTGTGCGGCAGCCACTTCTCCGCTTCACTTCCGCACCCACCGACCTCCACCCTCCCGATGCCATGGGCCCACCACTGCTGTACCAAAGGAAAAGTAAACGTTCCCGAAGCCAGACGAGTTAAGTCCTTATGTGCTGAAAGGGAGTTTGATGTGGGAATACCATGAGCAAACATGATTTCACCAAATCTATAACAATTTAGAATACTTACTCATCCACAATCAACATCTTTTTACCAGCCAAGAAACAGCTCAACTTCACTCCAAGAATTAAATATCTTTCTGTCATTAAAAATATGAAATGTTGTCCAATTCTTCCAACCAGTAAAAGCTGGTGAAAGAACTGTAGGACTGACAAATTCTGCCTTGGCACAGTTTAATGATGTTTCCTTTCTTCTTCCAGAATGCATTAGGTTGCGTAATACTGAATCCATCTTCACGTTCCTTACTTTCCTTGCTAAAACAGTCAATTACAATCTGATACTAAACTTTGTTTTCTAAACACACTCACATGGAAATAGATCAAAAGTTGCCTAAAATATCAACTGACTGAGTTCCACATCCTCAGAACAATGTGGATTACAGAAAGGACAAGGACTCAATATTGTCTCAGCAGCATTGTTCAGGTTTTGATGATGGAGGGCATTTTTATGGTTTTTATTTCCTCCTGGAAATGGTAGGTTTGATCACTCAAAATTTCTGAGCCCCCTCCAAAAAAGAAGTTATTCAAAGCTCCTTCCTTCAGAGAGCTCACATTTTGCCTTGAGAAGCACGTGCGCAGTAAAACGTGAAGGAATACGCAACCCCTCCAGACTTCAGTTGCAGACAAACATTCCTGCCATCCAAACTGGTTCCACATCAAGCCAAGATCTTCTGGTGGATCATTAGTGGACTGCTGAAACTTGAACCCGGAGCAACAGTGGTGAGACTTCCTGGGAGCAAGTGCTATTTAGTGGCATTAGCTGACAGCACTCAGCTATTTGAGTAAGATCCCTGCGGCAGTTCAATGAGACTTCACAGACGCATGATGGAATCTGTCATTGCCTTTGAGTTTGAACTGGAAGACTACTCATGCTTAATGTGATGACCTGGTTGCATTAACGACTGCTCCAGCAGTCTTTTGTCATGGTCCTCCCTCATTTGGCCTTCTACATTCTGAGAAGAGCTTCACAGATGCTATCACACTGTGCGTCTTCTGACTCCCATTTGCAGAAGACAACAGCAGCAGACACAAAAAGATTCAGGCTTACTTCCTTCTCTTTGATGCCCTGCCTTCTCTGTGATTCCTCATCATACAGAAAGTGCACACAGAAAACTTGAAGCACTGAAGCATGCAGCAAAGCTCCTGCTAAGCCACACAGGTGCTTGAGAACACCTCAAAATTCTGCTTTCTACACTGGCTTCTCAAGACCTGAATAAGTCTCTCCTCGAAGCCATCTATGCATCCATCCCAGGGAATTGAAAAGACAGCAAAAACCTCCCTAACAGAGATATTTTAGCAGAGTTCTACCTCTGACACAAAACTAGTGGCAGCTTAGACTTTTTAATGAGCTGCTTTGGAGACTATGATAATTTATGCCATTGTCTATGTCATTCAAAGTACAAACACTCATTTGACCTGTTGTCTGATAACTAACCGTAAAATAATTTAAAAAACAAATTGTGTGGGTTTTTTGTTAAATTACATGATGGCCCTACAGGAGGGCAGGTCAGAACTATCACTTATGATGAATCATGTGTCTAGGACAATGGTTTAATGGAAACAAGTTATATATGCTATTTCTAATGCAGAATTATGCTTCCTGTGATGTCTTGTGCAAATAAATGGAAAAGAGCCTTTATTAGCTGGACTGCAAGATGTGTAAAGAGGACATTTGATTCTGGTCACACTAATTTCTAGCACTCTTGTATTTTCCTATAATGTTAGTTTTTTATGTCATAAAGATATAGTTTATTTAAGAAATTCCCTCAGACATAGGTAAAATGAAAACTAATCATTAACTAGTGCAGAGGCAGGAAAGCACTACTGTATCACTTTTTTTAATTATTATTTCTGGGAATTTAAATTCTGCATTTAACAGTGAGTGGTAATGGTTGAGAGATAATCCCTGGAACCACTTAAGACAGAGAACTTTGTTACTGCTTGTCCTTATCTGGATAATCAAATAATAAAGTCCAACTGGCTACCAAAGCAGAGCTTTCAAGCTAACTCTGAAATACTTTAAATGTAATTTGTTCAGTAAACTGCAGTACATTAAATTTCTATATTAAGTAAATTATAAGGAAGAGTGCACTTTGCAAAATTAAAAAGTGCTCTGTTAACTTATCTATTATTCCTCTGGGAAAGTTTCCAAAGTGTGTCTAGTACAATTAGATACTTTCTTTATGGACAGTCTATAGCCAGGAAAGAATTCTTGCAGCTCAGCAGATGTGTTTCCAGTATTGTTGCAGCCTCCTTTTTATTTTCCAAGGTGAAACTCTGTGATCACAACCACCATTTTTCTAGGTTGTATGGGCAGATTGAAAACTTTTAGATAAAAATAACTACCTAAGTCACTATCTGGCAGTTGGAATCAAAAAATCATTGATCACCTCCATGCTTTTACGTGACTTTTTTTAAAAGCACACTTTGGAAATGTATTTAGAATGAAAGTATTTGGGATGCACGATACAGTGGACCTCTTTCAGTAGAGTACCAACACACAAAACCAAATTGCCTTCTATAGGGTATAAATGAGATATTACTTTCAACAAGTTATTTTTATAAGAACAGATACCAGTGTTTCACAAGAATATGAAAAATGCTTGACCTAAATTCATTTTTTCTCTGTAATGCCTGTCATTCTGAACTATTTTTTTTTTTTACTGGTTGGATACTGAAGTCTGACAGTGTAGGAGGCTAATTTTCATGAACCACATGATCGATGGATTTTAGTTGTGGTCTCTTCGCTAAATCTTGTAACAACAAAAACCTTACTTGTAAGATACGCCTTCCTTTGGATCTTGATGGACAAAATCCAAGAGAGGGAAAAAAAGGGAACTTCTTACTGAGCTAGAAATGGCCACAAACTACCCAGCAAAATAAGGATTGTTACACTTGTTTAACGCATGTCAGCCAGAGCTGAAACTGCCTCTGTCAAAGCTTGAAAAAGTATAAAAATAAAGATCAAGATCACAGCATTGTCTGATTTTCACAGCAACCGCATTGAGAACTCTGCAAGAGTTTGAAGACTATGGATGCTGGATACAAGAGCTACCCCTGGAAAGCTCCTCTCCCAAAGACAAAAATGCACCAGCTGAGAAAGCATGAATACCTACAGCAAAGAAAAGGGACTTCGGGGTCAATGATGTGCTTGTCAGTTTTCCAGTATCATCCTGCCAGTTATAAACCCCAGAATCACAGAATGGGGTGGGGGTTGGAAGGGACCACAGGAGATCATCTAGTCCAACCACCCTGCTAGAGACTGTTCACCCAGAACAGGTTGCACGGGATCACATCCAAGCATGTTTTTCTTATCTCCAGAGGAGGAGACTACATAACCTCTCTGAGCAGCCTGTTCCAGTGCATGTGTATCACAGTATCACCATACATTAGGGACTAGAAGGGACCTCAAAAGATCATCCAGTCAAATCCCCCTGCCAGAGCAGGGTCACCTAGATTAAGTTGCACAGGAACATACCCAAGTGGGTTTTAGACATCTTCAGAGAAGGAGCCTCCACAACCCCCCTGGGCAGCCTGTTCCAGTGCATGTGTATGAATGATGCATTACTGTTCTTACTGTTCTTACTGAAGTAACTTCCAAGCACTAAGAGGGGTTTATTACCAGTCAAATACTCAGCAGCTGTAAATACACTACTAATTTTATTTCCAAACAATGCCTCTTCATGAGCTACCTCTTCTGGGGTATAGCCACGAGAAAGAAGACCACATACTGCATGTTGAAAATGTTTGAGAAGAACAAGCAATCATTGGTAGCTTTCTAGCTGGAGACAGCTGGTGCTGACTCAGGTACAGTGGAGCCTGGCAGACACTGTCATTCACATCCTCAGCCCCTTTGAGGAGTTAGCTTGAAAAATAAGCTCTGGAGATGCATACATGTGTGTCATCAAGCCAGCTGTCAGGGCTCTGACAGTCCCACCTCAGCATGGGAGTACTGGATCAAGGCAACAAGGCCAAGAAAAAAAAAGTGTTATCTTGTCTTTGTGAGCCATTTAACAGTGTGGTGTCAGTGAAGGCACCATGTAGCATGAGTTCTGATTCCTTAGCTCAGGCACTTCTCTGCCAGTTCTTGATTTTGCTAAGACAATGCCAGAACTGCCACACACAGAGTCAAGCTGAGGAACATCAGAGGAAAATCTCAAGTCATCCAGGAAGCGGTAATAAAGACCAAAGAGCATCATCCAGCCCACCTGGAAGCTGCAAATGTAATGAGCTATTTGGAAAAGATCATGACAATCTTGCTGAGTGGTAGAAGTCTAATGCTAACTCACTTCCACATCTTGCAAACCTGGCTTTGTCTTCGCTTGGAGCTCTTCCCAGCAACGTTCTTTCTGAGAGGCTCTTCAGCTACACTGAGGATGTTACATCTAAAAACAGATGCCAGCTCCTGCCAGCAAATGCAAAATGGCTTGTTGCCTTGAAATGTAATCTGCCCACACTTGAATTTTTGTATCAGTGGCTATTTGTAGTGTTTTACCAGTTTTTTCAGGATCCTTGTGTACATTAGAAATCCAATTTTTACACAAAATATCTGGTAGTTATTATCACATAAACTAAATATCTGCCTATCAGATATTCCCCATTTTAAATTTTAATTAGATCTACAAACATTGAAAACCAAGCAGCAATTTGCTCTGCTCCCCAGGATCCTTTTCCCTTCTATTCCTCAAGTCTAGGGACCGTTTGTCACAGGTAGCATGTATCAAATGCATTGATAGACATTTACCCTCCCACTCTGCCCTACAGGAAAATCTTTACACCTTTTGAGATGCATGCTGCACACAGCAGTTTAATTTTCAGGTTTTGTACATTTAATGCATAGCAGATGATTTAACTGCTTTTCTTGTTTACTCAAAATACTATACTTCTCATAACTTAGGAGGATTGCTGTGGAAAGTAGGGGGAAGAAAACTCTTACCATTTCACACTCTGCACTCCAGTCAGGGAACAGTATTTAACCCTCTAAGAGGAAAAGAAAACGCCTTCCATTTAGAGGAAAGAGTAAACAGCAACCAGCTCCTCAGCACCTACAAATGCAAGAATTTGGCCTAGGTGTTTTGGACCACTTTGGGTTCATACTTACATCCTCCCAATGTTTACAATTCCCCTTCTTATCTCTACAGGGTCTATAGGAAAAAGGGTCCTTTAAAAGGTGTCTGAAACATAGTATAGTTAGGTAACTACGATAACCTTAAGTCACAACTGTCCATTAATGTAAACTTCTCAAAACAAGTCAGCTTGCCTCAAAGAACATGTCTTGATGTCTCCCTTCCCTATTTATCACCGCCAGGAGGTGCACCCTGTTACCATACCTTCCCAATCCTTTTCCCATATTTTCTTTCATTCTCACCTCTGCAGCAATGCAACTTCTGGCTTTCTTCTACTCGCCACTGAACTCAAAGGCAAGGAGAGATGGGCAAAAGAATTTTCTTCCCTGAAAATGGAGGTGCATTCCCAATCTTCCAACTGTAAACTAGTATCTGTGTTGCTTTTGAGGTCCAGATTGTGGACAAACACTGTATCTGTGGACAGGAAGGTCATTTTCCTGAGTAATCAAACTGCCAAATAAATGTTGAGTCTTTGTACGTTCTGTCTCACGTCCAGACATCAAGATTTTGTGAAGGCTGCATTGACTTGCCACTATCACAGCCATATTAGGTCTTTATTAAGATGGAAGGTTCTTGCCTCATTCTAAACACTAGTGCAGTGTACAAAGGAGAGTAAATCTGTGTTCTTAAAATACCCCTCATCTTCTTGCCAAAGTAGTACATCCTGGCTTGTATGTAGATCTGACAGTGCACAGGAAACATTATCTCACTCATCATCAGATTGTTAGTAAACAAGGGACATTAAGCAGTGTTTCTGTTCAACAAAGACCCTGCTGGGTAATTTGGGATCATTTACCCCCAGTTAACCATTAATTGCTACATAAAATTTTAATCTCTCCTTAAACAGCCTATAGCTCTGTGTCTGCTTCTGCGTCAGCCTCAAGACAGTAGTAACTTTGCAGCTGTGGAAAGCTGACTGGTTTGTATTTCCTAAGCCGAAAGGCACCATCATGTGCAAACAAACTGTTAAATGAGGAATTACAAAAAAGATTTTGCCCTTGCAATACAGAAAGAGCAAGAAGGGGAGGAAAGGGAACAAGCAAAATGTAGCAAGAAAAGTCAGGGAAACAAAAGTCTGAAGAGTGCAGATTTATAATTTTCTTGTTAGTAGGGCGAATACTGCCTTGAAAGAGACTGATAGTTCTTTGAACACTTTTAGTGGACTAACCTCCATTAAATTTTAATTGTTTTAATATGATCAATTACCCAAAATCTGAAGAGTTTTGTTCCCGTATCACTGTCGTTTGCATCTCTTGAGAATAAAGACCAGCCACCACAGACTCCCATCTCCACTGCTTTCTGCTGGATTCTGTCATAGGCTGCAGTCACTTGGCAGTACTATTGGTAGTATGGTGACTAATGGCAAGACAGACGTATCGATTCAGAACACCACATCCTCAACAAAATCCTGAATATAAATAGCACATTTAAACATCTCCCCTTGGCGCAATCACAAGGAACAGGAGTTAAAAATCACCATTTCTCGGTGCACCTCCACGCACACGCGAAGCCTCCTAGTTCTGTGCCAGGCAGCGGCAGGAAAGGACTGATCTACACCTACTGAAGTGAAAAGCAGATCTCCCGTGGGCAAAGTCAAATGCTAAGCAAATAGCTCCCTGGAGTCAGAGTTCTAAAGAAAGACAGAAATAAAGATGATCTACGGCTTCCCTCAGCCAAAGTGTGAAATTCCGGCTCCGCTGATGTCAGTGGGAGCTTGTTCCTGACTTCAGTCAGTCTAGAATATCAACCAGCATGGTTAAGCATAAAGAATGAGGGTTTATATATATATATATATCTCTAACAAATTTGTCCAACGTTTATCCTGAAAGTTAGGGGACCTACTCCCAGTGTTGATTTATACTTCAAAAAAACACTTTTCCTGTTTCTCCCTCTTCTTGGACTCTGCTAGCAGTACACGTAGTCCTAGGTAGTATTTAATCCTCATTTGTGTCTTGAATTAAATGAGGCACTACTCAAACATTGAGCTTTGTACAGGCCTTCTAGCTAGAGAATCATTTCGTACTGAATTGTGGAAGTTGTGACTCCTCAGCCTTTGGCATCAGTGTCCCTTCAGCAAAAGCAAGCACCTGCTTTAGAGATAGTTTGACCTACAAATAGGATGTCTCTGTGGAGATCCACTGCTAACAAATAGCAAAAGAATCCCAATCGATGCCTTTTCCTAACGTGCTTCTTGTCAGTACTGTGCAATTACTAAGAAGCATTCACCGGCAAAAGTTTTTCAAAACGATGGTTTCCACGTCCATTGTCCACTATACAAAAATAATTTCATTTACCACAGAAATTATCTTACAAATTACTATTTTTACTGATTGTGTATGCTGATGGTCTAAAAGCAAAAGCATAAATCTTCAGCCTAAGCCATATTTAAGCACATTTAAAGAGACTCAGGAAGGCATATATCCACATTTTAATTAATAGACCTTCAAAGGCAGATACTGGCAAACTATCTATCTGGCCACAAATCTGTTCCCTGGTCCTCGATAAAAAAAGGCAAGATCGCTCACAAATTAAATATAAATGGAAATGAGAGACGTAATTGTTTCTTTTTCTGAATTAAAGCGAGGAAAAAGTTCATGTTCCTTGTTAACCAACTTCTCTGTAGAGGTAGAAATCATGAACAAGAGCTACAAGAAACTGTAAGACTTTCTTATCTGGATACACAAGGAATGTGCAAGGACAAGGATGTTATGTGGGTCTTTTTGATCATGAGACAGTAATGGAAAGAAACTGATTTTTCAGAGCCATATGAAGATTTTCCAGACAAACTGATGCCAAGAGTAGTCTGCCAGAAAAATTTGGGCTTTCTCTGCTCGATCGCCAATACTACTAAAATCCTGGACAACACACAGCAAACACAGTTTAGGAATCTCAGTTTTAACTTCTGTAGTAAATACACCCACTTCCCTACCATCACAATGTTCACAGTGAAGGGAATCCTGAATATATATTTTTAATTGATGGAGGAAGTAGTGGTGAGTCAGATATATGTATTTGCTTTGGATTTTAAAATAACTTTGGCTGGAGTAAATTCATTGTTCATAGGATTAAATCCACAGCAAACCCACGAGTATTCCGCCAAAAATTTAAAACTGCAGGAGAAACTTGCCTAAACGTAGCAAGGCCTGTTTTTCAGTATCCTCTGATACTGAAGAGCCTAAGGGTTGGTCCTTTCTATATATAGTGGTGGAATGCGAAAGCACCTCAGTCAGTTCCTGCTGTGTATGACAAGAGTTCAGGTGACACCAAAATCCTTGCTCATCACCTCCCTATACATTTTGAAAGTCACGTAAATGCAATGAGGACAACGCAGATTTCCAAGATAGCACTGAGGCACTTGGCTAACGTGACAACTCAACTGAAGTTTGGACTCCAAATTCAGACAAGAATTGTCACTCCTCATTTATGATTTTGGTGTTTTTTAGTTTTCCTATGATGCAATTAATAAAAGCCATATTACGAGATGGTCTTTAAAAACCTCAGTAAATGCAGAGGATGTATTTATTGGTAGGACAGCAAAGTCACAAGATAGAAATGCAAGCTAAACGTCAGACCTCTTAATTCTGGATTATGTAGTGTATTTCTTCCTGCAAATTGCTGCACAGCGTACTAGCAACAACACCAAAACTAAAAGCCTGGCAACTAGTATGCAGCCGAAGAGGCACATCAAAAAGACCCCATGACTTGCCACAATTCAACAGGCTGCACAGCCTCACTTAGAAGTTTGACTCAGAGGCATTAGTTTATGTGCACATGTTGCACTGGCGTTTGGATTCCCACCACCGCTAGCTGGCTAGAAGTGCCATCACTTAGCCCTTCCTTGCTTTCCATTAGGAAATTGCTGCATGGGCTTCTGCTCTGTGCAACTTGGTATTCGTATTTCCATAATGATTCAGGGAAGAACCCACAGCACAAGTACTTCTTGTCTCTGTGAAGCACCTCCTGCTTGCAGTACTGCAAAATCCTGAATTGTAACATAGGTTTTGGCAGTCCAAGCCAGTGGCTTATTTTGGCTTCATCTCACAGGTCTCAACATAGATATGTTGGTGGCTAAATAAACTGAACTACAAACTATGTAGTCCAAACAAAGGAGCCAAGCTTCTGCCACGCCTCTAAAGACCCCGTGTATTTATTCCTGTTGTGCAGAGCTGCTTTACTGTAAAGCCTGTGTTTGGATTTGGGACAAGTCACATCAGTGTTTACCTATGACTAACAATACCTTGAACAAAAATTACAAACCCACTTTTTTCTGCCTGTCTTCCTACTGTCTCAGTATTTTCCCTGCCACCAAGAGTTTATTTGAGAAAGGAGTCACTTAGAATCATAAAATCATTTGGGTTGGAAGAGACTTTTAAGACCATCAAGTCCCAACTGTGACTTCTCTTCCTGGCTCAGTGTGAGTACAAGTTTCCCTTCTCAGTCTCATGAGATGCTAAATCACTTTCTCTCATTTCTTCTGTGCCAGTCATTACTCTGTTTACACAAAAAGATTGTGACAGGACCAGAAGGAATACTAAAACAAGAAAAAGTGGAGAAACAGATTTTGGAATAAGATAGGAAACAGATAAAATTAAATCATTTGTTTTTCATAACAGAATTAAAGATACATGAAATTGATGGTTGACAATCATTTATGGACCTTGAATGATTGACTGCAAATTAGATTTCAACTTACCATTATTTCAGAATGGTTTGGAATCTGAGCTGAATGTTTTCCAAGGCCTAATAGTAGGAATTTGTTAACATTATGCAAAGCAGTATATCCACTATAATACCAAGCCAGCATAGAATAAAACAGAAACAGCAATCACTACTATAATATGTAGGAGTTGGAGGCGCGAAGCAAACACAAGCCCTTGATAAAAGTCAACGTTTGCCAGTCATTACCATACAGTCGTTGCAGATACCTCCCCTTCTGAAGTGCAGGGAAAAACAATGAATCGTGATATTCTACCATGAAGTAACCGACGGCATGTTTATGACCTTTTCAGATCAAAAGCAAATTATAGCTTATAATGAGAATATTTACACAATAATGTGAATTCAGTATGCTGCATATAAAATTTAACTACAAATCAGGAATTGGAACAGTGAAATGCCACCCAGTACTTCATTATGATTCAGGATAGCCAGGTGATAATTCTAGTGCTTTGCTGATTGTAATTTCTTTAGCACACAGCGTAATGAAAGAAAAAATGGGAACAGTGGAAACATTTTGGCATGATTAAATGGCCACTGTGTTCAAACAAAAGTTCTGATCTAAATCTATTCTGAATTAAATAGCTGCCAGGGAAAAAAAAAAAAAAAGATTAATCTAATGCCTGGGCAGTGGAATGGGACTTGTGATTTGGCTTCTCTTTCCAGCCCCATGGGACTACACCAAGCCATTATTTTTTAGAGTTTTCAAGTCCATTTGTAAAATGGACATCATCATACATTTTACAGCCCCTGTGCCCACTTAGTAATGCACTCAGGAAACAGATAGTAGAGCATTTACCCTTTTTCAACAGCAGTTCTATCATAGAGGGTCCTAATGTTACTGAACGTGGGTGGTGCGATGTAAGAATTAAAACAACCCAGATAAAATAGATACGACACGCAAAGCTTTTTTATAAATGTATTTAAATGTCAGTTTGATTTAGTTAAGTTTTAAGTTTTGCACTCTGTATTTTTCAAACAGCAATAAAAATACATATTGTCAAAACATTGTATTGCTCCGTAGCGCTTTATTTCTGCTATACAAGTAAGACAGATACAGCTGTACTAGACACAGAAATATTTCACAGATGGAGGAAACCAACCTTGAGGGACTAGCCAAGGGCAGGTCTGCTATTCAGGATGGAGCCTTTTGAAACTCAGCAAGGGGAAAATACAAAGTCTTAAAACCCCTTACATTGACAAGGGGTTGGGAGGAGAGTGAATGGGAGAAAACAAGACCCGTATTGAGCCAGCTGTGTGCCTCAGCAATGAAGGACAATGCTATCCTTAGCTGTACGAGGAGGAGAATGGCCAAGAGATCTAGGGAAGCAATTACCCTCTACTCAGCCCTCATCCAGTTTTGACCCGCCCAGAACAAGAAAGGCATTGATTCACTGGAGCAAGTTTAGCAGAGGGGCACCAGAACAGCCAAGGGTGGAAACATTTGATTTGGGGCTGCAGGACTAGGACTTTTACAGCCTTGGCAAGAGACAGCTTCACAGAAACCTACCGACAGACCACTGTGCCTGCAAGAGGTCATGAAGAAGAGAGAGCTGGCTCTTCACACTGGTGCATTCTAGGAGGTTGAGCAACAACTGACATAAACCGAAACTAAAGCTGATCTGACTGCTCAAGGAGAAACTTTTTATCCATGAGGACAGCCCAGTAGTGGAGCAAGCTTCACAAGGAGGTCATGCCATCACCATCCTTGGAGGTTTTCAAGATCCAACAGGATAAAGCCCTGAGCAACTGGGTCTGATTTCACAGCTGTCTCTGCTTTGAGGAGGAGATTGGACTAGAGATCTCCTGAGGTCCCTTCCAACCTCAATTATTCTGTGATTCCATGATTCTGTAATTAACTTAGCATGAACCCAAAGCTGTAGAGAAATTAAATTGCTTTCTTCTTACCCAATTCCCTGCCAAACTATTTTTTTTCTAATTATTTTTGAGTAATGACATGGAGCACGAGTTTGTAGCACTCCCTGGTAAATAAAGCTATGTAACTGACATTTTTGGACTGACTGCACAAAATTGGACATATTCTAACTGGTACAGTGAAGAAAGCATGTGGACTTATTGCCAGACGTACGTATTGTTATATTCAAACTGCCTGTGACGCAGATCAATTTAAGAAAGGAAGAAATGGAGTCAGAGACAGGTACACAACCAAGGAGCAGTTTCCCAGCTTTAAGTTTCCTGCATATTTAAAAAAACATTGGGAACTACAAAAGTATGTGAAGCATTCTCAAAGCCAATAGAAACTACAGGAGAAGAAACTGTGAAGTTCAACATTTGCTTTCTGATCCTAAATTGCATTGTATATGTTTAGATAGACCTTTAACAATCTGTTTGTAAGCAGTTCCATGTACAGTCACACCCAAAATACAGTCAAATACACCACTGTGCAAGAGCTTGGATACTGTCAAATGTAGGTGCCAGATGACCCACACCTCTGGTGGCTTTGGTAAACCAAACAAAAATGACCATATGACCCTTCACAGCCTATTTGTTTTCCCTTGCTGCTCATTCTGCTTGGCCAAGATTACCCATTTTGACTTAACACAGAGAAGGTTAAGCACACAAAACCCACAGATCTTTTATCCAAATCAGATGCAAGCTCACATGCCTATACTGTGCTCTCAGTAGCCTTATGCTAGGCCACTATCTTGTTCCACAAGGGAGTTTTTATCACATATGATTTGGGTTTAAGGTTTTCTAGATGAATTGAGAGAACAACAATGATCAGGCAACCCAGAAGAAAAGGAGTTAAGGCAGCCATGACTAACTTGTGGCATGTTTTTCTCTCCTTAGTATGCATCTTCCTGAAGGCAGCAAGGTGGCTTATTTGCTCTCCTATCCACGCTATTGACAGAATGAGGTAGAAGCTAACGGTTGAATGCAGCAATGGGTCTTGTAGCAAAAAAGCAAAATAAGCACATTGCACACAGCCTCTATTTTTTATTAAATACAGTTTAGAGCCTGGCATTAAGGCTGTTGTTTTTGTTTTTCTAAAAATCCCAGATCATTTGAGGACAGGCTGCCAAGTTCATCCATCAACTCAGCCACTGAAATATTTGTGTTCTAAAAAATTTATACAGCATGAGTTCTCCACAACCTGCAACTGTGGGGACTTTTATTTTTAAATTATGGTCTTCCACGTTGATTCTAATTTTTTTTTAAAGGCTAGGTCTGCATTTGAGAAAAACAAGTTTGCCTTCTGTGGGCTACAGAAAGAACTGGTGTTTGCTGCAGGATGGATGTCCTAGAGGCTGGAGGATGAGAGTTTTCAGTGTGTATTTGGTTGCGCCCATGTTAGAGTCACAGTTTTCTTACGGGAAATCTTATTTTCTGTTACCATGAGTCAAAATGCTCTACATTGAACTCTGACTTCTCAGAAACAGAATTTTAGGCAATGAAGTGTTTCCTTCTACAATAAACACACACCTTTGATTTTTGTTTTCACGTTATAAGAATAATTCAGGTCAGAAGCAACTATGGGAGGTTATCTTATCCAAGCTCCTGCTCAAAGCAAGTTTTCTATTCAAAGAACAAATATAGGCTATGCATAATGACTATGCTGGAACTTAATTAGCCTGGAAAGAGAGCATCCTAACCTCTGCCCAGTTCTCTTTAACGGACATGAAGTCTGAAACACACAAGAATATAGTCTGTGTTGTGAAATAAAAATAGGTCTGACACAAATGTCATAAGACGTAAAACAGTACAGGGAAGTCAAAAGGTACAACTGAAGTTTGCACTTGAAACAATAAAGACAGTTTATGTTGAAAGTCTCCCTTCATTACAAGTTTCTCTATTCAAAATAATTCAACTTTAAAGAAGTGTAAAAGAGAGAAAATACTGATGTCAGATAAGAAAGTGATTATTGTCAGTTCATATTAGGGAAACAGCCATCAAAATTTATTTCAAATGCATTAAAGACTGTGCAAGGGTCTACACAAGTTTCTGATTTTATTTAGAATAAAGCCAGAGTTCTTAGTGCCCCAGCTCTTTGTGTTACTAGCAGGGAAACACACACAAATGTGGTTTCACTCAGCCATGGCTGCGGCCGTGCAGTGAGCCCACAGCTAGCGCCTTGGCTTTCTCCAGCTTGCACTCTCAGCAGCAGCAAATTGGAACCAGGGGTGCAACTTTGAAAAGCGAAGCACGGAACACAGGAACAAGCAGGGAGGCCTCTGGTTCACAGACCAGTGTCTCCAGCCTTAAGACATGCCAAGACAGGAAGGATTCCTTGAGTAGCATTAGCTCACGGGAAACTTGTGTAATATTTTGTCTTTACCTACAACAGCTTCAGTGAGTGCAGCTTCTGCTCCTTTATCAACCACTCCTACCCGGGCACTGTAACTGCACCAAGGCAACACTCTCCGTGCCCAGTTGGCTTTTCTAGCTCATAACCTGGTTACAGTTAAAATAATTTACAACCAGAAAAACTTAAGATGCCACCTAGATGTTTTGAGTATCCAGGCTGAATAATATTTGAATGATACAAAACCTGATTAAGATAAGGATGAGGTACCACCATTATCACTAAGACACCAAAGCAGCGCAGTGACTCCTCTCCAATTTCAGTTCATTTTCTTCATTAAACCATAAGACAAAGTTGCTCACCTTCACTACAGTTCTCTGCAAATCCAAGAGCTTGCTCTACTAAAAGGACAGGACAATCAGCAACCAATACATTTTTTGATATCTATATGATTGTTACGTTATTCTTACAACAGACAGCCCACCAGCTTCATTAAACTTGTAAGAGCATTATTTCTAGCGTGTGGTGGCAAACCTTTTAGTTATGCAAGATGGGCTAACTTTGTCAAGCAAGCCATATGTGGAAGTTCAACTGCTATTTGCTTCTTAAGCTAGTTGTAAAATTGTTAATTATATACTAATACAATGCTAACGAATTTCAAATAATTAGTTAAACGTGGTGAGTTTTTTCTGTAAAGGACCAACTTCACACATTACAAAGAAATAGTCTCATGTTCTGCACTAAGCTGAGCCCTTAGCACTGTCAGCTGTTCAGCTTCTGAGACTAAAGACAGAGTAAAAGGCAGTATGCACAGACATAACCAGCATAAGTAGTTTTATCAATTTAAAAAGAAAAGAGAAAAAACCAAAACCCAAACCACCACAATTTTGAAGCAAAAAATTTCTACACAGCAAAATACAGAGTGATGGAACAGAAAATGTGCAGAGAATGTTAAAAACATGGTGAAATCCTCAGTTCATAGAAAGTGAGAAAATAATTTGCCTTATATTTAGATATACAGAAGACAGTTTTAAAGGAACAAATATCTCTAAAACAATAGATGGATAAAATATTTCGCAGTTCCCACTTGAAGAGATAAAAGTCCACGAGCTGGTCAAAAGCTTGTAAAGAAAAAATACTTAAACTGAAAATTCCTGTCGATAGAAAATGCAATCTTTTTTTCCTCTGTACAGTTTGTAAAGGGAGCTCCCTTTCAACAGTCTTTTTTTTCTTTTTTACAATATCACACAAGCACAACAAAAACATACAAATAAAACTTTGAACACACCGACACCCTGAACTGCACATACAACTGTTACTGGCTCAGGCAACACTTAGTGACAAAGCTTATGGCTTTCCATCTGTCAGCAGTAACACGGCAGAGCCTCAGCGCTGAGCGCAGTGACCTGCTGGGTGGGGGTAGGCTGCAGTCCTCGTCTGGTGCCACAACGCTGAGGATGGAGAACCGCTGTCTGGCACGGCCTGGCCATGCAAAAGCGGCAGCAAGTCCTTGCACCTAAGGAAACTGTCCACTCCAGAAGCATTATTTTTTATAAGATCATTGTGGTGGTTTGTCCCTGGCTGGAGGCCAGGTGCTCACCAAAGCCACTCTATCACTCAATTAGATGGGCAAGGGAGTGGAAGGTACAAGAGGATAATGGGTCAAGAGAAAAACAGTTTAATAAAACAAAAGCAAAGGTCAGGCACAGAAGCAAAGGCAAGCAATAAAGATTACTCTCTACCTCCCATCAGCAGCTGATATTAATCTGCCTTCCTGGGAAGAAGGGCCCCAAAGGACAAACACCATCAACAAATGTCCCCCCACTCACTCCCTTCACCTCACTTTTATATCTCAGCTGATGCCATATGGTAGGAAAGACCCCTCTGATCAGCTCAGGTTAGCTGGCCCAGGCCACCCTCCACCTGCCATTGCAGGGAAAGTTGGAAAAGAAAAAACAAACCACAGCCTTAGTCCTGTGTGACCACTGCTCAGCAGCAGCCAAAACACTGATGTGTTATCAAACCTTACTACCTATCACTACAAAACACAGCACCATGAGAGACGCTGTGGGGGGAATCAACTTCACCCCTACCAAACCAAATATAATCAGGAGACTGGAGAGCCCATAGGACAGAGGGAATTTTGGGAGAAAGAAAAGATTATGGAACTTCAGTAGGACTATTCTGCTGCAGTTTGCTGGGATCCTGGCAGTAGGTTAGGTTCAGCACAGTTTCTTCAGCACATGTGAAACTAACTGTTCTCAACACAGGGAAAATGCAGCAGTAAACAGCTTCCCAGGCCAAAGACAAAATTGTATATTGATGTGACTCGTAGCTCTCCCCTAGAGACTAGTATTTTGAAGTGCAACAGCAAGGCAAGGGCAACAGTACAATAAAAATCCTAACTCTGGGCTTCCATATTGTCTCTGTGATGTTCTAGGGGCAACTACTCCAAGTCTTTGTGTATGCTACAAGTGTGTTGGACTGATTGGCTACGAGAGAATCTGCTACTGTTTCTGCTGGCTGGGGGACATTCACAAATCACAGAAGAACATCCAAAGTCTTCAGCTTGTGCCCAGATGAGATTTTTTGATTTAAAAAAAAAAAAATGACAACTAGGGAAAGCCAAGATACATGATTGCAATAGCAAAGAGTGATTCTCATAAACAGACAAAAGTTGTAATTAATTAAAACCTTCCTTGTCTGTTTGTATAATATTTTTGAGCAGATGGCTTTGGCAAAGAGCTAAGATTTGCACGCCTACTTGCATTTTGCAGTGATAAAATAAAGATGAAAGACACAGCTTAGGTCATGCAGTCTACTGCCCTATCAGTGAAGGATTGATCCCTGCAACATGTAAACCAGCAGCTAACTACGTGCCATCTGATGCACACAGTTATCCAAACAGAAGGGATCTATAGGGAAGATCACTAGGCATATAGAGAGAGAGGTGAGATGCATAAGAAATCAGAAACA
Organism: Rhinopomastus cyanomelas; assembly: GCA_013400115.1. Lineage (NCBI taxonomy): Eukaryota > Metazoa > Chordata > Aves > Bucerotiformes > Rhinopomastidae > Rhinopomastus > Rhinopomastus cyanomelas. Next base: position 401,527 of record VXBP01009170.1, read on the forward strand.
TTTACACTGGTAAAGGAAAAAATATTTACTGCAGAATTAGCCTCATGGAGAGTCAGTAGTCACAAGAGAGCGAGGTTATAAAAAGGCCTCAGTTATAAAAACCAAATGCTTTGTAAAAAGGGATTTAAAAGCACCTTATGGTAACTCGCTGGCCTTATGATCAATGCTGCAATGACATCTCTGAGGCTTCCAACAGTTCTGAAGAAATGGCAAGAGAATTAGATTTATCCTTGCAAAGTCAGTAATGCTTACACACATGGATGACAAGACTTGTGCGTAATGGTGACTGCTTCAGATCTCTCTGAAAGTGTTTTACTTTTTATTTGTTACTTATTAAGTGCTGTAGTCTGCTCTATTTTCATTATTAATTTTCTTTTATTTTATGATGTCTGTTTCTAAAAGTTCTCCTTGACTATGGTCAAAACCAGATTGAAATAATGAGTTAAGATTGTCCTTACCGTAAGGACACAGAGTGTCCCTTTCGTTTTTGCATTTCAGCACACATCCATTCTGCAGGCCTTCGAACAATTCAGCGTCTACATAACCCACACTTAGCCATTTCATTCACTATAAAGAGCTTGTAATACTTCCTGTAGAGAACAATTTGGCAAAGCAAAGGCAAAACGTACATCTCCATACTGTGTGTCAGTCCACGCAAGTGAAGACCTGTATTACATTTAATTTATACATACATTTCATGAAAACCCTTTCCATTTGATTCTCTTCCTCAGCTATGTCGTTAGCATCTAAATATTTTAATTATTATTTGAATGGTGGTAAGCAAAAAGTCCCAGTAGCCTATTGGTGAGTGCTCATCACATCTCTAATTCTCATTTATGCAGTTCTAAAGCCCCTTTTGAGCTTGTTTTTTAGCATTTTCCCTACAAATAATGGGAGCTATAATTAGAGCCTAGTAGTAACAAGGCTTCACAAATAAGTCAAGAGAAAGCAACTGACAGCTAAAATATGGAAGAGGAGAAACATCAAGGCCGTGTTTCAGCGAGAACTCTATAAATCAGAGTAGCACAAACAGTGCTCAGACCTCTGGTAAACATGTACATCAGAAATCCACAGGTTAGATTGACAGATTAGATAAGTCTATTCCTCTCTTTCTGAAATGGAAGAAATAAGATAATTTAGCACATACATTACAGTAGAAGCCTTTGACTTATTTCTCAAGAAGGAAATAATTTGAGACCTTTTTCTCTAAGGAAAAAAACAAGGAAAAGAGTCCTTGCATGCCTTCCATAGATTTTCTCACCCTGCAAGTTAATTACCATTGAGTAACACTGAGGTCACATAAAAATAATAAATGGAGAAAGTAAAAAGATAGACTTTGCCTTCAGAAAAGGTGGCATCTTCAGATTACACACCTGTAACAGCTAAACGTAACCACATCATATTCAATACATGAAAACAAACCTAATACACACACTTCTAACCCGGTAACAGATAAAAGTTAAACAGAAGTAAGCTTATAGGCACTACTTGTGTCTGCTTGTTTGTTTTTAGATTTAGCTGGGTAGAGACTCTAAAGAGAAACAAGCAAGACGAAAAAATTACTTGTACATGAAGAAATAGCACAGAAAAGACCACGGGCTGTATCATGGAATCGTGGAACATTCGGGGTTCAAAACACACCTACAGCTTTCTGAGGTTGGACACTGGAAGATGGAGATGCCAAACGTCTTACTGAAGAATGTTCAGATATCACATGCAAAGCTGTGGCCAGACCTCAGAGTTGATATCCTCCCAAACATCACATTTACACAGTTTATTGAAGTTGGAAGGGACCTTCAACGGCCATCAGGTCCAACCTTCCTGCTCAGTCAGGCTACAATTTACTGAAAAGCATCATTACCTAAAAGCCTAAATCAGCTACACAAAACCACATCCAGCCGTGTACGAAACATCTCCAGAGAAGGGGACTCCACAACCTCCCTGGGCAACCCATTCCAATATTTAATAACCCTGACTGTAAAGAAGTTTTCCTCAGACTGAGGTGAAACTTCCTGTGTTCAAGCTTGCATCCATTACCCCTTGTCCTGTCTGATGCAATCGAAAAGAGAGAATTCCTTTATTCTTGACACTCAGCCCTCACATACTTATAGACAGTGATTAAATCCCCTCATACCCTTCTTTTGTCTAAACTAAAACGTTCCAGTTTCCTCAATCTCTCTTTATAAGGCAGTTGTTCTAGACCCCCAATCATCCTCGTAGCTCTGCACTGACATCTTTTTCTCCTTAAGTGCCTACTTTCTCCTATCCCATTCCCATGCCTGAGGGGAATGAAGAAAGATTACAAGGCCTTGGGATGTTTGGTAAAAGACTCTGGGGCATGAATTGTATTCTCATCATTTCTATTTTGGGGTGAGGATATGGGCTGGAATAGAAGGACTCAGTCCATTAACGCCTGGCTACAAGACTGGTGTTACAGGCAGAGCTTTGGGTTCTTTGATAATAACTGGTTCTATAAGACACCAGATCTTACAGGTATATACACAAGAGGTTTATCTCAGAGGGGAAAAAGGAATTGGCAGGGCTCATTCAGAGGGTTTTAAACTAGATTCGGAGAGGGTTGGGATAGTTGATGAGTGCGCACCAGGGGGGCAGAGCTCTGGTCTTAGTCCCGCACTTCCTAGGGAGCACTCAGCTCACTCCCTGAAATGCCTGCACACCAATGAACACAGCATTGGGAATAAGCAAGAGGAGTCAGAAATCTGGGTCCGCTCAGGTGATTATGATCTTGTGGCAATTACAGAGACATGGCCTTTTCAGGTGGAGTTGCTCTTCACTCTTCACATGAGACAGCAACTGGAATGTATTGAGTTCTGTCCAGGGGCAGATGAAGACAGAGTTGAGAGTTTGTGGGTGCGGATTAAGGGGCAGGATGGCATGGGTGACGCTGTTGTGGGTGTCTATTACAGGCCACCAGATCAGGAGGAGGAAGTTGATGAGATTTGCTGGAAGACCTACTCAGCCAGCCACCCACAGTCCAGAAGGTTCCTCCAGTGCATTGCTGACAATTTCCTGATGCAAATGATGGAGGAGCCCACTAGGAGAGGAGTGCTACTGGATCTTGTACTCACCAACAAGGAGGGTGTGGTTGAAGTACCGAAGGTTGAGGGCAGCCTTGGTTGCAGTGACCATGAGATGGTGGAGTTCAGGATCTCATGTGGCAGGAACAGAATACCTAGCAGAATCACAACCCTGGACTTCAGGAGGGGCAACTCTGGCTTTTTCATGCAATTGCTAGGGGAAATCCCAGGGGAAATCCCATGGGAAAGGGTACTGGCAGGTAAAGGGGCCCAAGATAGCTGGTAAACATTCAAAGACTACTTCTTTGAAGCCAAAGACAAGAGCATTCCAACAGGAAGGAAGTCAAGGAAGGGAGCCAGAAGACCTGCATGGTTAAACAGGTTGCTGCTAGGCAAACTCAAGGGGAAGAAGAAAGTCATGGAAGGAGGGGATGGCCACTTGGGGTGACTATAGGGCTCTGGTGAGAGAATGTAGGGATGCCTCTGTTTATATTTCTGGGGGCTGTTCTCATATCAAACCCCAGACTACTGAGGCTCCAGAGGAAGTTGAGACAAGACAGAAGCTTGCCTTGGTTGATGAGGACTGGTTTAGGGATAAGTTGAGCAAACTGGANTACTTCTTTGAAGCCAAAGACAAGAGCATTCCAACAGGAAGGAAGTCAAGGAAGGGAGCCAGAAGACCTGCATGGTTAAACAGGTTGCTGCTAGGCAAACTCAAGGGGAAGAAGAAAGTCATGGAAGGAGGGGATGGCCACTTGGGGTGACTATAGGGCTCTGGTGAGAGAATGTAGGGATGCCTCTGTTTATATTTCTGGGGGCTGTTCTCATATCAAACCCCAGACTACTGAGGCTCCAGAGGAAGTTGAGACAAGACAGAAGCTTGCCTTGGTTGATGAGGACTGGTTTAGGGATAAGTTGAGCAAACTGGATGTACATAAATCCATGAGCCCTGATGGGATGCACCGGCACGTTCTAAGGAGATGGCGGAAGTCATTGCTAGGCCACTCTCCATCATCTTTGCTAAGTCATGGGGATCAGAAGAGGTGCCTGGGGACTGGAGAATAGCAAATGTCACTCCAGTCTTCAAAAAGGTTAAGAAAGAGGACCCAAGTAACTATAGACCGGTCAGTCTCACATCCATCCCAGGAAAGGTGATGGAACAATTTATCCTTGAAGCTGTCTCCAGGCACATCAAGAAAACAGGAAGGTCACTATGAACAGTCAGCATGGCTTCACCAAAGGGAAGTTGTGCTTGACCAACCTGATAGCCTTTTATGAGAGTGTGACCAGGTGGATAGATGATGGCAGAGTGGTGGATGTGGTCTATCTTGACTTGAGCGAGGCATTTGACACAATCTCCCACAGCATCCTTGCAGCCAGACTGAGGCAGGGCGGACTGAATGATCGGGTAGCAAGGTGGATCATGAAATGGCTGCAGGATAGAAGTCAGAGTGTAGCGGTCAATGGGACAGAGTCTAGTTGGAGTCCTCTATCTAGTGCAGTCCCCCAAGGGTCAGTACTGGGACCAGGCCTATTCAGTCTATTCAGTAATGACTTGGATGAGGGATTAGGTGCACTGTCAGCAAGTTTGCTGATGACGTAAAGCTGGAGGCACGGCCAACACTACAGCAGACTGTGCTGCCATTCAGCAAGACCTGGACAGAGAGAAATTTAATGAAATACAACAAGGGTAACTGTAGAATTTTGTATCTGGGCAGGAACAACCCCAGGCACCAGGATAGGTGGGGACTGACCTGTTGGAGACCAATGTAGGAGAAAGGAACCTGGGGGTCTTGGTGTCCATCAGGATGACCATGAGCAAATAATGTGCTCTTGTGGCCAACAGGCCAATGGCATCCAGGGGTAGATCAGAACAGGGGTGGTTAGTGGATTAAGAGAGGTTCTCCTCCCCCTCTACTCTGCACAGGTGAGACCACATCTGGAGTAATGTGTCCAGTTCTGGGCCCCTCAGTTCAAGAAGGACATAGAGCTGCTGGAAGGAGTCCAGCGTGGAGCAGCAAGGTTCATGAAGGAAGCAGAGCACCTTCCTTATAAGGAGAGGCTGAGGGAGCTGGGTCTCCTTAACTTGGAGAAGAGGAGACTGAGAAGTGACCTCATTAATGTCTATGAATATGTGAGGGGTGGATGTCAGGAGGATGGAGCCAGGCTCTTCTTAATGTCATTTAGTGATAGGACAAGGGGCAATGGGTGTAAGCTGGAACATAGGAGGTTCCACGTCAATATCAGAAAGAACTTCTTCACAGTGAGGGTGGCAGAGCACTAGATCAGGCAGCCCATGTGGGTTGTGAGGTCTCCTTCTCTGGAGACATTTAAAACCCACCTGGATAGGCTCCTGTGCGACTTGGTCTAGGTGATCCTGCTATGGCAAGGGGATTGGACTAGATGATCTTTCGAGGTCTCTTCCAATCCCTAATGTTCTGTGATTCTGTCTCCTTCAGACTCTTTATGAGCAGATATTTTTTAAGAGCTAGGCAATAGTCCTTAAACACCTTTCAAATGCTTCATTTAAACATGAATGCTATAACACAGATGCTGAGAAAAGAACCAGCTGATTAGCCAGTCTGATGTTGCACGTGTATTTAATAATAAAGATGAAAAGTCTCCTTTTTTGTTCTCCAAAGTAAATGCTTTACCTATCACCTTAAATTTTTCAAATGGGTTATCCCTTGAAATGAAAAATATTACTATAAGCATGGTCAGCACAAATTTGCTGCAAAAAGTATAATCCTTTTTACAGTTTCATTTCTATTTGCATGCCAAATGTAAACTTGAAGCAAAGTGACCTTGGTTATAAAAAATAAGAAAGCAATGTCAGAATTGATAGGACCTACCATTAGTATTTCATTCTGACAGGTAGGAAATAGGCATGTCAGCAGTGAATGTTACAGACTGAGCTGTGGCCCTGATCGCAGTCAAAGCGGTAAATTTCTTCCTACGAAAGTAATTTCCATCAAAACAAAAAGTGCTTAAATAATACAACTATCTATAGATGAGACTAACTTTTTATGGCTGAGCTCAAAGACAAATGAAAATGCAATACATAGCTTCTGTACTGTGTAAAAGCCAGGAAAATGACATTGTGTGTAAGTAATTGCTACAATGGGTGAGTATTCCATGTGTGTTCTACTTCCTAGAAACTGTTTTCATAGGCAGAAATGTATTTTAAAATGGTTATGCATTGAAAAGATGGTTATATGAATACTTCATATGTGGAAGTAATTATTAATATGTCCATATAATCCAAATTATGACAGTGAAGTTAAAGAAGCAATACCTGAAACTATTCAACTATTCAATTTGATGTGAACACCATGTTTATTCGTGATCAAAAAATCACGCCTGAGTACCAAAATTAACAGATGTATCAAACAGGCTCGCACCAAAGCTTCCATTATTAAAAAATTAATAAATTGGTGTTATTGACAAAAATTAAGATAGCAACCTAAATGAAATACCGGTTGAACTGAGTTTTTACAATCAAGACAAGCTGTTGGATAAGGCAACAAAATCCTAAAAAGATTATGCTTATTTTTCTGTACAGAGCTCAAAGGGCACTCCTGGCTTTATTTCTCAACTGCATTACCAATTCTAACACCTAGGCATACAGAGTCACTACCTCACTGGACTTCAAACTGGGGAGTCACAAAGGCTTTCTTGGTCTATTGTAGTTTCCACAGCAGCAATGTCATCTCAGTGTGAAATTAAACACAAAAGAAACGATCATACTCTAAAAGTCTCTCACATCTACTTGTGATTCAGCTGTTCTCCTTGTTTATCCAATGTAAGCGAAGTTCAAGATCCCTTTTACAAAACTCGCAACAGCTTGAAACCAAGGTCTGTATCTGATGTCAGTTTGCCACCAGTTTTCTAGGTACACTCTCTGCCATTTAACATTTCGGCATTACTCACCAAATCCAGTCATTCGCCAGCTAAAACATTTGATAAATGTCATAGGTAAAGGAGACGGGAGTACCCTAGAAGGAAGTATCACACTCCTGCAACAAAGGGAATTATGGACTATTCCACTCTCAATCTCTAACAGGGCAATCTTCTGACTAGGGAAAAAGTTGTTCTCGGTTAACGAGCTGTGTTGATAAATGTCTATTTTCTACACTTTTCACTTGTAGCAAAGGGTTTCTCCAGCAACCATTAGTTGGGATAGTCTACCAATAACTGTTAAAACAATTTAAAATAAGCTTGTTAAGTTTCACCATCACAGCTTCAGGCCAAGGTTGTTGCTGTTGCCTGCTTTACTCTCAACAGGCAGATGGGTACCTCCTGAGGTCCTCCACAGCTCCTATCCTGGTCACGCTCCTGATGAAACCATATACCCAGGAGTCTGATTGCCTTTAGTGATGCTGAAAAATTGGCATTTTCTTTAGAAAATGCTGTTCCTTTCCATTGACTCCAGTGGCATATAAAAGATTCACTTAGACAAGACACCTAATTTAAAGCAATACAAGACAGGCCCCATCCCAGCTGCACTAGTAACGCCGCAGGCTATTCAGAAAATAACCGTGGATTGATTCGCTAGTTTGCTCTTTTGACGCTTTTTGCCAGCTTGATGCTTCTACTATACTGAAAAATTATCAGGAGGGATGCAAAACTAAACTGGAGCAGCTTGGGAAGAGAAGGGATTCAGATATGGTTTCCATCACGTTACATTGACTCCAGTCAGTGAACTTGCTGACTGTCCTCAGCAGGTTCTGTGTTGAGCTACTTCATGCCCTCTGTCACTTAAAAAGTAAAAGGGGAAGGAATGGGGAAAAGGGAAGTTATTCAAAGTTCTACAACCATTACTAAAGGGAATGTCGGTTTCCCCTGGCTCCTAACTAAGCTTTAGTCATATTCATCTGTAATACATGCACTCACCCTTCCACCTACAAAAAAACATGTTCTGAAAGATTAGCCAGCATGCAGATATACAGGCTTACGCTTCAGGGAATAAAATTTGAGCATTGTTTCAACGTGAAAAAATTTAAGTAGAGCAACATTGCTTCAGCTTGCTCTCTTTTTCATCATGTCTTTATCAAAAGCTAGAAGAAGGACTATTTTATTCCACAAAGGATTAAAAAATAGGTCATAGATAAATTCAAAGCAAAACCATTTAAATAAAGATTTTATAAAATAAAAGACTCTGAGCATCTAAGAAAGATAGGAGCCAATCTTTCTGAAACATTTTTCAATACTTTATTTTAGGAATGTACTGTATAAGGGATTTTTCATAATGCAGTGGGAAGAAAAACACCAAAGTGTCTCTGACCTCACTTACCTTTATATACCTGCTACTGTTGGCACCTTTGAAACCCTGTTTCCTTCTCCTCCTTAACGGACTGTAATACATTTGATCTCATTTCTTTCTTATAATTGCTGAGCACACGTGCAGTTTAATATATGAACTTGTACCCTTCATATTGTCAGAAGAACTATCAGAATACTTACACTAAATCCTTGTACATTTTACCTTATTTTATTAAAAGCTTACGTATCTGTCTTATTCACTTATAAAACATGTCTTTTAATGATGTACTTTTAGAAAAGTCTAATTAAAATTCAATGCATAAAAGTGTGCAAGGGTTGATAACCCACAGAACTCAGCAGACCCTAGTTAACATTCTAATGCATCCTCCATTTGGAGAGAGACAGTAAGACTTTTCCACCTCGGTGGCAGACATTAATGATACTTGCAAATATGACTAATGTCTTCATTGGTGAAAAATTAATAAACCACAATAATTTTTCTACCTGGGGTTAATGAACATGTCAGATGCTGAAAATGAGTTGTTTGAAAGTAAATTACTATAATCTATATTTAGAAGACTCTGCTCTTGGAAAAAAAAATCTATGATATGTTTGATATCCTCTGCTTACTTTTGCAATGAATTTTGCTGTTTGCCTAGCGAGACCACACTGTGCTGACTTTTCTTTTGGTGCAAGGGAACATCTTCCTTTTCCTAGAATGCCCATTTTTTATGGGGAGAAGTCAAATCTGACTCTCCTGCAACAAATATTCTTGCAGCCACACAAGCCACAGAAGCAAGCTGAAGTCCATGAAAAGCAGCTCTTCTTCACTATGGGTGGCCCAAAAGCAGTCTCACTAGGTCGTTTGGAAAATCCAGATACCCACTTCACAGCTTGTCTTTCATCTGAAGAGAAGGGACAAGTTTCTCAATTCAGATGGTACCCTCTCTTGACTCCCCTTTTCCCTCACAAAAGCGATGTGAATATCCTACACAGGTGTGTGAACAGAAAATAGCTTTCATAAATCAGCATACCAGAGAGAAAGGTGGTGTGTTGTAAGTGAAGATACGCTCCCAGTCTCTATGGATCAGTCACTACAAAGTTTTTAAAGCCAGGTTCCTTCCAGAGTACTCGGGATTTAATCTGCTCAGCGGGAACTTGCGGGATCCAGTAACTGGGAATTAGTAACAATTTTGATCCATAGGACTTAGTCCTGATGTTGGAACTTTCCTTTCAACTGTGATCGTTTCTTCAGAAAATATGCAAATGCATTCATCCTCTAAATGCCTTTTCTAGCAGAGCACAGAACTCTAACTCCACATTTAGCACAGGAAGTGTAACTCCACAACATTCCTTTCAAAATGTGTAAGCAGGGAAAAAAGGGTACAGAAGGGTATGTCTGGCCCTTATTCAGGTTTCAGCTGTAGCTCATGGTGGGTTTAAGGATTTAGAAGAACTCCTAATCACGATTTAAAGGCTCTAAATCAGGGAAGATTCATTACGTTCCTTCACAATGCATTCCAAAGGCTAGGCATTCCTTCCCACTGTCAAAACATAGGCAGCTCATTTACTTTTGATACCTTGCTGACGTTAATTGTAGCCATAAGATACTTCTAACTAGCTTTAAAAGCTTTTCCGCATTGGACGCCTTTACCTGCCTGAGTGGTTATACACCCAGTTCCGCTACTTCTTGATTATGTATTCAAAAAGTAACGAAACAGAACTTGGGTAAACGACAGTGATTTGTGAATCTATTGTAGGATCTCCCTAAACACACTTAGAAGCAAAGCACGCTTTGGTCCTTAAAAACAGAAGTAGTGTAGGGTCCATTCTCTGCTCACATTTCCAAGTTTCAGAGCAGAGAGTTTTTTGCCTATAAGCAAGTTTCACTGCAGCTGTGATGAAGCGCACTTGCCCTCACATTTAGTGCTCAAGGTGGTGTAAATATTCCACAGCTCTGAAAGACCTGGTCATGTGCAGGTCTCTGGCAAATCTGAGCTATCGCTGTGCAATAACAGTCAGGTCTTGGACTTAATTCAGTTGTGAACACCTGGAACTGAGAGATTAATCTAGTCCACTTCCTGCTGAGCAAAAACTTCTGCTGAGATCCATTACATTACAGGAAATCTGCTAGAATTTAGGTCTTGCAGGCTATGGAAATAATAACTTCTCAGATGGAAATACTTTACTCTTTTTCCAGATTTCTGTGAGTAAAACATTTAAGATTTTTGCTATTAACCTTTTTTTTTCCCAAAAATTTTATATCGACTTTCTGAACAATAATTGCTTTCCCTCATTTCTTGTTTTGTACAGCACTTTGTGTCAGGATAGCAAACACTCAATAGAACTTTACTAGTCTTAAATAAGCTGTCTACCCACAAAAATTTTGTCACTCCATTTTGACAGATCAAGTAATAATTTTATCTACCATGGGAGAGTATAAACTGTACCAGTACAGGAATCATAGTGGGCGTATAAGCTGTAACCATCATAAATGACACTTTTTATTCCCTTTGAAAATCCTCCTGATTTATTACATTTACTTAGAGACTGTCACAGCTTATTTTTACTAGACACTTTTTTTTCTAACTTTCCATCAAGTGAGCTCCTATGTGATGCAGAGCAAACTGATAGAAACTGGTGACACTCTCACCCAAGCTGTCATTATTCAAAATGATTTCTTCTGCTCAGGTTGTTTTCATTTAGTAAAATAATTTGATTTTTCTATGTCTGCCCACATTCTATTCACAGGAGGCAGAGGAAGCTCAAAACAATGTCTTCTGCATTTAATATGCAAGGAGAATGCTTAATAGAATCATTTGCAGGATAATTAAAAGTCTGCTGATACATCTTAAGAAAGTGTGAAACAAAGTACAAAATGAATAGAGCCAAATGGCAATTGCTTACTTCTGTAGAATAAGTGCTAAGTCAAAGAGGTCATAATAGCTGCTTTGCATAAGGAAAACAGTTAACATGGTTTTACAGATAAATCCTCTGCGGTAAAACTATAGCTGACTGTTTTCATACAGAAGTTACTTGAATATCACAAACAAAAAGGTTACAGGGTATTGCTGCTAGGTCTGCCTGTGATACCACAGCAAACAATTCCACAAATTCAAATGCAGCTGAAGAATGGCCTGAGTTGAAGTCAATTCCTGCTTACAGTTATAAAAAGACACATTCATGCTCCTCTGAAACAAACTTGGCTTTTTCCAGCAAACCAAAACACGTCTACCTGTTCCATTTACATGACATCCATCAGAATGCTAATGCTGTATAATTAGTAAATGGTTGCACTGTGTTCCCCAAGCCCTGTTCCCACGCTCTGTAAGCCTTAACGCTTCCGAACATCGATCTAAAGGAAATTTTCTTAAGTATTCACCTTCTGAGGCAGATACATAAGTCCTATTATGAATTGTGGGAATTGTATGTGCTCACAGAGGACAGACTATGGCTACCAGCTGTGCCAGTTATCCTGATTATATTCATCTTTTATGAAGTGGATAGCCCCTTATCTGGATTTTTTATGACTACAAATTAGTTCTTAATTACAGTCAGTCATTGTAATTTCAGAGGAACTGCTAGCTCAAGCATTGACCCATTTTAGTGAATTATAAGCAAAGTAGATAGCATTGATTCCTTTATTCCCCAAACAATTTTAAAAAAAGAAAAAAATCTTAAAATTTGACATTTACTGTCCCTTTCCTGCCTACTGTTTAGACATTATCACAACTGTTCCCTTCTGCTGCTGATGTTCACCTCCAAAGAACAGTTGCCATGAGACTATGCCATTTATGAAAAAAAACCCATGTCTAAGAACTAATGTAAAGATCCTCCCACCCACATAAATGTGAGGATATTCAAGTTAAGAATCACACTGTGGGCTCAACACATTCTGTTAGTTTCATATGACAGTAACCAATTGCATCAGTGACTTTACTCGTGACTGCTTTCAGGTCGAGGCAGAAGGGAATTATGCTACAGCCTCTAATTATCTGTATTTAGAGAGTGTAAGCATTGTAGGGATCTCTATTCAGAGACTGAAAAACTTATGCCTGACTTGAATTGTTAATGCTATTCCTGTGATTTTAGTAGCATTGAGCAAGTTACAAAAATAAGCAGCCTTTACCAGAAAGAATCTTACATACCTCATCATTCTGACGCGTGTTCGGCTATTTGTCATCACCACAGCTCACTCATCCAGCTGTGACACTGATCTGCAAGCTAGACCAACCCCGTCAAATACAACGGAATACGTGAAATCAGAATTTAAATTACTTGGACCCTCTTGTTAATAACATAAGAACTTTAACAGCACGTTGTCAAGTGGTGTTTTTCATTTCCTTTCCAGTAGTCCCAGTGTGTTAGACTGAGCAGGGAAGTTCAAGTCATCATTTGTTCATTTCCAACCTGTGTGCATTTTGTGTTACATATTTTTCCACAAGGATCAGTTTTCCCACACTTAGGCTCCTCATACCTCAGCAAGCACGTCTCCTCCACACATGTGACAGGTGACAAGTTCATGTCCTCCAGGTAGCACAGTTCAGCACGCCTGGAGAACTCTCCAATGCCGCAAGACACTGACTTTCCCTGCACGTCTTCCCACTGAGTGTGCCTTGGCTCACAACTCTGGAAAGGTGTAGCCTCCTCCCCCAGTTCCACCAGCTCGAGCAAATTGACGCAAAGGTCAAGGGAGCCAGAGAGGCAAGGACATGGCCTGCCTTTGCTCCTGTCTGCTTCACTGTCCGCGTGCCCCAGGGAGCAGCAACAGAGCTGCTTCTACAGTGCTTTTAAGAGCAAAGGAGGTAGAAGCTCTCCACATCCTTACCAAAGAGTGAACTTGTCAGAGAAAGCCCCGAGCAAGTATTAGGATTCAGCTGCCAGAACTAGAAAGACCAAGACACAGCCACAGTCCCAGTGTCTGTCATGTTGGGAAGTGAGAAAAATCTAACACATCCACTTGGAGCACTGACAGATACTGAACAGGAGCTGATGTTTTTCCTGCCTAAGAGGTAACACAGAGATCAAAAATAAATCATGCACTCGTACTATACATCTTGCACTAACTTGGGACTAATGTGATGTCCCACATAGAGCAAGAGACACATTCATTTCTCTAGCAAATGCATAGGAATCTATTTCATTTATTTTAAATCAACACCACTGAGAGAGCTTCTGCAATGAAGAGAGACAGAATGAAGCAGCCTAACTATCACATGCCAGGAACCTTCTCACCACCAGTTCTCAAGTTGTTCTTCCTCACTGTTCTCCTTCTAGGCTAATTAATTATACACTAAACATACTGCTAGTGTGATGCAAATAATTAATTCAGGAGGTCATAGGCTGGAACATTCATCATGACGATATATTACACTTACTGCTCCCTGTCTCTTTGAGCTAATATGAACTCAGCAACATGCAGGCATTCCAGCCTGGCAAACGTGTCTGTGTATTTCCTACAGCAGCAAACCACGCAGAGCAGGATTTACTGCTTCAGTGGGGTGATGCCTGGACAGCTGCAAGGAAAACTGCCTCCCTTTACACCATGATGGGAGCTTACAATGTCTGTGTGTTCTCCAAGACCTCTCACAAAGAAGAAACCACTAACTTGGCTCTTTTTCACTGGAGTCTCTCTGGAGAAGGAAAGCCTGAGCTGGTGAAAGGAGCAGGAAAAAGAGAGGGAGCACAGAGAAAGAAGAAATTTCAGCAAGTGCAACATTAAGTCAATTTTAAGGGTTCCAGGGCTGGCAAGTACACAGCTATTATTCGCAGCAAGACTAAGAAGATTCCTTAAAGAGATTATTAATATTTACCTTGAGCACAAGAAATGTTCTGAGAATTCATCACTTGATGCCTACAGTGCTGAAAACACAGCGTGTTACGGTAGCATTAAGCTTTATTAGTGTGCTTACCTGCAGCTCCCAGGTCCTACCAGATGGCACCCAGAGTTTATTTTCCTTTCTCTTTTATAATTACAAAAAAACTACCTTATTTCTAAGAAGGTACTAGAGCCCTTTTTGGCAGATTAAACATGAAAATGACCACTTTTAAGAAAACACTGATGCCTGAGGAAACCCTTTTGCCTTTCACTGGGTGGCTCAGGCATGGTTTGCACAGAGCATACATAGGACGAGGATAATTTGAAGCGTATATTTATGTGAACACAACCTTTGAGGCAGATTAAACCACATACGCATAAGAGAGAGAATGAAGAGCTAAAATACCTTGCCAAAGGCTGTGGGCTTTTAATGCTTTTTAGGAAGAATTTGTGCTATGGACACAACAGACATTTAACAGATACAGCATTTAAATGATTTCTGCAGTCAGTTTAACGTGTAGTACGTGTGGATAAAGGCCTTTTAAAACCTGATGGTTAATTTTCAGTTGTTCTGTCATTTCTCTTTGGCTGGAAAGAGTTTTCTGACACCTTTTTTGGCAAGTAGATTTAGCACCTTGGAGTACTGAAGATCATTCATTAACATAAGCTTTTATTATAATTCATAATCTCTTCTTTATTTCACTGCTTTGGAAGAGGACATGTAGACACCATCCCCATCAGTGGTTGATGGCAACACCTTCCACTTGACTTCAGTTTACAGAGCACATATTTGGAACTTGAAATGCCAGCATTCTCAGATTTTAAACACTATCATTTACAAAGCAGCACCAGAAATTCAAATTGTATTAAATATATTTTTAAAAATTAACCCTGAAACATCAAACCACACAAACTGATGCCAAAAAAAAGCACCCATTTTTAAATATTTTTTTAATTCTGTGAGTCTAAGGTAACTATCCAGAAATGATTAAAGTATCATCGGTACAAAATTTCTGTTGCAATGGCTTAAAGTCCCACTGATTTCACAGTCTCCATTGTTGGTTCCTGTGAGGAGAATACCATAATTTTCCTTTATGGATATTTTATCTTTATCATTTATTCTATCTCCTTAGGAGGGCATTTTTTTACAGCAGTGCCTTCTAAAAATCTGATTGCTGCCATCACTAGAAGTAGCTGTGCTGCAGTCATGTCACCAAGCCTATCAGGGAGAACAATTCACAGTACAAGGCTGATTCCAATCCCTAACATTCTCTAATTCTGTGATTCTGTGATTCCAGTTCTGAAGAGATTAACAATTCATATCTTCCATGGAGGTATTTCTTCTTCCTTAAAATTCCTGAAGAACTTTTCAAAGGAATATGTGCTTGTATAGACTAGTTTCTCCTTCTCCAACTCTGAGCCTCAACCTGATTTCTTCACTCATATTGTCAAGCCTAAGCATCGTGGTATGACTCGTACGGATGTGTTTGGGGATTGCTAGATAGGTCTTCTACCATTTATTCCTCCTGCACTCCCACATCGAGAACTCCTGATAGAGCAGAGTTGTGACAGAACCTGACAAAAACCAAAAAAACTCAAAGTGGAGGATGACACCTCATAGTTCACTACACTGTGGTGAAAAAGACACATACAGGAAGACAATTTAATGATAGAACATCAGACTTTGACTCTGAATTTACTGGGTTTTTGAGGATTCCCCACCGCAACTATATTACAAAAAAGAGTATTTTTATGTTTAATTTTAAAAGCAAAACAGTTGTATGGCAGATTGTATGGGGGTTTTTCCAGCTGTATTTTTCTAACATCTCCCCTGCCCTCGTAGACATTGCTATCGTGTTTTCAGATGATCCCAGTTTCTAGCTGTATTTGTTCTAAAAGGACAAAGAACCAAATAGAGGAATGTCCTCTCCAACATCCCTTAACTGACTACAGAGAGACACCCTGCAAGGACAGTAGGTGTGCAAAGCACTGAGGAATGCCAAGAACAAGTATGGTCACTGCTGCTGAAAGCTGGCCAAGTCTCAAATATTTGGGTTGTCTTCTGCAATCTGTACCTACTGCTCTAGAACAGCTGCAACCAAAAACCAAGTAAGATTTATGAGGCAGAATACAGTCAGTACCTGCTGCAGTAAATAGTGCAATTCCAGGTATCTATAGTTAATCCTAAAAATAATATAAACAGAAATTTCCAGAAGAACTATATATAAGATAGAGCAGGTTTATTGGGTGTTAATGGCCTTCCGAAGTTGGTTTTTTTCCTAAATGAACTAGACAAGCAGTTATGAAAGGTAAAGGATTACAAGTAGGACAGGCCATCACACAGAGAGGAAGCAGCATTAAGTACCCAGTGGGTTAAGTACCCAATGGGTTTTCTGCAAGAAGCCAGTTGCCAGGAAAAAAATTCCCATCTAAGAGAAACTGCCTTCAATTCTGGGCCCTTAGACTCCAGAAGGACACAGAACTGCTGGAGACAGTCCAGTGCAGAGCCACAAAGATCATGAAGGGAGTAAAACACCTCCCTTATGAGGAAAGGCTGAGGGAGCTGGGTCTCTTGAGCTTGGAGAATAGGAGACTGAGGGGTGACCTCATTTGGTCAGGAGGATGGAGCCAGGCTCTTCTCAATGTCATCTAGTGATAGGATGAGGGGCAATGGGTGTAAGTTGGAACATAGAAGGTTCCACATCAATATGAGAAGGAATTTCTTGACAGTGAGGGTGACAGAGCAGTGGAACAGGCTGCCATGGGGAGTTGTGGAGTCTCCTTCACTGAAGATGTTTAAAGCCCGCCTGGATGTGTTCCTGTGTGACTTGGTCTAGGTGATCCTGCTGTGTCAGGGGGATTGGTCTAGATGATCTTTCGAGGTCCCTTCCAATCCCTAATAATTCTATGATTCTATGATAATCCCTCATCCAAGTCATTAATGAATACGTTGAATAGTATTGGTCCAGTATAAAGACTTCATGGAAGTGTATCACATTTCAAAGGAAAGCAGATAAATCATTTTAATTTATATTAGATTGTCTTCCTAAAGAAAATGAAATAATAACAAAATATATTGCTTCCTTTTAATTTAATGTTTACTCAAAAAGTGGGGAGAAGACCCATCGAAACAAACCTGTAAGGACTATAAATCTTGCTTGGATAACAAACGTAGAGTGTTCTTGTTTAATATTCCTGTTTCAGTTTGTTGTTAGGTGTTTTGAACATGGAAAACACGTCTTTGTTTTCACTTTACAGAGGTGTTTAGCTTTTTTTGTACACAGCCAGTCAGTATCACTGTTACAGGTAGCAGGAAGAAGACAGAGGTACAGTATTTGTTCAGGATCTAGCACTACTCTTTAAGAACCATCACTACGTAGCACTACAGCTCTCAGACCTCCTGATCATTATTCTTAAAACTTCCCCCCCAAAAAAGTTCTTACATTTTTTCTTCACACATGAGATGCTCCTACTAAAACTAATGAGGAATTAGTACTTTGCTTTACTCCAAAAAACTTTGCTCTGTGATAAAAATTAAGATTATTTGGCAATGGCATAGTAATGCATTCCATTATCCAAAGAAAGAATTTAGGAAGTGCTCTAGAATTTTCAATAAACTTAATTTATATGCCACTGCGCTGATAGCAAGCACAAGGAAATATGCTTTCTGTATTTCAGCTTGTAAGCCCCACTCATAAAAATTAAGTGCTTAGGAACCAATTAAATAACTTTGCCTTCACTAGAAGTGTACTACAAGTGAGAGAGAATTGTCACCCGTGGTCCCAGTTTGGACTCATATTTCTCATTAATAGCTGTTTCTCATTAACAGTTGTCAGGAACAGGAAAAATATTTGGGAAATGTAATCACAGCATCACTTTCAGGAAGACTGTGCTAACCCATTTTGAAGGTGAAGTAAGAACACTTCACAACTTCAGAAACAAGCAATACATTGTGGGGAATGCCTTGCCTTTCAATGGCGCTCATACATAATTATATATGAAAAATCACAAATTATTTTGTGTTGTCTGCAGAGTTTGAGAATGAAAGAAATCACCAAGAACCAGTAACTTGGAAGTAATATATTTTTTTCTGATTTCTTGATTCATTGATTTGATGCATATGAATAGGCTGTACTTGGTAGCTTTTATGATGAATTTTCATCAGAGGCAGAGAAGGAGGAAAGTGTGTGAATAGATTTAATTCAGGAATCCATGTGGCATCTTCTTTCAGATCAATCTCTCCCACTTTTCAAAGAGGTTAATTACTTCCTACACAGTGAAATGAGTCCTTCAGATTCTGAGTTCAGGGTCTTTTGGCCCTCAACATCCATGGAGATGATGTCACATTTAGGAGGGAACAAAACCCAGAGCAGTCCTGCTTGCCTAGTATGTCTTCATTACAACAAGCTCCAGATGAGAAAGGACTGAGATACTGCATGGACAAAACAATCAGAAAAATATATCCACAGCATAGTCAAAATTGCTTTTGCAATAAAAATTTATCTTTTTTTTCCCTTTGAGGGCTACTGCATAGGTAACCCATTATTAGAGTATCACAGCCAGTTGCTGGGGATGCAAGAGAGGTCCCACACAATGACAAATGTAATGCAAATGGTTTAATGATGGGTGACTCTGTTCCTTTAACATCCACTCGGGTGCTTCATACAACTATCCGAGTGTTCACTTCAATTTAAATCATTTGACCATCACTTTGGGAACAGATACTTTCTTGTATAATCCAAAAATAGCAACGTGTCTTCTACTTGGTTGAAGTATGAGATGGCCAGTGTTAAGTATGTTACTTCTCCTTTATACATCTGGCAAATTGTGCTGTTTATTGCCACTTGAATAATCTAGCTTCACATTAACAGTAAAGTTGCATGAATACTTGAGCTCTGGCCTTCAGGTTTCATCAAATATTTTACCTGATGCTGATGATCCAAAAACTAGTGCTAAGTGATGGATGTATCCCTTTGGCATTACTTGGCAGAGGATTAGAGAAGAAGGTATCTTCATATGCAGCTTAGCTCCTTCTATGAATCTAACAAAACTTAAACATCCTTAACCTGAAGAGTAGCGGGTTTGGACTAGATGATCTTTCAAGGTCCCTTCCAATCCCTAACCATTCTATGATTCTATGATAAAGGCAGTACGCCCCTAAGAAATGAAGATCACGGGTCATCTTCTTTATTTATTGTGTTAGGAGATATTCTAAACAGAACCTTTTCCTTCAGTTCCAAAGAATACTATCTTCTATGCCTCCAACAAGAGAGACACTTCGGTTTTGAAAAAATGATGAAGGTAGGTATAGCGTTGAAATAAACATACTAATCACATTAGTCCATTGCTGCCAGTTTCTGTGACATTGAAAATTTATGAACAGGGAGAGAGGAATGGTAGAGACCATTGATATGAATCATAAGGCAACTTCCAAACAAATCTCCCCAGATTCAAAAGAGTCGGACTTCTTTCTTGGGACTTCCACAATTCTGCGATGGAAAAAGTGAAAGGGAGTGTGGGATTTATTTAAATATTTATTTATTCAAAAGGAAAAAATACGAATAAAAATTACTACTTCAGTGGCCTTTTACAACAATTGACATTCCCATGAATCAACAAGCAAAATTCAGAGCAGTTTGCAGTCATAACTAGAACCTGGACAACACCACAGCCTAATATTTAAAATGTTCTCTGCTCTCCTATTAGTGTTCATTGTCAAGTTCTGGTAACTCCTTATAGTTTGAATAGAGATCAGAGAGACCTGGGGGTTTCTGTATTTGAAGAGTCAGCAGAACAAGCTCCCTAAGAAATCAGGGATGTTTTTACAGCACCCTGGTAGCTTCTTATCACAGAATCACAGAACAGTAGGGATTGGAAAGGACCTTGAAAGATCATCTAGTCCAATCCTCCTGCCACAGCAGCAGCACCTAGATCAAGTTGCACCAGAACACGTCCAGACAGGTTTTTAAATGTTTCCAGAGAAGGAGACTCTACAACCTCCTTGGGCAGCCCCTTCCAGTACTCCATCACCCTCATCGTGAAGAAGTTCCTTCTCATATTGATGTGGAACCTCCTATGTTCCAGCTCACACCCATTGCCCCTTGTCCTATCATTGGATGACAGCAGAGCCTGGATCCATCCTCCTGACACCCAACCTTCACATATTTATAACATTAATGGGGTCACCCCTCAGTCTCCTTTTTTCCAAGCTCAAGAGACCCAGCTTCCTCAGCCTTTCCTCATCAGGGAGATGTTCCACTCCTTTAATCATCTTTGTGGCTCTGTTCTGTGTCCTTCTGGAACTGAGGGGCCCCAAACAGGACAAAATAATGTGTCACACATGCGCCCACGGCAGTTGCTTTGATCTACCATTTCTGCAGTGCAGTGCCACTTCTGCTTTCAAATGCAGAGGAGGATGAAAAGATTGTCAGTGGTTATAGTTCTCAACACAGAGGATGGAAACTCTCAAATAAAAAACTTGGCTTCTGCACATTCTTACTGAGTTTCACTGCTCACTCTGCAGTAGTCACTCTGCAGACTAACAGAAATGGCTTTTGCCAGGTTTCTCCAAAGCATGTCCCAAATATTCAGGAGGCATAAGAGACTAGAAAGGTGCAGCATAAGACACCATAGCAGCACAGTTTGTTAGGAGATTTCAGCATTGCATTGTCAGCTCCCAATCTGAACTTCATGTTCTTTTCATCAGAGCAAGACTAGGACCAAACTACTGGCTTGCTGTGCTGATGTCAGATCAAGAAACTTGGCAACAGAGCTAAAACAGTCACTAACAGTATAACAGACTACATGTTCTCAGCTGTTCAACTGTTTCAAGTAACGTGGAAAGAGAATCTGTATGGAAAGATAGTCGCTGGCAATGAGCAGGCTACAGGACAGCAAATTGATGGCTCTCAGTATGGAAATTTGAGAGCAGGCAAACTACCATCTTCAGCTTTCTGCTGTCTCTGAAGGCATGGTGCAGCTGTTGCATCACCGAAGATGTTAGACAACAGTGATACAAAGACATGGTGCTTGCCATTTTGGACTGTGAAAATTCCTGCCATTCCATGTTGGCCAACATTTTTGCTACCACTCCAGTGGGAAATAAGAAGTGAAGGGAAAAAAAGGAACAAAAAACCCAAACCACGAAGGAAAACAGTTTTCACATATCTGTCTTCATAGTGCAATTTGTGCAGAAACCTTCAGTAACAAGTTTTACAAAGCTGCAGTGTGACCATTGCAGTCACTTTAAGGTACGTTCTACTGCCCAAACTAATCCAGACTGTGCCTCACCTAGATAAAAAGCTGATTGGACTGGAAAGCTAACAGCCTCAGTGTTGGGCCTGACATTGCTTAGAAAAGAATTTTGTCCAGCAAATAAGGAAAAATATGGTTTTATGACTAACAGAGCACACCTGGCCGAGGTCATTTGTTTCCTGAGAAAGATGTTTGTCTCTTTGAACTCCTTAGAAATTTTCTCCTTGCCCCATAAGCTGGCAAACAAATGTAACCAGTATTTTTTGTCCTTCCTGTAGACAAGGCATTGACTTCTGCATCTGAACTTTTGAGGAGGAATATCAGTGAGGGCTGATGCTTCCTCTTGTGATAACTACATGAGAGCTTGAAGAAGCTCCTGTGGAAGTTAGTGTTTGCTCCTGCACAGGGAACAGCAGAACTTCCTTCAGTGCTTTCAGCAGACAGTATATCAAGCTCTTGAGCTGTTTGTTTCAGAGACAAAGGACTCTGCTTTCATTCATTCTGGCAGCATTTTTCCTACAGAACGGCACAGCACTACTAATTCTACAGCCAGTCTGTTTTCAAGCTGTGTTATAAGCATTCAGGGTTTTTCTGAACAGAAGTATGGGGAAGATTTTCCATCTTTTTTGACCATTTATCTACTACAATATGAACATTTGCTTCTGCGTCTTCTTTAACTCTGGAAGGAAGCTTTTGGGTTTCCCATAATTTTTTTCAGACCTTGTGGTTGTGGAGTCTCCTCCTCTGGAAGCATTTAAAATCCACCCATATATGTTTCTGTGCAACTTGGTCGAGGTTATCCTGCTCTGGCAGAGGGATTGGACTGGATGATCTTTCAAGGTCCCTCCCAATACCTAATGTTCTGTGATTCTGTCATTCTGTGATATATACATACACATATATATGTACATATGTATGTATACACGTGAATCCTGTTGGAATCAGGACTTTTTGTCCATTTGGTATTGAAGTTTGCATTTGCCAAAAGCATAAGAGCATAAGAGCTCTGAAAAACCCATGTACTTGCTTTGTGTCAATACTGGCAACATTTTAAGGAAACTGCTTATTGAAAACTCATCATTAATTTTTACTAATTCCCAAAATAATACATTTTGTAAAATGGCGACACAATTTGTGTCATAAATATGTTTTTCCTAAAGTACAGACATTCCATGTGTTCCTACAATGTTGCAATAAATCTAGATCTGCATTAAAAACTAGACTCTAGGGCTATGCCCAGAGTCATCATCTTTTGGATAATTTTTAGCCAGATACTTATAATGCAATTTTTGTTATCACCGTGGCTACCACAAATCGTTGATTTTGTGAAAGTGACATAAAACTGAGTGGAAGTGTGTTGTAGACATTTTAGCCTACATAAACTAGCAGAGGATAGACCCAATGTGGAATTGACATGTGATATTTACAGTATAGAAAGAACTTGTTACAACCTTTTCCTGTCCCAAGAGGGACCTCTCCCTGAGGCAGTCTATAGTTTTCTGCAGTCAAAAATGGCACACCTCACTATGAAGGGCCTCTTGCTTCAGGGCCATGGACCCTTCTGTCTGCTCTTGCTACCTCTATCTTGGAGCAATTCTTTAAAGGTTATTCATTGTTATTGCATCCCAAATGCCCCTGATTTCTCCCCCCCCCTGCTCTGACAGCCCCCACTGAAACCTGAAATGGTATTAACACTTCCCAGCAGCGCTACTGGATTCCTGTTCCTCACTGGCTATTCAGTTAATTTTTCTTCAAAACCTTTCTAGAACTCCTATTTCCTCCACCATTCCCAGGCTGTACCTTGGATCACAAAGGTGGGCAAACCCAGCACATAATAGATCCAGGAGCAACAACATCTTTCCAGCATCAAATGACCTCTCAGATGAACGAGAATTTTCGTCTGGACTTTTGCCATTATCAGAGTATTTTCATTAATTTATCAGTTTTATTTCTGCCTCTGTTCTATCTTCATAAATATTTTCTCTCCTTACTAAAATTATCTTTTACACTTATGCTGAGTAGTTAAGTCAGACAACATGTTTATCATCAATAATTTAGCAACGTCAAATGTTTGATAAAACTCGTGGGGAAACGAGTTATTTGCATAACTAAATTTTCCGACAGATACGAAGCTGACAATAATACTTGCTTTATCATCACAAAACTTCAGAGTTTTTGTCATTGACCAGGACTCCACTGTGCCAACTGCTGTAGACACTGGATGCTGTGTAAGCAGAGAACAAAACCGTAGCTCCTGCCCTAGACAGCTTACCATCTGCAAGACAACTGAGGAATACAGACAGATGGAGAGACAGAGAAGGTGACAAGATGATGGTGATTATTGTGATAGGCACTAGTCAGAGCAGAAGAACACTGTTAGCAAGTCTTAAAGAGGTATCACAGAGAAGAAAGGTTTTAGGGAGACACAACTCTCCTAAGCCACTGACTTAACACTGATTTCTACATTTTAATATGAACTCTGCTTTTCTTCCTTCCAAACTCTCCAGTTCACTCTGAATAAAAACTGGTAGTAAAGCACACACAGAACAAACCACTACCTTCATTTGGAGAAGCTCCCATGGTGGTAAATTCCCCAAATTTTAGTTAAACACACATTTAAAGCTTTAGACATATGTTAGAAAAGTCACAAATATATACAGGCATATGCACTTGTACGAACCCAGGATTTATACTTCTGCTAGTGTTCTTAACAAAAGTGTAGCTTGAAATGCAGACACAAATCACTTTAGCAGAAGATTTAAAATGTTGAAATAACCAAAGAAAACTGATGATGACGTAGACGTTAGTCTACTGTAGTATATGACAACTGATCAGGTTAAATTTCACCCCAGCTGGCGCAGAACTCATCTGTTTGTATGGATTCTTACAGAAACATGTAGGTTTACATGCAGTTTATAATTGCTCTAATACCAAAGTCCAGTGTCCATGCAACCTTAGGCAGCACATCTGGCAGCTGCAGGATCCATACTCTAGCAAATACCTTGTAGGAGCCATGGCAGAGGTGTCCCCAGAGACTCCTCTGTCTCATCTCCAGCAGCCTGTTAGCTGCATCTGCGTGAGGTCTCGACGAATTTGCCTCTCAGGCTGCCCAGGGGTCAAGCTTGCTGATGAGCTCTATGAGCAGCCTCATTTTGCCAGGAAGTTTTGTTCTGACTTCTACCATGGTATCTGCATTTTACCTCTGCTTGTCTTTGTATTAACTCCTGTAGTAGACACAGATGAGTAATATTCAAGGTTTTTAACAGAGAGCATGTATGCCTCAGACAAACTGATATGGATAGGAGGAAAAGAAATACACATACACACAGAACCTATCTTTGCAAATTACCCGCATTCCAGTAAATCCGAGAACTTGTTTTACTTAGTCAAGGGCAAAACATACATACTTTAAAAACTTACACTGTCTGATACAGCAGATTCCCAAAAGTCAAAGCCCAACTCCTCTTTAAGTGGGTGTAATTTTAAGAGAAAAACAAAGCAGCCTAAGTATTTAAATTAGCATTTACATTTCAGCTCTGAGAAGTATAAAAAAAGATAATTACAGGTCAAAGCCAGGGGCGTACACTTCACAGATGCAAAAGTAAACTGTGGGTCTAGGGAGAAGTCTATGTGTAAACACCTTCATATTTAGTCACAATGTGATTGCTGAATTTCACCATTAGCTTATTTACAAACAAAGTGACAACCATAAGCCAAAGCTACACACATTTGTGTTTCTGCTGCTGCTCTAGGCCCCTCATCTTGTGATATCAGAACTAATCATCCTACTGAAATATGTATCAGCACTGAAGCCATACTTAAAAAAAAACCAAACCGTAAGTAGATATTGCTTTACCAGTAGACACATTCTTCCCCAGTTTCCCGTGCATTATTCCTGCATAAGACACATGAAGTCTTTAATCAGTCAAATGTCTCGATGTCTCGTGATTCTGACAAGACAAACATAATAGGTTGCTAAGCCTACAGGTCAGTAAACATATGCATTGCAAAGTCATGTGCTGTGGTGTCCAATCTCAGCAGTGGCCTCAGGTATTACAGCCATGCACATTTTACCTCATTAGGTTGCAAGACAGAATTCCCATTTTAACTTTCTCTTTATCAGCTGTGCAGCTTCTGTAGCCCCTTTCACTTTATTTATCCTCATCACTATCCTGGTTTATTTAACGGTGGTAATGTCTGAACCTTGTATAGAGCCCTTGGTGTTTTCATAAGCTGCAGCAGTGCGTAATACTGCCTGCCGGTGTCTTTTCATAGCCCAGGCTTAGCATAAAAGGAAAATGCCTCCATCCACGTGTCAGCAATACGATAAATAGCAGTGATGGACGACAGTAAGGAAGCCTGTGTGTTTAAAGGAATTCACGTACAACTTCCCTCCCTCCTCTCTGGTACATCAAAGAGTGCTTGGTTCTCTGAAGCAATCACTAAAGACAAGCCACGTGGTGTTGCAAGCTGTGACAAGTAGAGGTCTGCTGTCTGTGAACGCCTTATGAGATACGCAGCCAGAAACGCAACACGTCCGAGGGGCTGGAACTGAGGGTAAAGGAAGACAGAAGCTTTAGGACAAGAAAGCACAGAGCGTGACAAGACAAGCTGAAGATGCAGAAATGAAACAGACAATAGGTTTAGCTGGTATGACATGTGGAGTCAGACACAAGATACAGCATCTTCCTGAATAGCACTGAGCCGCTAAGTGAAATGGAGAAGATGAAGAAATGGTCGAGAAAAAATACATGAAAGCATCAACAGTGAAGAACACAAGAGGGAAGAAAGCAAAGCTGACTGAGATGTGAAATGACTCTAGAAACAAAACAAAGATGTCCCAACAGCATAAACACCAAATGGAAACAAATAGTGAATAAAATTGATTATGAGAAGGCCCCAGTTGACTGCTGGAATAGTTAATGTGCCGTTCCAGGTCGAACAAAGATAACAGCTGCCACCTTCTCTACTTAAAAAAACAACCTCCACCTAGTAAAACATTCAGTCACCCTGCAGTATGTACCAGCCTACAGCCACCATCACTGCAGACACGTGGTGGGATTAAGTACTCAGGCAGACACAGAAATATTTGAGCAAATGAGAACGTATTTTAGAAGAAGACAATGAGCGACCAGCGCCATATTGTAATAGCAGCTGTCGGCAAGAAAGGAGAGTAAGAAATAAGCATCCTTCATAGAGCATAGTCCTTAATGTTTTGTAGATACACGAGAAAGCGATCTGTTACACCTGCAACAAACTACATGAGACAAAGGAGTTTTACTGGTAGGAGCTAAATAAATATTTGCTAAATGACACATACTATGCATTTAGATGTTTTAATTGTCAACAGTTCTTTTTAAATGCCTCTAATGATTCAGTAGCTGCATTGACTAATGGGAAAAAAAATGCACCAGTCTCCGGAAAGCAGCCTACATGTGGAAGGATGAATATTCAGAATCATCACATCTTGGTAACGAATCTCAGGGATTCATTTACTCAGTTTGCCTCCAAGAATTGAATAAATTTGGGTGGGCAATTTGAAGACTATTCAATTTCATCTCTAATCTATATACTCTAGTAACAAATGTAGTGATTCTAAAGAAGCTGTTAACTGAACAAACAACAGAAAGAGAATCAGCTGTCTACCATATGTTTCTTGTTTATTTAAACAGAAACATCCATTTTGAGCTCAATCCAAAGTCCATCCAAGTCAACAGAAAGATTCTTACCAATATGAACAAGCCCTGGCATCATTTTACGTGTAGAACCTGTGTTGTATGTTAACCATGCAACTGTCATGGGCCTCCTCAGCTGAAACACTAAAGAACATTTTTAAGTTGTATTTAGATGATGTGTGATGACCTATTAAAACCTTGGGCTGCTGATTAGATGCCAGTTAAAGCTTCTTTGTCCACTCAGCCACCTGTTTTATTAATTTACAGATTTTGCTCAAGCATGAAGTACTTGTTGGTCTTGGTACACGAAGGTAAACCTTCTTTCATTTCAAGATGACTTCATATTAGTATTCATTTCAGATGGAAGACTATGAGAAACAGGAAATTAGTTTCTCAAGGGCTAAAAAGGTTCCTTAGAATTTGAGATAAAACCTGGTATGAGCAAATAAAGATATTATTTAAACATATTAAATATTTGGATTTAAATTTATTCAAATATCTTAGTTATTCTAATTTTAATATAGTATTTAAATATTTAAATATAGTGTTTAAATACATACTAATTAAAGATATAGGGAAGCATTACTTTTGAATACAATGTAGAACAGCCCTCAGGGATTTACATTAGCCATAATTCTGGAACAATATCTTTGCCTCTTCTCCCTCACAAAAAGATGAAGTTTAGGATCTTTCTTTAATTACACAGACACACACAGATAGAGAGATCATTAGGGGCTGGAAGGGAACTCCGGGGGTCGTCAAGTCCAGGATCATAGAACCTAAGACAAGTTACACAGATATGCATTCAGATGGGTCTTAAAAGTCTCCATAACCTTCTTGGGCAGCCCATTCCAACGTTCAGTAACCTTTAGAGTAAAGAAATTTTTTCTCCTATTAAGATGGAACTTCCTGTCAGCTCCAGCTGACACCCATTGCCCTGTGTCCTATCACAAGGCATAAGTGAAAAGAGATTGTCTGTTTCTTGACCCCAAGAGAGATTACGTGTACCAATTACATGTTCTTCACGTGATTTCTTTCCTATGTTGTTCTCAAAGACAAGCATACAGAATTCACAGACCCAGTTTTCTGTCCAGACAAAGCTCCCACTGTCAACAGATCCTGCAAACATATGTTTGCATGTGGCATTTACCTGCGAGACAGAATAATGGAATACTAGAATCACAGAGCTGTCAAAGTTGCAGGGCACCTCAAGAGATTAAGTCCATTTCCCCACCACCCGCCACCAAAGCAGGACTCTCGAAAGCCGATTGCACAGAACTGCATCCATGAAGGATTTGAAGATCTCCAGAGAAAGAGACCCCCCAGACTCTCTGGGCAGCCTGTTTCAGGGCTTTGCGACCACAACTGTAAAGAAGTTTCTCCTTATTTCTAAAAGAAACTTCTTGTGTTCCAGCTTGTGCCCATTGTTTCTTGTCCTGTCACTGGGCAGTCTGACACCATTTTCCCTTCAACCACTCTTCAGATATTTATAGGTGTGGGTCAGGTCTCCTCTGATTCTTCTCAAGGCTTAACAGTCCCAGCTATCTCAACCTTTCCTCATAAGGGAGATGCTCCAGACCACAAAACACCTTCACTGCTCCCTGCTGGACTTTCTCCAGTAGTTCCCTGTCTCTCTTGAATGGGGAACCCAGAACAGGACACAGTACTTCAGATGTGGCTTCACCAAGGCAGAGTATTGGGAGAGGATGACCTTTCTAGAACTACTGGCCGCACACTTCTTAATGCACTCTAGAATTAAAATTGGTCTTCTTGGCAATAAGATTACACTGCTTGCACTTGAACAGCTTGCTGTCTACCAGGTCTCCAAGATCTCTTCAGGGCTATTCTCCAACAGGGCCAGGTGCAGAACCTTAGATTTGCTTCTGTTAAACCTCATTAGGTTCCTCTTTGCCCAACTCTCCAGTCTGCCCAGGTGACACTGGATGGCAGCACAGCCCTCTAGTGTGTCAGCCACTTCAAACCATCAGCAAACTTTCTGAGGATACATTCTGTTCCCTGGTCAAGGTCACTAATGAATGTGTTGAACAAGAATGAACCCATTACTGACTCCTGGGCAACAACACTGGTCACATGTTTCCAGTTTGACCTTGCACTGTTGATAATGACTGTCTGAACTCTGTCACACAACCAGCTCTCAAGTCACCTCGCTGTCTGCTGATTACGCTTGATTTTCCTGATCAGAATGTTGTAAGAGATAGACTTGGAGGCCTTGCTGAAGTCAAAGTAGACAACATCCACTGCTGTCTCCTCATCTACCCAGCCAGATAAGACATAAAAAGCTATTGGATTAGTCAAGCATGATTCCCCCTTGATGAAGCCATGCTGACTGCTCCCAACAACTTTCTTCTCTTTCAGATGGCTAAAGTATTTCTTCTATCATCTCTCCAGGGACCGAGGTGAAACTAACCAGCCTGTAGTTTCCCAGGGCATCCTTCTTACCCTTCTTGAAGACTAGAGTGACTATGGCCTTCCTTCAGTCTGCAAGGCACCACCTCTCCTGTTCATGTTTCCTTTTATAGAATTTGGTTCCTTGACATCACTGACTTAAACTTCCTTCTTTTTCATTAAATATTGACATCTTACACCTTTTGTTTTATTCAAAGCAGATATACAAAAACAAAAACAAGAAAGAGGGAAGTATGAAATAGCTCTTTCATACTCACTTGCATCTGACCTCCAAAGAGTTATAACACAGCTACTGGGCACAGAATATTTTGAGAAATCAGTTGCTTTTCCCTACATGAAACTCACAACTGGGACAAAATAGCTTTGAGAGGCAGCCCACAGAGATCTGCTGTAGAAGCCAAAACACATGAGACTCTCCTCTCAATATCAAGAGGAGGAATTCTGACCCAGCAAAACATATTTGTGACAAGTACCAGTGATAGGAATAAAGTGTCCTGTATCATTTGCAGGCCTGCAGCAATTTAGACATTGCAGCAATCATTACTTGAATCCTAGCAAATAAGAACACAGGAATCCAATATAGTTTGAATTGCAGCCTCCACAACTTTTGGAAACCCACCGTTTGAAATGTTGAAGTACCTGGAAATTTTCAAATGCATAGTTGTGAGAATTACTGTACCTCAAAGCCCAGCTCCTCAGACCATCACTCCCTAAAGGGACTGAGCAAGAGAGCTGAAATGGAAGGTTTCTACCAACAGGTGGGTGGATGCAAATTGATTTTCAAGTGCCTTCCAGCCTTGGTCTATGTAACTGAATGCAATCTGTACTCTCATTACTTATTAAATTTAACTATTTTGACATTAAGGCAACACTGAAGGTAACCATTTTCAACTGTTTCAAAAGAAGCCAATTTTCTCTTTTAAGTCAGTCCACCTCATTCAGTCTGAAATGGCTGTACAATAAGTAGCTGACAGTGCACTATCGGTAAGTAAGAGACATAAAAGAAATGATATTGCCTTAGCCTACACAAGGAAATCCCCTCAACAATGCCAAAGAAAATGGGTTTTCAACACTAAGTTACACACCACTGTGTTACTAGTGCATCCTTTTCTTCCTCAGTTACAGCAGAGCTCTTTGGCCACTACGCTCACACTTGAATTACACAGACAGACATACACCTGCCTCCCTCCTCCTCTCCCAAATGGTTGAGAGAAATTTTATTTAAGGTATGATCAAGATCTGGGTGACCCTAAATCTCTAACTAACTCTTCCTTTCTGTTTTAGTGGTGAGAAAGAGAGAGAAAGAAGCATAAACAACTCGTAATACTTGTTTCAGTGTCAAACTGAATTTCCTTTAAGTCAATGACAAGATTTCCATGAGCTTCAAAGGAAGTGGCAGTAGATCCTCTTTGTGTCAAAATCTATTCCAATGCTAACTTATATTTAGCATATTCTTTCACAAGCATATTTTCTACTCCAAGAACACCAGTAAGCAGTGAATGCCATGCTATTGCATAACTCTGGTATTCTCTGTCAATATACTTCCACAGAACTGGATGGCTGCATTACAAACATCACCTTTAACCAGAAGAATTGTAAAATGATACGTAGACAGCATACCTTAGCATGTTAGCCTAAGTGTTTGGACTGCATTATGTCCAAGCCAGAAAATGAAATTTCTACACTGTGAAAGCTTTCTTTAGTAGATTACAAAACACTTAAGTGGTGGATATGACTAATTCCATAAACATCAGTAGGAAACTGATAGGATTACACTTTTTCTATCTTCATTTCCATTTCTTCTGCCATTTTCTCTCAAAGCACAGGCCTGTGTTTTTATGATTTTTTGCTATTATTTGCATAAGCAACATTATTCATGTTTCATGAATGAATTGTACTAAGTTCCTGAACTGAAAATTACCTCTAATCTACCCTATTGGGCTTACTCCATTAAAGCTCTGACCTAGCGGCCCCTAGCTAATAGAGCAAACTGTTACGCAAGGCAGTTCTTACTCAGGAGGAAATAAGAATCTGTATTTTCCTTGCAATGCTGCAGCCACGTGTCAAAGTAAATTATTTAAACAAGTATTTCTGCGAGCAAATGTATCCATTAAGTGCTAGATTGTGTGCAAGAGCAGAAGGATAGCCCCTGCTCCAAGGCCAGCCACAACTATCACTCCTACACTCTTCTACATGAAGGCAGAGTAATTCACTGCACTGTGTAACAAAAGTACGGGGAGTTTATGAACGCGTGCAGAAGCACATGGCCAAGAAAAAAGAGCAGTCTGCATGAGCTGAATCCTGAAGTTCTTTATTTAATTTAAGGTCAGTAATATTTAAATTGTGTTCACCATAGATCAAAAAGCAGCATAAGCCCTACTACCTCACTGAAGTTAAAAGTAGATTGTCCCGAGGAAGAAAGAATAAGGATTTCAGGATTTGTCTCAATAAAGGTAAAAAACATGCTGGAGTTGAACAGATCTAATACATCACAGAGAAAACACATGTTCCTTTTTTCCCCAACAAGTTTTCTTTATCAAATTAGTGAAAATGGCACCAGTACATCTTGTATTATCAAAACACATAGTAGAACAAGTAGAATAAGAGTATTTACTAATTGCAGTGATAGTTGCATGCTTGAGATTTTTTCTCAGGTATTGAGGACAATTTTCAGGCATAACTTCTGATTATCATTTACTAAGAATGAAAAGACTGATTTCCAAGACAGACACAGAACAAAGTTAGCATCTTCCCATGCAGAAAAAGGATATTTGCAGAGTGATGAGTACTATTACAGTGGTCTATTTCCAATCCGTTTTAGTAGCTACAAACTCTGGCAGATGCAATCCTCATCTAGGTGCCCCTGGTATAATGCCTGGGATACTGGAAGACACCTAGAAAACCTGGGCACATAATTTCCCCCGAAATTCAAAAGGCATTTGACGCTGGGGACAATCAAGAGCTTGCTGTAACAGAACAGTTTGTGATATCTAAGAAGCAGGCACATGAACCTCAGGTGGAAGACACAGTTCCCTAAAAAGAGGCTCAGGAAAGGCTGTGTAAGTGCTTTAGTGATTCCCAGCAGGGAGTCACTGTTTGGAGAGGGGCCAGGGAAGTTTAGAAACAAGAGTAGACCTCAGCCACAGGCAGTATTGAAAAGACATGCTTTCCCCTAAGATCACTTAGTTACAGGCTAGAGCTCACAGAAGATATATGTCTCCATTTTAAATTCCGTGAAAGAGTCACTGACGGAGCACTTCTTGTCAGAATACGGATTTCACCCAGGAATGAACATCTTTGCACATGACTTGGGCAGCACTGCACATGCACAGAAGAACCCCAGAGACAAAGTCTCAGGTACCTACCAGACTTCCTACCCCAGGTTTGAGGGGTTTCAAAGACTACATAAATAGGTACATGAGCCCATGTCTAAATTTAAACACCATTTATTTGCCAGTTACTGGAGCTGTTTTTTAAACATTACATTCTCTTTATCTGTAATAGGAAGCAATTATATATTTGCACTTGAGATCATGTAATATTTTGTGATTTTACAATATAAATATAACTCTCAATGTTGTAATTTTCTTCAGGTGATCATAGGAGCTACAGCACAATCACTTGACTAACAATGTAGGAAGATATATATGTATTTCTGGATTAATGATAGGGTGTTTAAAGTAGCTTGCAGTAATAATCTGAGAAGAATAAGAGGTTGTCATTAAAAAAAAGACAGAAGAATATTTGGGGATTGCAAACTAAAATTATTCAGCATAGGTAATTCTATTTAGCACTTTAAAAATTATCATTTAACTTTGCTGATGCCGATGAATGGAAAGGCACATTATCAGACACTATTTTGTTTATTGCCACTTAAATGGTTCTTGAGGCCACAGTAGTCTTAATTAGAGTGGTCATAAAACATATACATTTAAATTAAAACAGTGATGGCTGCATTTTCTTGCCCATCTTCACAACATGCTCTTCATTAATGCTGGTAGAGGAAAAAGTAAAATAAATGTTGCAATGTCTGCAATGACAAGGTCACCAGTTCCAATTCCACATTGTTTAAAAAAATAGATGTCATTAGAGCTCGAGAAATTTGTTTAACATTTCCTATCCTGCAGTCTAAGCCCCTTGTTACAGGAAAAAATGCCAGTGGTAACATACTCTAAAAGCCTCATCTTCTACACTTTAAAGGAACATAACATTTGTGTATCACTCACAGCATGAGGTCTTTATTTATAACGTTGCAAACCATCAGCGCCTGGCTTGTTTCTATTCTATATAGGATGTCAGAAGCCATCAAGAGTAAGAGCTTCACCAAGGGACAGGTCATGTAAAGGCGATGGATCAGGTAGACGCTGCACTGAACACGCTCGGCTTGCCATGAAGGGAGCTCTTACGGAGCCACCATGCAATGGTGGGTCATTACAGTACCCAGGGTGACAGCTAAGCACAGCCACCTTCACCTGGGGTGCAGTGGGGCTTGATTAGGCTATAAAAATGAGGAACTAAAAACTCTAACATATGACTGTATCTTGGAAACTAGGAACCATGGAAGGCAGCAAACTGTTTACATTAAAGAAAATCTCAGAGCAAGAATAGGTAGAAAACAGCCATGAATAAATTTAGGTTGAGAATTAGATGACTATTTCTAAACATCTGAGAAGTGAAGTTGTGGAAACGTGTCTGACTATGAGTGCTGGGTTAATAGGCTAACCCATAATAATCTATGAGGCTCAGTCTCTGGGAAAAAAAATCGTATGAATGTCTCCATGGTACAGGGTCAAAGATTCAAGCTTGCTGAGAACAAACAGGGACATGAGAAGCAGATTAGGAGAGTTAGCACAGCTCTCCACCCACTGTTTGCTTTCCCGTCTGCACTGTGCTTCCTCTTTCCTCCATAGCATCATGGAGAACTTTTCTATCTAACTGATTTTTGTAATTTGCTCTTCCCTCTTTCTTCACACTTCTTTTATCTCTTGCTTTCTTCTCATTATGCACTCCAAATCCTGCTCTCCACTTTGTCCAGTCCACCTCTTGCACCACAAAGACTACTCTCTTTGAACATTGCATTCCCTTTCATAATTTAACAGTCCTTTCCTCTCCCACACATCCTGGCACCCACAATTTTTATTCCCATCTGCTGCTTTATGCCTAGGATTGAAATATTTACCAGAAACAGAGTAACTAGTGAACTAAATGAAGAAATGGAGCCCATTTTCCAGAGACAATATGTAGATAGCAAACCACATCATCTCGTGCATCCTCAGATATATCGATACCTTTAATCCACACTGGTAAACTAAAGACAGATTATTTGACAGGGGTGACAGGAAGTATCTAAAGTCAAGACACAGCAGCTTTAAGAAGACGGCTTCTTTATGAACTAGAGATAAGTTTTTGTTGAAGAAAAACTCCTGAACATGTTATGACTGCATATGGAAATTCCCATCAGTGTGCTGTTCTCAAACTCAGAGCCATGTTTTCTTGCATTCAACCAATGTTGTGTAATGAACTTGAAGAGTCTTTACTCATTAGGCTTTCTAGGAAAGTATGAACTGAGCTCCTGAGATGAAATTACAGATGACAGCAGAAGAGATTAGCAAAAGATTAATAGTCTGTCTTCAGGGGGCTATTCTACACTGAATTGTTTCACCAATAGCTCCTGCTTGTCACGGTTTTTCATAATTGGTACTTGAGTGGAAGCTGAACTGGTCTTAACAGTTTCCCTTCTGTTCAGCCTGTTTTTCTCTAAGGACCTTCCTGCATAACACTGCACTCAGGCCTAAACATGTGAAGTCACTCACGTGATGGTAAGAGAAACTTTAACAAACCTTAGATGCCACCAATCTGCCTACGATGATGAGAAAATTGTTCTCCACACAGCCAACAAGCCAGAGGAAAATGGAAGTGGCACAGGTAGACAGTAGAGGAGGATTCCTTCCCCATATGTATTGTCACACAGGAGCAGATCAGAACGGCAGACCACCAAACGCCACCAGTTTGAACCTGTGAGCTCACCCAGAAATAGATTTCCTAGACAGGGTAGTCCATTTGCTTGACAGTTATAGCAACTGCTATTTTTTTTACTTCTTCCTCTGCTTCCATTTCCCTTTTCCCCAGGCCTCCTTGTTCTGATGAGTGCTTGTCTCTTCAGGGAAAAATATATTTATATAACTTTATAAAAGTTAGGGAAAAGACAACCATTATATGAATTTCTCAAAATATAAACCTTAAAGTTTTAGACTACAAGAGGACTTCTGAACACAGATTTGTATTATTGGTCTATTAAACGATGATGATAAACTTGTCAATAATTTAACAGAAGAACTGCTGCAGGTACACTTAATCTTGCACTTGGTTTTCTTCACTTTGTACAAACTGGAGGAGAGAAGCTGTGTGGGAGGCTACGGCGGGTCCGTAGTCCCTTTGACTGAAGCAGAAGAGTTTGACCTGGGATGGATTGGGTGCACCCGTGAGAGCCGGGAGACAGAAACATCCACAGAATGTAAACAACTGACCGCAGTGGGAGAAACTTGACACAGAGACGGAGCAAGGGGCGTATGAAGCTAAAGCGCCAATTGCCCCTTGTTTATAGTTGATTGTACCAACAAAATAAGGACACCCGTGTGCAGAAAGGATATAAAAGGGAACTAGCTGCGTTAATAAAGTATCTCTATCTCTCTTCTTCCTCTGTAACTGTTTTCTGTGTCATTTTCTTTCTGGCTGCTCCGACATACGGCAAATGACAAGAAGCTACTTCGCTTCCTTATATGCTAATCACTTGCCAAACACCTGTATCTCCTTTGCCAGTCCCACATCCTCTGTGAGTATTGGTGAGTACTATTTAAACAGAATTCTCGCAGGTCCCAGGTATGAAAGAACAATCAACATGTCAACTCACACGTTAGTAAGAGACTATCACTCACCAGATCTTTCCAATGTTTGTGATTCTATTGGGATAATATGGATCAAAATAGTATATCACAAACACAGAAAAGAAGGTCTCCAGTGACAACAGTACATCAGTGATGTCAAAACACTGTCAAACAAAGCTATTATTCTCCCAGATGTTACTTTCACTTACATAGTTTTCGATGGTTATGTTGTAATTTTCCCCACATTTTCATTGTTCAAAACTCAAGCTACTATTAATTTCACACATGCACGCCAGTTCAGACAGTAAACAGAGGAATATTTTAAGTGTTGAGGAAATATACTTTTCATTAAGTGAAGAAGTGTCTTTCTTCTTATGAAACCTTTCGTGCCATACACAGCACCGTAAATGTAGCCTCTTTGGTTTTAAACATATACGTGTAGATGGACACTGCAGAAAAGCAGCTGAGGAACGTGCTCTGTAATTGAGGATCACAGAATCATTAGGGACCAAAAGGGACCTGGAAAGATCTTCTAGACCAACTCCCCTGCCAGAGCAGGATCACCTAGACCAAGTCACACAGGAACATGTCCAGGCGGGTTTTAAATGCCTCCAGAGAAGGAGAGTCCACAGACCCCCTGGGCAGCCTGTTCCAGTGCTCCGTCACCCTCATATTCAGTTTGAGCATCATTTATTTCACGGTTGTGCTGTTTTGGGCTGGGATAGAGTTAATGTACTTCAGCGTAACTGCTATGAGGCTCTTGTTTATGTTTGTGTTGAAAACAATGTTAGTGATAAAGGAATGTTTCAGTTAGTGCTGAGCAGAGCTTATACAGTATCAAGACCTTTTCTGCTTCACATCCCACCCCACTAGTGAGCAGTCCGGGGGTGCACAAGGTGTTTGGTAGGGAAACAGCTGAGACAGCTGACTACAACTAACCAAAAAGGGATATTCCACACTGTATGATGTCTCAGCACATAAAGACAGGAGAAGAAGAAGGAAGGGAGGGGGACACATTCAAAACTATGGCATTTGTCTTCCCAAGTTACCATGACACATGATGAAGTCCAGCTCTCCTGAGGAGAGCTGAACACCTGCCTGCAGATGGAAGTGGTGAATGAGTTTCTTGTTGTGCTCTGCTGGCACACATGGCTTTTGCTTTACCTGTTAAACTCTCTCAACCCCTGAGTTTTCTCACTTTTACTCTGCCCGTTCTCTCCCACCCTACTGGAGGGGAGTGCGGGTGGCTGTGTGGTGCATAGCTACCAGCTGAAGACAAACCATAACAGCCACTTGCCAATGAACAAAAATGGTTTTATCCAGAAAAACTTCTGTAACAGTGGGCCATAAAGTCCTCTCTGCTGCACCAAAAGACAAGACATGGAAATCCATTTCACTTTCCTGGAAAGAATAGCGGTGTTACTAAAAAATTAGAATTTTAAAAAATGATGGAAATGCTTTTCAAATGTTCTCATCAGTTTGCACAGGCTTTGAAGTGATGGTGTACCTTAAAAGTAGGTCATTGAATGTTACTGTACACGTAAGTTTAAGAAAACATCTTTCTCCTGTAAAAGCAGTAGGTAAGCAGGAATAGAGAGACACACTTCCTAATTTACCACTCTTTTATCTGTTTAACTTCGAGTAAACAGACCCTTTGCTTTAAACACACCATCTGTGAAAAGGGAGTAAATTACCCACCTTTGTAACGGACTCTGAAATACTGCATGAAAGGCAATGCCTTGGTACAAAGTGTTATTCATCTTAAAAAAATTGGGAAAAAATATACTTACTTACATAAGTGCTGAGCACGCTGCTCAGTAAGGAACTAATTATGAGAACTGCCACCAAGTAGTATATACAGCACTACATCCTTCCTCCTGCCTCTGAGCTAGTCTTCTATGCTGTTTTGCAAAAACGCTCATCTTTTCCGCATTATTGGGCAAAACCAAAATAAAATTATCACAATCCCCTGCATTTTTTATTTATGGAAAGAAATAAATCAGTCTCTAGCTAGTGTCCTGTCCTGCAGTACTCATATATTACAGTTTAATGGTAGAGCAATTAAGCACAGATAGATATCTCTTTAAGCTCCAGTCACAGTTGACATCCCTAAAGACCTAAATCCCTTGAAACACATGGACTTTTCAGGCTGAAAGACAGGATAATATAAATAGCTGTAAAGAGACAATTCAGTAATTATATTACAATTTCATCCAGTCTAAAAATATTCATACAGTAGAGATTTTTAGTACACTTTTGGAGTGTAGAAATATGACCACGGACCAAGGATTATATTCCTGCTTTGAGTATGGAAAAGCCACACAACGGTCCTCTGTTTATAACACATAGAGGCATGTAGCATAAAACAAAATATAATGCAGGTTTTGTGACAAAACAATGTGTTGCACAGATCCCTGAAATGGCAAAATAAAAGAGTGATTCTTTTTTCTTTAATCTCCCTACTTCTGTTTGAAGAGAGCATTGGGCTGCTGCTTTCTTCTTTCTTTTATTTTTTATAATGAAGAAAATACTACCTTGGGCACATTCTGCCAACGATACTGTCATTTTGCAACCTGCCCACACAAAACCTGTCTCCATAGTCCTCCTTTCATCTCTTTAACATCACTTCTTCAGAAGAAGCACCTGTGCTCATAGCTGTACCAATGCTCTGAGAACACCAAGCCTGATACTTTGGCTAAAGCCCGAGATTACAGGTAAACGTGATCTGTCTGGGGAGGTAAGGTTACCTCTGGAGCTGCCTCTGGCAGCCAAAAAGAAGTAAATCAGAGAGTTAGGACTCCCCTTGAATCCTAAGAGAGGATGGTTTGCTTCCTGAGATCTTGTGAGCAGCACCGTCATACTCAGGACCAGATCTCGTAACTGCAGATCAACAAGGGCATCACTTATTAAAAGGATCCTTATAAGAGATTCCTAATAATAGCTGGCATTGTACATACATGTGATACTTGTAATCAAAGCATTTTTTAATTAATTCTAAAGAGATTGTGGAGATTTGAGATAATGCTGTTGATTTGAAAGTAATCAGATCCTGTTTAAATGGAAGAAGGCTGCTGTAGTCTTTATCCTAAGACAGCAGTGCAGGAGTTTTTTTGACAAGGTTTACCACACAAATTCTGTATATTACGTGAATCAATTAACTAATTTAATGATTCAGAATTCTTTCCTAAGTTGAAGTAGGGTGGAAGACACAAAGTACACGTTCCCAGCCTGCTATTGTCCCGGTAGTCTAAGAATGCAAGCCAAGTGCTGAAGAAGGAAAAGCATGTATTATTAAGCCAAGTGGTGTGCCCGGGTGGGACACAGGCAAGTTTTTGAGTTCCAAAACACTGTCATGCTTATTAGCTTGCTTATTCCCTCCTACACCAATTATATCAGTACACCTGTTGAAAAAACAAAAGAAAGAAAGAAATGCCCCTTATAATCCATAATCTGTTTGGAAGATGGATTCTCCATGTAAATAAGACTTTAACAGTATCCTAAAACAGCTGAGTAAGGCACATCTCACATCCTACCCTCAGTCTTTTCTTTGACCTTCATGCCCTGAAAAAATGATTATTTTGGAGTGAGGGAACATAAAACAGCCAAAAAAAAAAATAACTGTTTCCTTCAGGAAACATTTCCAACAAACGTGAAATGCAAAAAATAGTACCATATTTTTAAAGCAGCAGCCTGGCAGACAAAACTTGCTTTAACAATGGACATCTCTTTAAAAGGTTCACTTTGATGACTGTGGAGTTTGCATTTTATTTAAATTAATGGGAAAGGCATACTAATGTAGGCTTTTTTGGTTCAGCCACTGCATGCTGAATTCATTTCTGAAGCGTTACATACATCTGTCTACATTTAGCCCATATCTGGAGCTAAACTATAGCAGCTGCTGTCTCACCTGATGACCCCTCTCCAGCCAAGAAAGGGGATCAGGAAGAGGAGAGGAGGCCCAGGGTTTGAAATAAAAATGGATTTAATGAAGCAGACACACTAACACCAAATACCAATGTAAAGCATACAAAGGTATAGTCAGCCCAGCAAAGGTACGGTGATCACAATAAACAGGAAAACAAGAAGCAGAAGGGCCCCCAACCCATCCCCAGCTAACTTCCCCCTTTACACTGAGTGTGAGGTTTTTGGGATGGGACAGAACTGCAGCCAGCTCAGGGCAGCTGCCCTGGTTGTCTCCAAACTGCTAACGGTCTGCAGATTGTAGCAGGACAAGGACTAAATCCCAGCAAATTCAGGACAACATCTTGCTGAGACTGACATATTTTCATTTAATGAAGGTCATTTTCACCAAGTATTTTTTCATATGTGAAATTGCAATTTCCTGTTGCTGTCCTGTCTCACAGAATCACAGAACATTAGGGATTGGAAGGGACCTCGAAAGATCATCTAGTCCAATTCCCCCTGCCACAGTAGGATCACTTAACCTAGATTCTGTGCAGCTTGCTGAAGTAGTTCTTTGGCCTTCTACACATGCTGGTCATGGTGTCTCATCACAGTTACAACAGTTCTTCCATCAATAAAGGCAACTTTCTGTGCAAGAACCAGAGCCCGTCTTCACAATGACGCTGGTGATGACTAGATAATGTGCACCTCAGAAAACAGGGTTTGGATTAAAAACAGAGCTTAGTGGACACTTGATGCCTCTTTCCATTAGGAGTTTGGAGACAACAGAGCACACGCAGAAGACCTGATCTGAAAGGGTACTGTAAAGCACAGTGACTCACCCAGACTCCAAGAGTAAACCACTCACGCATCACTGGGAATAGTGTTAGGAGACAGAAGGTCAGGGCAGAAATTTGCTGACGTGGTTTTTGATGTTTGTATTTTAACAGTTTAGAGAGCAACAGAATGCAGTTCACAACACATGGAGAAAGGCTACAATGAATTAAATCCACTGCATAGCACTGCAGCCCAGAAGGCTGAGTTCTGCTCAATCAGAAACTTATTATTTCTTGGTAGACAAGTATATTTCTGTAGTGTGAGGCTTCATTCAGTACTTGTCTCCAAAGCATTTAGAATCTTATTATAATCCATGTGACATGTTTCTATTTTAAGTGAAGTAATTCACCAAACTGACACTGATAATTCCAAGTACAGTTTTATAGTCAATCAGATGAAATACTTTGTGTGGATATTTTGGGTGATTTTTTTAGCTCAGTATATTCTAAAAGCAGAATTTAGTCTTGAATCAGTTAAGTTTATGTAATACACTTACACATCCTTAAGACACAGGCAAGCATAGCACCAACTGTTAAATCGTCATACTCAATTTCTTAGCTACTGGAATAAGGTGCTTTGAGAAGGACGATGCTTGTATGGCTTTTTTTTTTTTTATTTGGTTCATAAGGAACAGGAACAAAATAAAGTCAGTCTGATATGATAGGAACTCACACAGTATATAGCATATATGCATCAGAAGAAAAAGGATGAGCTTTTGATCTCAGGCTACCCCGCAGTGAATCTCTTTGTCAGATAGTTTTAAAAATAAATACTTGTATAAACAATCAGAAGATTGGTTGGTTTTTCTTATGTGATTTAACACCTTTTCTATGTGGCACTTTGGAGAGATCTAATACCTGCATTCTTCCCAGACTCAAAGTGTGAGATGAACTTTCAAAAAGCATTGCACTGTGGTATGCCTCAGCTCCCATCTACAGAGTGGTAATAATACTTCTTATAACACATTTAAGCACCTTCAAGATTTACTCATGAGAAATGTTCCTAACAGAACCTGTCAGTGTATACAGCTTTAACCAACATGAAAGATTCTTAAGAATGTGTAATAAAATGGGAAGCAAACATCCCACTCTGAAAACCTGCTGAAGCTTCAGTGGAGGGCCACCATTAAGGGATTGGAGACTGTAAGATATGACGAGAGGCGTGCCTCCACAGATCTTAACTCCACTGAAAAG
The DNA here is from genome assembly GCA_013400115.1 of Rhinopomastus cyanomelas. Lineage (NCBI taxonomy): Eukaryota > Metazoa > Chordata > Aves > Bucerotiformes > Rhinopomastidae > Rhinopomastus > Rhinopomastus cyanomelas. Next base: position 443,818 of record VXBP01009170.1, read on the forward strand.
TTTGTCACCCAAACCCTATACTTGGTCTTGTTCCAGAGCATTGCAAACACGAGAAACACAAGAGTTTTATGGAATTTAAATACCCCGTCCTATTGATCTAGCAGAAACCTAAAGATCAAATCCTTGGCTATCCGTTTTGTGACAAATGTTTGCCAATGTGACTTGTCAATATATTGCTACAGCACAGGAGATCAATCTGGGATATTGTTCTTCTAGAAGAAGATGCACTATTTCCCTAGACACTCACCCCTTTGCGTTAAGGAGCTGATGTGACACTTCATTGCTTGTTCATGCAAAATGCTGCTGTCTGTCATTAAACAGATGCTTTAACCAGGAACTGGCCAGGAGCTTTTTCTGTCGCTCTGAGACAGAAAGACAAAAAATCTTATCACAGTAAACTGTGCTGAGAAAAGCACCTGAGTTGGGATGTTCAGATGGATATTCTGCTACCGGGTAAGGTAATCTTATATTGTCCAGTGACAATGGAACTGGGCAAAAACAGAAGTGACCCTCAATGATGATGGACAAAAGATAAAAATTCTGATATTTGAGCCAGCAAAACCAGCACATTCTCTACTAAACAGGTAGGGGTAAACTGTGCTAGCTAGTCACCTCTGACCAGGAACACCAGGTCAAAGAAAGTTCCATGCATCTGATGAGTTTTGCTACACACATAGAATGAGAATAGACATCATTACCAATTAGACTGTTTGTTCATGATAGCTTGGGTGGCAGTATGTGAGGACTATAATTTAAGGCATTATTTTCTTCACATGGAAAATTTAATCCATTCCGTAATTTAAAGCCTGCACTGTTTAAAAGAATGAACAGTAACAATTGCTTACCAGAGTAGCACCAGTAATTGTCTTCAGATATGGACCACATTGAAAGGACAATAACAAACAATAACAGCAATAATTAATTAATCAATTAATACTTATACAGAACAGTGGTAAAGTCATCCAATCAATTCCAACAAAATTAAGCCTCCTATTGAATCCATTACTTTTCAATAATATTTCAGATAATCCAAATCTCTTATGCACACCAGGAGTTTACTCACAGCAGTACATGCAACACGTTAGTAGGTGCAGGTAAGGGCAGAAAGGAACATGTTGCTGAGTGGCTGTTGTGGTTTGAAAATTGCTAGCGTTTTCAAACATACAGCAGTTCTGCTTTCATGAAGAAGGAAAAGAACATCTAGATATATTGAGTGCCATTAGGTAACCACATAAACATATTTCAACCCTGTTTTCCTGATTTTGTGCACAATGCAACCAGTTTTGAAATTATTTGAAACTTTATTGTGTGTTTCAGTATAACTTTGCATTGCTGTATCAAAGTTGAAGTAAAAACAATAAGTTTCTAAGAAGGGATTGGAGTCCATCAAATTATTTGGTGTTACTAAGAAAATTCTCTAGAAGTAACTCCAAAGTAACAAAGACTGTAGAACACACAATAAAACAATGACCACAACAATTTCCAATGCTGGTTTAAAAAAAGCAACTAGTTAGTGAATTTAGTATCATGTGAATGGAGGTTATTAAAAATAGGCCATAAAATACTTTTCCCACCTGCCAAGTACTCTGACTAGTTCTGCTAAAAAGGTCTAAAAAAAATCAAACAGCTGTAATAACAATTATTTACTTTTTTATTAAGCTAATATAATCAAAGACAGCAAGATTGCAGTTAACTGGGAAGAAAGTTGCATTAAATCCTCCTCTTCTTTTTTCCATATATTAAGACATCAAGAATCAGTTCTCCATTTTCTGGATTTTTCTGAGGGCTGGGGAGAATTTTTTGTATGTGCTTAGCTTTATTCCTCAGTAGCATTATACATACTTCCCTGAGAGGAACTTAAAAATTTATTTAAGAGAGTTACCTAGCAGTTCTAAGGGGGAAAGCTACATTCCAAAGTCAAAATCAAAAAGCAAGGTTTTCCAAATATGCATTTCCCAGACCCCCAGAGAAATGAAAAGTCAAATCTAGACCTAAATCTTGCTCTAAAGGCATAATACAACTTGAGAGAGACTTTTCAACATGCAGCGGGACAAGATACACTACACCTTTGTGTTATGAAAGAGCATCTGATGCACAAGTTTTAACAACCAAAGTTCATGAGCATGGAACAATCACAACATGAGATAAACAAAGATAAGCAATAAGCACATTTAACTAGCACTACAGACCTCCAAATGCAGGGAGCTATGAAGGTCATAGGCTTACATGTATTTTATGAACAATGAAAATCCAGAGGCTTTCAAGATGATCTGTACAGGCTGTATTGCCATTCATGAAAAGGAGAGAAGAGAAATGAAGTAAAAGCAAACCTGTTTGATGTGAGTTAAAGAAGTACTACCTTTCAGCATTGGCTCAGGAGAGGAGAGACTTGTGTGTGGACTGGAATGAGTTCTTAATCTTTGAGTTAAACTATGCTACACAGTAGTTGAGAAAAATACACTGCTGCACCTAAGGCAGGACTTTGAAGTGCGCAACATTCCACCCTTCTCTACTCATAGTTACTTAACAAGTAAAGAATGCAGGTTGCCAAGAGCATTCAAAGGACTGTAACTTTTGGTCTGGGATCATTATTACAAAATAATTCTCCCAATCTATGACAGTTAACAGTGCAATTGTGTTTTAGGAAGGTGACTTTCTAATAGAAATAAACGATTATGGAGAAGGTGTATTAGACTTGACAGCAGGAGAGATGGTTCTTTTAGTCTTAGCTCATTTGCTATATCAGTCATTGTATTTATTGAATAACTTACCGTACAACAATTTTTGCCAAAGAAGCAATATTTGCATTGGTTTGGTTTCTGGAATATGTATGTAGGAAAGGCGTTCTCACTCTGTTACTGAGATCTTTTCTAACACGGTGGTATGTTACCCCAGGTACCAGTATAGGCTGGGGACCGAACTGTTGGAGAACAGCATAGGAGAAAGGGACCTGGTGGTCGTTGTGGACAGCAGGATAAATATAAGCCAGCAATGTGTCCTTGTGGCCAAGAAGGCCAATGGCATCCTTTGGTGGATCAGAAGGGGGATGGTTAACAGATCGAGAGAGGTTCTCCTCCCCCTCTACTCTGCCCTGCTGAGACCATATCTGGAATATTCTGTCCAGTTCTGGGCCCCTCAGCTCAAGAAGGATGCAGAACTGCTCGAGAGAGTTCAGCACAGAGCCACGAAGATGATGAAGGGAGTGGAACATCTCCCTTACGAGGAAAGGCTGAGGGAGCTAAGTCTCTCCAACTTGGAGGAAAGGAAATTGAAGGGTCACCTCATTCATGTTTATAAATGTGTGAGGGATTGGTGTCAAGAGGATGGAGCCATACTCTGCTCAGTGTCATCTAATGACAGGACAAGGGACAATGGATGTGAGCTGGAACATGACTCTATGATTCTATGATAAGAGGTTCCACATCAAGATGAGAAGGTCTTCACAGTGAGGGTGAGAGAGCACTGGAACAGGCTGCCCAGGGGGGTCGTGGAGTCTTCTTGTCTGGAGATGTTTAAGACCCACCTGGATGTGCTCCTGTGCAACTTGGTCTAGGTGACCCTGCTGTGGCAGGAGAATTGGACTAGATGATCTTTTAAGGTGCCTTCCAATCCCTAATGTACTCTGATACTGTGTTAATGTGATGATAGAATACTTCTACTTGAGCAGCTGCAATAAAATGTATGAATAATCTTTCCTGGGAATTCAATCAGAGGAAGACCAAAAATTTTCTCTACCCTTCTAACAAGTAAAATACAACCAGAAAGCTGCCCCTTTGCACAGATTTGTAGGCAAAGAAGGAAAAAAAAATCTCAGTTCAGTTTTATTCAGGTCTACAAAAATGCAGATTGATAGGGAATATTTCTGCATTTACTCCTACATTTATACTGCAAGTTATTCCCATTTACCTGCTACTTGAGATGTAGGATGGTAGGTAGGTTTGGTGTAAAAGATGCAACATTTATTTATACATTTGCATTTTTGTTACTCACAGTAAGTTTCTGTGTTCTGGAGAGCAAGCAAGTTTACATGCATGAGGCTATTTATCTGTATGTACGGCACAAAGCTGATTAAAATCAATCTCTTAAATACAACTGATGTGAAGAAACAGAATGAAATCAATTGATATTAATATCAACTCTCATAAGTGAAACAAGATGATCATAACTGCAAACGTTTAACGGGCAACTGTTTAACATCCCTGAAGTCTTGCTGTTTGAAGCATCTCTTTTAGAGCATAAAAAGCAAAAGCACAGTGCAAGAACTAATCACAACATATATTTAAAAGATAATTTAATCATCATTCTGCTCTGGCAGTATTAAGTGAAAATTTAGTTAAACAGTAATGTACAAACCACACACATAGCAGTTGCTCCCTTATGTGTAGAATTCATGTTTTTTCCTTCAGAAAGTGTTCATAATACTGGTCTATTCTCATCCTATCCACCTTTCCTTGCTTTGTGCAGTTCCATGAAGCAATTATTTTGATGGGTTTTTCTCATGTGCTCTTTCTTCTGCCCAATGTCATGGGTGTCACCAGGCTTCATTCTTCCCACACATTTGAGGTAGTTTCATCAACCTCTTTTTTTCTTTTTCTTTTAAGGCAAAGACTTAAGTCCAATGAATTTCTGAATTTGCTGTACATTGATTCCACTTAATTAGATAATATCTTCCTAAGCATTTCCTTTAGAGAGCACTTATTTAGAAACTGTTTTGAAATTTGACTGTGCACTTTGTGATTTTACCAGCTTAGACAACTATACAGCACAGCAAAAATTATACTGCAGGATTGATGACTTGGACTATAGGTTTTATATTATTGAAGACTAGATGTTGTATAAGTAGGTGAAAAAAATCAGCTGACAGCAGGTATTAATCAGTTCTGGATATCGCTATTGGATTCAGTGCTAATGTCAAAAGATAAGATGTGAATTATCCCATATGATAAACACTGTGCTCTTCAAATCGGGGGAGGGGGGAAACAGGAACAACAGCCTAATAAGAACCCTGTGATTAATAGGAATTAATAATTAATCCCACCATTTAAATCTTTGCTTTTAAATGGTTAAGCTGCCACTTAGAAGAGGCATATTGTCAGCAAAACCTAATTCTTTTTAATCCATGTGCTGCCTGTATGACATTCCTGTACTTTATTTTACCCACACACAGAAATCAGCAGCAATGCCAAAGAGACAAAATCTTGCCTAACATGAAATCTGTGTTAAGCCCTTCCCTCGAGTAAAATAACTCCTTAAGTAGCTAAGAAAACTTGCAACAAGCATTTTCAGACATCGGAAGATCTCTTTGACTTCAAAGCTGAAAATGTGGTCAAGTTGTGATCTTCCATATGAAAAGCGTGATAGAGCACCCAATGGTTCCAAAGAGCTTAACCTTTTGACTAGAGACCTCTCATCACTCTAACACCTTGCCATTTGGAGCATCTCCAGTTGTAACATTGAGTTTATAAAGCCTTTCTTCCTTTGTTCTGATCACCCTTTTTGTTCTCACGTTCTATGGAAAAATTCTGTGATCCTAATCGATACGTAGCAAAATATTGTAAAAACATCTTCCGTGGCTCTGTCAAATCTCCCTAGAATGCCATATGCAGCATCTACGGACTGACAACAAAAAAACATGTCAAGTGCAACAGCACTAAGCAGTAGCCAGCTCTATTTTAATAGAATTCATAAATGGTGGCTAATTTAAGTGCATTGTATTGGACTGATAATGGAGTCTCAGTTATTGCTCATCTCTAGAAGCATCTATTGATATGTAAAGCAAAGACATTAGCCATGTAATTAGCCTGCAGCATAACTATCATCCTTCACTCAATCATTTCAGTTCCAACTGCCCAAACAATAGTAACATTTCACAATGTTTTTACTTGAAATAGCTGGTGCTGTAATCATAGTGTGAATGTCTTATGAAAAGCGCTCCCACAGATAGTGTACATCATGCTGGGAAAATGAGTTTAAGTACAAGAAACCGATTAAAACTCTAACAATCTCCTAAGGATAATTTGTTAAAGGGGTTTTGTTACTTTGTGTTAGCTCTAAAAATAATCCAGTTCTTTATTAAAAGGTTCAGCACCTTAATAACTATTCAAGATTGTGTAAGAATAATCAATGTTTTTCTCTTCGTTGGCTGCTCACTTTTATATTAAATACGAATGAAATTTTACTGTTAGTTTTAATAATATTTTCCCATATTACTATTTCATTAGTCACATAAATCTGTGTGAAAATAAAACAAACCCAACCTAAGTAACAATTTGAAAAATTCCTGTTTATTTTAGGGTGTAGTTTAAACTGAAAGGACTTTTGTGATGTTTCCTGCAATAGCAGAGTCTAGATTCTCTGACTTGCGATTCCCATCTTCCTCTTGTCCTATGTTCTTGCATTTCTGAAGGTTGTTTTCAAGATATATTCGGTTTATCACGCTGTGTAATATATTCCTTAGCTATTTTAATATATGTCTAGAGTGTCAGTTAAGACTGACTTTGAAGGTCACCTTTACTCAGGCTTAGACATAAGACATCTCGCCTCATCTTTGTCCTACTGAAAAAATTGCTTCTCAGAAATGATCTGTCTCAGGAAGGAGAAGCAAACTTGTCCCAGCGTCCCAATACATTGTAAATTATGGGCTCTTACCCACAGAGGGCAAGAACGAACGGGCTAGGAGAAAGGTTTATCTCAGATCCCGAATTCAGCAGCCGAATTCTGAGCTGTTACTAGGAGACGGTGTGGAGAGTCTCACGACGAGTTGACGAGTGCTAGCTCAAGAAGATTGTAAGGTCAGTCTTACGTATATTCTTAGTCCCTTTAGTGTCTGAAACCTATAAATTAACAGCTCCGAGTGTGCAGCTGTTCAAAGGGACTCCAAGAATGACCTCAGGTATAAGATACAACAAAATAAGTGCTGATTGACTCTAAAGAGAGTCATTAGATGCAGTCTAATATGGAAAAACCATCGGGAAACAAAGCAAGAAAGGAATCCAGTCTCAGAATCCAAAACTGTCACCTGGAGCCTGAAATGGAGGAGCTCTACCACCTTCTACATCTTTGTCACAGCCCTACGAGTACAGTAGCAGGGAGAAATCCTCATCAGTCTCAGTAAAATGAAGACTGGATTGCTATTTCTCTTTCAGAAAGTGAGAGAGCAAATCTGTTGATGCTGCATATGATAAAGACTCCTTTGATGCAGTTGGAGTTCAGATTCCCAGAATAGTTAGCGCTGGATTTGAGATTCCATAAAATATTAATTTTATTCTTTGCCTGTCAGATGCCAGAAACATTTTGTACTTAAGCAAAGGAACCATTCTGATACTGGTTTTGCCAACACTTGAAAGCTTTTAACGTGCCCTGTCTTAGACATCTTTGCAAATTTTTGAGTTGGACAAATCTTTTTTCGTAAGTCATGATTTATATAACTTAGCCTAAGTCCACACCTTTCAATAAGTCAGTGGAGAACACTCCACAAAGGAGAGGTGGGTAAATGGTGCTAGAAAGGACATTATTTTTCAAGACAGTGCCACAGTCTACCATCTAAACCAAGTTCAGCAGTCTACTTCAGGATTCACAAAGCCACACCATTTCTCAGTGACTGACTGCAGAAAACAAAGATCTTCACTATAATTAGTGAATTAAAAATAAAACATATATCAAGGCTATCCAATTAGTGGAAAGATCTACAATCACATTTATTGCAAATGGTATTCATACTCATAAAAGGAAAACAAATTCCAAGTAGTTTATCAGCTGCATTGGTAGTTCAATGTCCCCAAGAAATGCTTTGTTCTTTAATGCGCATTTACCAATTACTAAAGACCTCTTTAGCAAATCACAATGAAGAGCAGCTGCTGTCATTTTGCACCTTCATGTTTTTAGTGAACTTTCATGGCTGCAGTGGTCTAACTACTGTTTTTCAGTTCAGGAAACAAAGCACTGCAGCATGATGCGGTAAGAACTAAAACAAAGAAAACAGCCTGATTTCTCCCCCTGTCACCAACCTAGTCTTAGAAGGCCATCCCTCTAAGAAGAAGAGTACTCTTTTTTCACATGAATTCCAGCAGGACTGGAAAGTCTTACATATCTGGCATTAATGTGTCAGAATTTACACTTTCATGTTTTCTCCAGACATGCCAAAACCTTTGTATTCCATTAAAGGTGAGTTAAAGCAAGGTTTTATTTTTTGTTCCTCTCTTAACATTAAAGTCTTTTTTAAGCATTTCATTAAAAACCTCAATTTTATTTTTTTTCAAACTTCCTTAGCTGGGGAGAAAATAATTTAAAAACTGCTGCAATTTCCAAGAAAAGCCAATACAAATTTATCTCAGCATATTATGTAAAATGACTGAGTGCCTCAAAGTTTTAACATTTGTTAGCTGGAATGTTTCCACTGCTATTCCAATAATTCCTATTTGAACAACAGTGTATTAAATAATTTTACTGATCAAAGATGGAACTAAAGTTGTGAGAAAAAATTACCATCTTAAAATCAAATTTCCAACCAAAAATAAGATCTGCAAATACAATGTAACTGACTAGTACTGTCCCTAACAGTAATGACAGTCTTACATCTGGGCAAGAACAACCCCAGGTACCAGTACAGGGTAGGGACTGACCTGTTGGAGAGCAGCGAAGCAGAAAGGAAGCTGGGGGTCTGGTGGAGAGCAGGGTGACCATGGGCTCTTGTGGCCAAGAAGGCCAATCACATCCTGGGGTGGATCATAATGGGGATGGTTGGTAGATTGAGAGAGTTTCTCCTCCCCCTCTACTCTGCCCTGGTGAGACCACATCTAGAATCTTGTTCTGAGCTCCACAAGAACACAGAACTGCTTGAGAGAGTCCAGTGCAGAGCCACAACAATGATGGAGTGGAACATTTTCCTGATGAGAAAAGGCTGATGGAGCTGGGTTTCTCAAGCTTGGAAAAAAGGAGACCGAGGGGTGACCGCATTAATGTCTATAAATATAGAAAGGCCAGGTGTCAGGGAAATGAAGCCAGGCTCTTCTCAGTGGCTTCCAAGGACAGGACAAGGAGCAATGGGTGTAAACTGGAACATAGGAGGTTCCACATCAAGATGAGAAGGAACTTCTTGACAGTGAGGGTGATAGAGAACTGGAATAGGCTGCCCAGGTAGGTTGTGGAGCCTCCTTCTCTGGAGACTGGAGACATTTAAAACCTGCCTGGACATGTTCCTGTGTGACTTGGTCTAAGTGATCCTCCTGTGGCAGAGGGATTGGACTAGATGATCTTTCGAGGTCCCTTCCAATCCCTATTGTTCTGTGATTCTGTGACAGTGAAATGACATTGCACAATGTATTACCTTCTACTGTAGTTCGGAGCCCTAGTTTTATGGATAAGATGGCAAAACAGCACAGGAAAATGTGAATTAATTAATCCAAATGATAGTGCAGAAGGTACTTTCCTACCTAAGCTACATATAATGAGAAGAAAACAAGCAATGGCTCTTCTTAACTTGCCACAGTCCCAAGGTGAAGTGAGAGTATAGTTCTTAGTTGCTCAGAGAAACTTTCTGAATGCCCAAAATGGAAAGGGCCACTAAAGTGCTGAGTGTTGGCCCAGATCCATTTGTTTAATTTAAGAGAGACAGCTGTTGCGATTTACATAAATTGTTCTTTATTGATCCACTGAGATTCTTATGGCAGCTTGCCTTCATCCAGGGAATGCCTTGTCATCCTCCTCGTGTCTTATAGGCAATGCTGCACCAGAATAAATATTGTGCGGGTTTTTCTGTGAACTCAGAGTTTAGAGTTAATGTGAAGACTTATCTAGGTTAGGGTAACTTTCACTGGTCTAAGCAATACAAGAGTCTAGGTCTGGTTTTCATCCAGTAGAAGAAATCAGAAATAGAGACTGGAGAAAATGAGTACTGTAGACCACGCAAAACAGTTGCATTGAAATGGGAAACTAAGAATATTTGTACATGATCTTGGTTTTCTGTCTCAGCACTTCCTAGAAATAAAGGAAGAACTTGATTTGTGGGGGATTGTGGTAAATATAGGTCTCTGAGGGTAAGTGGCAAAGCAAAAGGGAAGGCCCTGAGGACCCAGTCTTTCATGTGAACTGCACTTCAATGTGTGTTGTAGGAGACAGGACAAACCCGATGCCGTTAGTACTGTGCTGTGAATGTTGTATATGTTCTAACAGTGCTAAGTGTTATTACTATTATTAGGTATCAAAGGTATGCACAGAGCTCTGCAAGACAAAAAAAACACACCAAACCCAAACACCAGCTCACCTAGATAGTGTAATTAAACATACCTACTTTTATCAGGTACTTAGACTTGTTTGCATGCCTATCTGCCAGCCTCTGCATTAGCCAGAAGCAACTACTGGGAAACAGCAAGAACAGAAAAGAAAATAAAATGTTTATTGAGCCACAGGGTTTGGGGAAAAGAAGAAGGGGCACTGGTGTACTGCAGCAAGATCCTTGGGCAGAACAGCCTTAGAGCTCTGCCCACCCACCAACCACACATAGCCACAGGCTAAACCCCAACTCAGCCTGAATATAGCCAAGAGAAAATGACATTTGCGACATCCTCATGTTAGCCTAACATTAATTAAACCATCACAGTACTGCACGATTATCCTCTCATTTCTTTTGTAGATTTTACTTTTTCTTCTTCAGAAATAGTCATTTCCAATTAGCATTTAATAATAAATCTGAATGTCAGAACTCCCCAAGTATGAATGTCATCTTTGTTTAGAGGCTACTGGGAAGAATTGAAAGCCGAGATGTCCTTGAGCACTCAAACTAGCTGAGGCACTAATCTACCACAGAAACCTGACCATTAGATCTCAGCCTTGGTAAATCAGAATTGCTGCAAAACAGGACTGACTGCTTCACCGAGAGCTGGGCACTGCGTGTGGCCGGGCTACACTGACATTCCAGCAGAAATTAGTGCACCAGGACGCTGCAAATACAAAACAACCAAAACTGTCAGATGCTACATACAGTCTGAAGTTTCGCTCTTTCCCACAAATATTTTCCCAGTGAAGACTTCCTGCATCAACAGTATCTTCTCTGATGCTTCAGAACGTCATGTGGCCTCCCCTCCCATCCTGAGGGCAGTGTTGTGCCCCTCACTTCAACAAAGAGATTGAGAGGCTGGAGTGGGTCCAGAGGAGCAACAAGGTTGGGGAAGGGACTGGAGGGAAAGTCTGAGGAAATTGGGGTTGTTTCATTTGGAGAAGAGGAGACTCAGGAGGGACCCTCTTCCTCTCTACCTGAAGGGAAGTAGCATACAGGTGGATGTCGAGCTCTTCTCCCAGGCAAATAGCAATAGAAGGAGAGGGCAGGGCCTGAAGCTGCCAGGGCTGGGTTAGGTTGGATGTTAGGAAGCCCTTCCTCATGGAAAGTGTGATCAGACACTGGAATGGGCTGCCCAGGGAGGTGGTGGAGTCCCCATGCCTGGAGGTGTTTAAGGACAGACTGGATGTGGCACTTAGTGCCATGGTCTAGGTTGTGGTGATAACAGGTCATGGGCTGGGCTGGATGATCTTGGAGGTCTTTTCCAGCCTCAATCATTCTGTGATTCTGTGAAAGACTGGACTTGAGACATGTCATGTTAGTGTCTAAGAGTGGCTCTCCCTCAGGTTTTAGTGCAAATGGCATATCTCCATGGAGGGGATGTAACTGTTCTCAACCAATGCCCGATTGCCTACAATAATGAGCTGCATTGAAAGATACTTTAGGCAGACTTACAGTAGGGAAACATGGATCCCATCACACAGATTCCCCTTGTGGTATCACTGTGTCAGCAGCATGATTACTCATCACCATTGCTTGATGCTATGCTTTCTTCCTGTATTTCTCTAAGAAAATGATGGCACTGATTATTGAGCAACAGATTCTTTTTGCCAAGGGGCAAGCACAACAATAAAATCCTTTTTTTCCCCCCAAATAAAATTGCTTCTGTTCAGAAGCAAGTGCTTATAAACATGTTGCCATGTGAACTGAGTCTAGAAAACTGCCCCTTCTACTTTTATCTTAGCCTTCAGTAAAAGTGAGAAGCGGATTAAAGATGTTTTTAGACCTCTCAGTAAACTTACCACAAGGATTTTGAACGTTTTCCTAAGGTTAAGTTTTTCAGGTTCAGCCTTTTGTAAGTATAGCAGATCACTGAATGCTGGAGTTGCACAATTTAAAAATGGTAGTAGACATGCACTCTCAGAACTCATTGATCCTTCTGCATAACACGTAGGTAAACCTACAGTCCCTACTCCAACACTTCACTCTTCCATCTTTCACTTGATGCAATTTAATCCATAAAAAGAAGAGTTAAGTCACTGAGATGAATTAAGGTAAAATCCTTTAGTCATCTAACAAGAGAATCTGCCAGGGCTGCACACAGTTTTCAAGGTCAGAGGTGGTAGAAAATTAAGAAACAGACAAACGCAACTAAAAGCAAGAAATGCACCTGGAAAGGGACAAAATAAATAGCTTTGGCCTGCTGAGGTGAAGATTGAATCATGTGCATGTTTACATTTGGAATCTTCTAGAGAAATAGAACAGATTATGAGAAGACTTTGCTGGTTGTTGGGGGTTTTTTTAATTTATTTCTGCTTTTATTGCCTTTATCATATTTATTTCTTTGGGGACAGGTTGGATCTTGTGTACAGAAACAGACCGTGCTCCTCCTCAGAGGTTTTTACGACATGACTCATCTACAACACCCTAGCTTTATTATCTGCACTGCCAGTTTTAAGTATCTCTTTAATTTTTGGAACAGATAAGAACTGAGGGATTGTTTCCAACAGTTTGGCTCTGATACTTATCAGGATAAGGAAGGTGGACAAAGAAGAAATTACTCCAAATACAGATCTATGGGTTAAGCAAAACTTTTCTTTCCCATTATAATGAGATGTCTAATCTGCACAATAAAAGGTTTTCTGGACCAAGGAATCAATATTTCGTTAAATGCTTGTTGTTTTGGAGAAAAGCTCCCTTTAAAAAAAAAGAAGTGTGGTTTTGACATATAAAATTCTATTCTCTCCTCAACTGATAAGGAAAGTCACAGCAATAAAGACAACAACAATATTTTTAAACTTGAGATGTTTGCAACTAAAGTGCAATAGTGTAGTCAAAAAGAAATTTCAAATTTCAAATAAAAGCAAATTAAAAGATTGCAAACTGCAAAAGAGCAAATAAAAACAAAAACATTTCACTGCCCTATGAAGGTGTCAGGTGAAGGAAATCTGTTGGTCCTTCCAGTACATTTTCTTGTTACAAGAACATTTCAATTGACTAGATATACTTACGTATGCAAATATGGTGGAATAATTAACAGTACAGAGTAGGAACATGAATGTGTACAAAATCACATATTAAGATTCCACACACATTCCTGATTACTTACATGCAAGAGGTCCTTATACCTTGGAAAGCTCAACCTTAGTAATAGAAATAGTATAAAATACACAGTATTAAAGTATTTCCTGCAACATTGTCAGCATCTATAATGACAAGGGGCTTTGGAATTTTACGTGTAACCTTTTTATTCTTTGATTTACAAACCCCCAGATGGGTTTAGTTTTAAAGCTATTTATCTTTCTGTCAATCTAAACTACAGGTTTATGGTGCTGAAGTTTCATAGTTATTATTGCATTTCACTACCCAGGTATTTGGATACTCAATTGTATAAAAGAGCACTTTCAAACAGTTAAATCCCCAAAAGAAAACAGGATATGAGCCAAAATTTCTAAGTGAGATGAACTGAAGCCTGGAATACATCTGTGTTTACACATGGTCTGTTAGTCTGCAAATATATGTGGGCAACTGTGCACACCTAATTCCACAAATCTGAGTTTATAAATTCATTTACTTCACTCCCAGCTAACACTGTCAATATATTCTTTAGTCTTTTTGCTGAAACAGGACCAAATGTGTCAACCACGATGGTGACTTCTGAGACTGCAAACACTTTCTGAAGAAATGGACTGATGAAGCTGCCTGACTTTGCATATGGTAGAAAAACACATGGATACCAATGGTTATTTACTATCGATAAGTTCCACATTTAAAAGAACAGTCTTCAGCCCACTGCCTGTCCCTTGAGCCATCTGGTCTCCCCATTATTAATTGTCCTAACCAAACTTCACAAGAAAAATATTGTATCTTCTTTTATCTTGTCTTATAATAGGAATCATGTTTCATAGTGTTGAAATAAATTATTTGCACGGTGATCAAACATCTTAGCTTCGTTTCAGCATTTAATCACCCGTGAAAGCCGTTTATTGCTTCATATACTCCAAAGTCATGAACATTATTTCCTAACTGTTCTATGGAAAGTGTCTTTCATTTTTATTTTTCAATTATGTCTTCAATTCTTTCATTCTTCTAATAGGCACTTTGGTGTAATCCTACTGTATGTAAGATCTTTGTTTCCCTAATACTTGTTTTCTTATAGAAATTTTTTTACCTATTACATGAGAAAAGAAAAAGCAAACATAAAATGGATGAAGTAATACAAACTTCATTCAGAGTACTTTACTTTCATTCAAAATACAAATTACAAAGCCTTAGAAAATAATAAGAATAAAGTCAATACATCACCAGACTAGGTTTGTTCTAGAATCTGTTGTTTTCTAGGCTGCTTGTCAAAGCATCATTGCTCTTTTAAAACAATAGTCCTGCATCAATTCTGCCTGAAATCCTCACTGAATTTATGGATGTAACAGTCATTCCATTTCACACACCTCAGTATGGGTTTTGTGAAAATATTTAGATTTTTAATTTGTGAGCTAGTTCAAAGCCAAACTGCCTTCTTAAACGAGTATGCGGTCGCTTCCAACCCCTAACATCCTATGATCTCTGTCTTTACCAATTAGAGGAAAAAACCTGACACTAAACGCTTTGTGATAGCAAAGCACACAGAGGAAAAGACAACTGCCATTCTATAAAGCTGGATGAAGAGCTGTATAATGGAGAGACACTTCCTGAAAATCTGGTTAGTCTGTACATATCGTTATCAGGAGATTTGCATGACATCCTGCAAGTATTAAACCAGCTGAAAGAAGTGAAACAACTTCTGCTGAATGAGGAAGTAAAGGCTGATCTAGCATACTGTTTTCATACAACACTTTAGGAAAAAAAAGTAGGACCGATGGTGTTTGCTGATACTTCACGCCTGAAGTTCATTGTCAGTAAAGCATAACATTGGAATAAAAGTCTTCCGGGATGACACAGACTTGAGATAATGGAGAAAGTTTCTTGCTGTGAGACTCAATTTCTCTCTTATGATGAAGGAATCCATCAGTTAAAAACCACAAAGAAAGGAGGAAAATTTATTTCTATTAGCTGACCAGAAATTGAGTAAAATTGATTCATAGGATACCTTCACTTCAGACATTAACATGATCCTGAAACTTATTAAGGCAATTGTGTTTAATAAAAAAAAGTTGCCGAGATCATCTTTGGAGTATGCATTGACAAAGTTTACCTTCTGAGAGCTCAACACAACAGCCTGGCCCATTTAGATAGTAAAGTGAAAAAGATGGGCATTTATTATGACTGCAAGATGAACTGGGCTTATGCAAATATGTATTCCCAGAACACTCAGAATGGAGGCAAGTGAATATTGTCATCTATTGGCATTCATGTGGTGTCTTGTTTGGATCTTTCTTTGCAAGAAGACATTCTGCGGGAACTGGAGCAATCAACACAGACAAGGACAAGTGAAAGACCCGGGTTTGCATACTGGAGAATGGAAAGCTGAAGGGAGAGGTAACTGAAGTCTTCCAATGTCTGAAAGGGAAAGGATTGAGGAAGAAGAGCCAGGCACTTTTTCTGAGATACACAATGCAAAGATAAGACACGTTATACCACCTAGGGAAATGCCAGCCAGATGTAAGAAAACAAAACAACTTACAATTTAGTAGTACTGAATTCAGATGTATTGAAACACTACTACAGGTTATAGTTGTGGACATCAATGTCTGGATGTTTTCAAAACTCTATGGGGCAAGACCCTGAGTAACTCAACCCAACTCTCAAGTTGGTCCTGTTTTGGGCAGTAAGCTGGTGTAGGGTTCTCCAGAGGAACCTACACGTTTCCATAACCATGTTAAAGCCAATACCACAGACATCATTAAGGATGACTAAAGAATGTACTACTTTACACCAGTCATACTAAAGTTTTCCATTTTCAGATGGGTCAAATTCTGGAACAGTCACCAAATAACAGTATTGGTAGCAGACAAATCTATCCAGTTCCAATATGAAGTTTAAAAACTAACCACCTCAACAGGATAAAGCTACCTGCAATAACAAAGATGGGTACAAATGGTACAAATGAAACAATATTTCCCTTGCACTTTAATGTTCAGTGAAAGCCTTTTCATTAAACAATGGTTACATACTCTTTTGTGTAGAATAAAGTAAAATGTGATATGTGAAGAAGAAACATTCACACTTTAATATCGTCATCCATTTTAAATTAGAGCTGAAGAGAAAGATCAGAAAGTTCACTGCATCATAAATGGCAAGGTCTGACTGTGAAAATACCAATTAACAGATATCATATTTTATATCAAATTCACTGTCATTGAAGCATCACAGATATAATGTCAGTGAATTCAGATGCCAAATTCCAAAACAACACACATGTTATTTCTGTTACAGAAGCTTTTTTCTGCCCCTGAGAATTCTTCCTTTCTCATGACTTTCAGAGATTATGAGGAGTTTGCTAGTAGTACAGCTTCTTAAACATAAATATCAGGAAACAGTAGGAAAAAAGAGAGGATAAACCAACAGCATTTGTTTGGACTGATTGTTTAGCTGATAGATTGTTGTCTAAAGCAAACAAAGAAGAATGCACACTCTAAAATGAGGAACACTTGAGAATCTTAGTTATTTACTTGTCTAACCTAAGACTGGGGATATTTTTCATCGAGCAATACCAATAGAGCATACAAAAGATTATATTGATTTCAATTAGAAAATCATGTGAATAATTCTGTCACCTTTGATAGCCTTTCACAGCAACTTTGTTGCATTATGAGCTAAAGCTGCATATGCAATTGGAGAGAAGACTCATGTAAAAACACATTTATTCTAGAAAGAGCTGGATTAATTTTTAATAGTGTTAAGTGTTATCAGTACCGTTGCCAGTAGTAATCAGTTAGATTATCACTATTTTCACAAAATCCTTTTCTCAAAGAAGAGGATTTTTCTTTCAATACATGGAAAAATATATAGAAAGAATATATTCAAGAATTCCTTCATGGTCATAAAGTCTATAGAATCCCACATAAAATTTGCTAAAGTTGTTTCTCGATGTCTTAGAATACAGCATCAACAATGCAACATGTTGATTTGTCCTGGACACTCTAAAAAGACATGATAAAACATTGGTCTCCAGTATCTACTATAATTACATTAGTGCTTGCAGCTCTTCAGACTCAATAAAATAAGCTTCAGTTAAATGGCCAGTACCATAATTTCACTGGTCCAGCTAAAGGACAAACATGTAGCTACACTCCATTATGACTTTTAGGATGTGTCTGGGCTTTACATAAAGTTGCAGCAGCACAGACCTGCAAATATGTTGACCATTACATTACTATCCCAGTAATCCAGATATGACAGAATCCTTCTTGAGAAAAAGCTCCAAGTTCCCCAGACACAGAAGTATGGAGGACACGCCATATGAAATATGGAAACAGCAAGCATAACAAATCTTAAAAAATTTAAAACATACAGGCAACAGTGGTTTCATCTAGAAATTACAAAAGGAAATTATTCATTAGGATGTTAAACAATAAAAATTATTCAAACTGTTTCAGCTCAATTAGAAGAGGAATGAGAGCTGGAAGGACAGGATATTTCAAACTAGTATTAGTGTAAAACCTAAGATATTCCAACTTCTTTTTCTGAAACGTATTTTTATGCAAAAACTGTACACAGCTATATTTGGGAAGATTACTTGGAAGGGAGAGGTCATATTCAATATCATATTTGACCTTTTCACTTCCAGATTATTCTATTTGTAAAGACCTTTTCATGACTTTGTAGAATTTTCCTAAGTAGTTTCATTTATTAAATTCAATTCATCAAACTTTTTCACTCTCTCCAACCACCATAGATTTTTGTTAACATGAGAAAATAAGCAGTCAATAGACGAAGAACCACAATATCTCATTTGCTTCTATGGTTCCTCGTGCACTGTTCTTGTAATTGCAACACGTATTGTTGTTTTTATGTGAAATCTAGACTTAAAAAATAGGAAACCTACAAATGAGAATGGCGTTGGAAGAAAATTAACTAAACTGCCTCTATTTTTTGATTTCTGTGTGTATCTTTGTCTGCCCTTACATCTGCATATAAGAGCACCTTTTTTTTGTCTCTTGCTTGTACTTTTTTCCTACACAATCGTCCCCTTTTTCTCTTTCTGGGAATCCCCTAACCCTACCGGTTCACAGACTGCTCTCGCTGGGTCAGGCACAGCGCAGCCAAGGCAGCCTCAACATTAAGCTCCCTTTTGTCCAGCTGCCTTCACAACACAAAGGGAACTCCACAGCCAGGTTTGATTACACCAACTGCCCACTGCTGCAGGTTCTCCCACTAATCTCCACCCGGACAAAAAGAAGGGCTTTAATCCTTGAAATCCTCTTAATGACCTTCCAAAGCTATTGCCATCAATAGTCTTTCTACAGCCCCTTAGGCAGAATCCTCCAGGTTTAAAATCTTTCCAGATCACTTTTCAAAATGTTGACTGACAACTTAAAAATAAATAAAGCACATATTGTGTCAACTGTGATACAGTAACTCGCCATGCTAAGAGGAGAAATAACAGCTTTTCAGGCAAACATAAAAGCCAGGGCAAGTTAACTCAGTACATAAACTGTATGAAAGCCCAATTTTTGTGAAATGAGTCCTACTGAGCGCAGTTCTTCCCATTAGTCACACAATAATTATGCAACTTCACACACCAAACAAACCTCAGACATTTCCTTTCTTCCGTCTCAGTTACTGAGGACTCGCGAGGATACGGACGTTATCGAGTAAAAGCACTAGTCTCTGAAAGACATGTTTGAAATGCTCTTTTTTGTCCCATGAAAGAAATATTAAACCAGAAATGACCAATAATTTCCCTGTGGAAGCACAGGAGAGTATTTGAGTAAGAACACAGTGCTCCTGAAGGATCACAGCACACAGCTGACTGAAGATTTTAAATTAAGGGTATTTTTCTTAAGTAAATGCAAAATAACATTTTAAAAAATCAAAATTAACTGGTCAAAACACCAGCAGTATAGGACTTTGCTATGGAAGATGCATGCTGCATCAGCTTTGAACATAGTTTTTAAAGCTCCCACTGTTCTCAAAGTACATTGAAGTTTGTAAGAACTACTTCAATAGAAGCTCTTCACACTGTCTTAACAAAAAATGTAAAGGTTTGAATCTCAGCACAACTTCAGTTTCAGCCTTCAGTTGTGGCGGCTGTGGAGCATCCATCTTTCATTGGTAGAAAAAAACACTATTCTCAGTCTGGCCACTGTCTTATGATTTATGCAGATCATCAATTTCAAGTTAACTCCTATTTTGTGTTAAAATTGTGTCACTTGATTCTCTTTAGTGGGATTTAATACTTAGCTACTACTTTGAAGTTATAATTTTCATGATAGTTTCTAGAAGTTTAAATACTCTAAATTTATTAAGGGTATTAATGTGCAAATCAAGGTTATTTTTTCTTTTTTAGTTCTGCAAAAAAATTTGAATGTGCACGCACTTCACATGTGAAATAATACAGTAAATATTAGACATTAGAAATGAAAACGAAAATAATAACAGAGATAACATTTCAGTCCCAAGGTAATCCTGTTGCCCATGATATTTATTTCGATTGGGTAATACCTTCTCAAGATTTGAGATAGAATAATTCTCATCTCTTCAAAGTATAATTCTTACTTCTTCAAATGCTGAAATAAATGTATTCCAAAAAAATGTAAAGGAGGTGTCTACAAAGTAACATCGATTTAGCTAAATTAATCTGTTCTGTAATGTGGCAGGCTTCTGTGCTGCAACACTCTGTGTGTCTTGCATCAGATGGTTGCTTAAACTTAAAAGTCGTTCCTCAAAGCAGACTAACAGCTAGAAATAAATTAATGGTCAAGGCAGGGGTGCTGCCACTAAGTTGGTTTTCAATCAGATGAGGAAGAAAGTGAGGCAGGACTTAAAATCTTTAATATGATGGAAATGACATTTGACCAAAAAGTGGATTTCTGATTGGAAAATGGAATTTTAGTTTTCATTTTGTATATATTATTTCAGGCTTTTTGTCTGGTTGTTTGGCTTCTTTGCAGAAGGCACTTAAGAAATGTGGTGTTTATGTGCAGCTTGAGACAAAAGATGTGAAAACAAGTTGCCTAACATTTTGTTCATGCCAAAATTAGCTAAACAGCTATAAAATTGACAGAATTAACTGTAGAAGATATTTATAAGTCTTTACTGTATAACTTCAGGAAAGTTGTAATACGAAGAGAAATCTTAATCTGAAAAACACAGAAAACATGGAAAACTTTTGACTGAAGTACAAGAATTTTTAGACATCTTTAAGCCGGCAAGCAAAGTTTAAGACATCCAACATCATATTTGTGTCAGGGAACTTAAAAAGAGCATTAACCACAAATAAAATCAATACTGACAAACTTTGCAGTCAGATGAAATACAGCTCCAGCTTAACATGATTCCAACTGATACCACACCAAGGTGACACTTTTTGTTTATACCCTCAGTTTGTCACACGCTCTTCAGTGACTAGTTACAACGAGAAAACATGACAAGTACTTCTCACTATTCAGCTGTTGACCTCATTTATTAAGATCGAGCTTTGCTGGAAGGAAAGCAAACACCCAATTTGCAAAACTCATCTTACTTGGCTGCAGATAATGATAGTATCTAAAAGCAGATAGCAAAGCATCAAATATTTGACATTCCAGAGTTTGTAATATGTATTATCAGATTTCTGAGCTAATAATTGATGGTATTTACAGCAAAAATTTAGAAAAACTTTCTAAAATTTAGAAAACTTTCAAAAGTAGGTGTAATACCCTATTATATGCACGCTCTTTGTTTTGTATGAAATATCTTCAGTTTTGGATTCTTTATAAATGACTGAATTTAGTAATGTTGCTGTTAGACAAATTGTAGTGCTGGACATCTTGAAAAACGTAGGGTTTTTTGTTACACTTGACAGTAACTTGTTGAGGAATAAACAGATAATCTTATTAGAGGAAAACAGTTTTTTGCAAGGTCATCTCAAAGCAGATGTTCTATGAGCAGATTGAGTCCTACTTACTAGTGTTACTGAAAATGTTATGCCTGTAGGTAACACCTGTGTCTCTGGTGTGTAAATGTATCAATAAAAGGGCATTGGAAACCTTGGCTGGACTCCCACAATTCCCAGTTCACAAACAAGAAGAGAGTGGAGAAGTGACTTGACTCAAGTTCATCAGCTCTATTTCTCAGTAGAGCTATAAAGATCAATAAAGCTTTCCAATTTCTATCTCTGTCCAACTTCTATGTCCTTCTTGCATGACTAGAAAGGAGGAAAGGCATCAGAGAATCTCTTTCAGCCCCGTCACTCTCCAGGCAGTAATCAGGAAGAAGCAAACTGCTTTTTGATGCTATTGTTTTCTAAGAGGTGCCCAGCAGATAACATTAGTCCTCATATAGTTCTCTTTTGTTAGAAACGGGAAAAGTGCTAAAACTGTTTGAAACTTGCAACCACATTAGTCCCCCAAGACCCTGAAATGCCCACATTGCTAGTTCACAGTTTAGAGTGTCTGCTCTCAAGCATTAGCTCCTCTACAACCACAAAGATGCACATAATTTATGAAAACATCTCCGTTTCAAAGCTTCCACAAACAATGTAAATATTTCTCATTCCTTTAATGTGCTAAAAGGAAGTCTGCGATAGACTAGACAGCAAGATGGATTAAGAACTGGCTACACAACAAAGCTCAAAGAGTGGTGATCAACGGTGCAGAGTCCAGCTGAAGACCTGTAACTAGTGGAGTCTCCTAGGGATCAGTGCTGGGTCCAGTCCTGTTCAACATCTTTATCAATGATCTCGATGATAGGACAGAGTGTCTTCTCAGCAAGTTTGCTGACGACACGAAGCTGGGAATGTTGGCTGATTTACCTGAAGGCTGTGTGGCCATTCAGCAAGATCTGGACAGACTGGAGAGCTGGGCAAAGACAAACCCAATAAGGTTCAACGAGAGCCAGTGCAGAGTCCTGCCCCTGGGAAGGAACAGCAAATTGCACCTGTACAGGTTAGGAGGCCATCTGCTAGAGAACAGTTCTGTGGAGAAGGACCTTGGAGTCCTGGTGCACAACAAGTTATCCATGGGACAGCAATGTGCCCTTGTGGCCAAGGCCAACGGTACGCTGGGGAGCATGAAGCAGTGCCCAACAGATTGAGAGAGGTTCTCCTGCCCCTCTACTCTGCCCTAGTGAGACCTCACCTGGAGTATGGCATCCAATTCTGGGCTTCCCACTTCAACAGGGACAGAAATCTACTTGAGAGCACTCAGTGGAGGGCTATGAGAATGGTTAATGGACTGGAACACCTGTCTCACGAGAAAAGGATAAGAGACCTGGAGCTTTTTAGTCTGGAGAGAAGAAGACTGAGAGGGGATCTAATTAATGTCTGTGAATACATGAGGGCTGGGCATCAAGAAGGCAGGGACAACCTCTTTTTACTTGTGCCCTGAGATAGGATGAGGGACAATGGACTCGACTTTGAGCACAGGACCTTCCTCTCCAACATGAGAAAGAGCTTCTTTACTGTAAAGGTTGTAGAGGACTGGAACAGGCTCCCCAAAGAGGTTGTGGAGACTTCCAAGAGGTGTCTGGATGCACTTCTGAATGATCTGCCTGAGTTTTGATTCTGCTTTGACAGAGGGGTTGAATTATCTTTGGAGGTCTCTTCAACCCCTAACATTCTGTGATTAGTGTATCTATAAATCTTGAGATATTCATTTTTTAATTCATTTCTGGAAGACACAAAGAACAATGAAAACTATTCCTTAAGAATAGAATCCCTATGGTTACTTTACAGATACATTTACATTTTGAATTCTGGGTTTGAAATGTTTTGGAAACATAAATTTATGCTTTGATTATACCACAAAGAAGAAATGTTGTTTTTAAACAACCTAAGTTTGGTTAAATTCACATCATGAAGTTGTCAAAAAAGTCTGAGCGTCCAAAAATTCTGTAAGAGACTCTTGAAATACTTAGCATTACCCGCAGGAAAACACCATTACCTCCAGTGTAATTATTCACAAGCTAAAGCATAACCCACATGTCATTGAAAAGGGACAGGTAGAGGCTGTCACAGACGACTGCACAGTTATAGACACTAAAGATCGCAACATTTCAAGGAGACAGAAAAGCCCAGTGAAAACTGTCACACTACAGTGCACAGCTGCCTTTCTAAAATTCAGATTAGACCAAATGGCCTCAAAATTGCTCAGGAAGCCAGGACATGAGACCAAACATTTCGTTTAAGTGGTGCAAAGTTAAGGGAACAAAAAACGCTTCAAACTCCTGCGAGGCTGACATTTATATTTGCGACTACTGTGTAAAAATCATTTTATAGATCAGCAATGATGAGATGTTTAGTATGAATTATATATCTAAGGACATGAGCTTACCTCAGGAACAGTCGCGTATCTTCCAGCCGCAGCAACTTTTCAAGTGGTTGTGATTTCTATTGAACATGTCATATACATGTGCCTCGTGGCACAAGACAACTATTTTTAATAGAGCTCTCTGTGGTTCAGTAATGGCCTTGGGATCAGCATAGCCACAGGTATCATACACCCAAACACAGGCTACTTTCCTACACAGTGAGGATCTCAGGTGCTACCAACAGTACCTGGCTCACAAAATTCTTGTGGACAAGTTATGTCAGACAGACAGAAGACTTAGTCATGAAAAATAATTAATTCAACAACATGTTAAATCAAATTACACAATTAAACAATACTAGTTAGTAGTTATTCTGATAATTATTGATTCAATACTATTTGGGCTGGGAAATCTGACTACGATCACATTATGAAACCACAGCATGTACCGAATTAGGATACACTAAGAGAAAGGTGTAGAATGGAGATGTAAGGAAGAGAGATGTAGGGAATTCAGACCTTCCTGAAACTGTGCTAGGTAAATCAGTACTTGGATGGACAGCACTAGAATTGGCCTGCATAAGTTCCAAGTACTTGAGGACAATGATCCCAAGAACAATGATTTGGCAGAACAATGCCTTTACTACATCTCAAAGATGTTGTTTCATTTAGCTATAAATTCACTGAGATACGGAGAATTATTGCGAAGTAAGTTCTGGGGAAGCGTGGCTGGAAAGCGGTCTAGCAGAAAGGGATCTAGGGGTTCTAACTGGCAGGTGGCTGAATATGAGTCAGCAGTGTGCCCAGGTGGCCAAGAAGGCCAATGGCATCCTGGCCTGAATTAGAAATTGTGTATCCAGCAGGAATAGGGAGGTGATTGTCTCCCTGTAGTCAGCACTGGGGAGGCCGCACCTTGAGTACTGGGTCCAGTTTTGGGCACCTCAGCACAAGGGAGACATTAAGGTACTGGAGCAAGCACAGAGGAGGGCAGCAAAGCTGGTGAAGGGCCTGGAGAATAAATCTTATGAGGAGAGATTGAGAGAGTTGGGGCTGTTTAGTTTATGGAAGAGAAGGCTAAGGGGAGACTTCATTGGTCTCTACAACTATCTGAAAGGACATTGTAGAGATGTTGGTGCTGGTCTCCTCTCACAAGTAATTAACAACAGAACCAGAGGGACAGGTTTCAAGCTCCAACAGGGGAGGTTTACATTGGACATCAGGAAAAAATTCTTCACGGAAAGAGTGGTCAAGCACTGGAATGGGCTGCCCAGAGTGGTGGTTGCATCACCATCCCTGGATGTGTTTAAAAGTCATTTAGACGTAGTGTTGGGTGATACAGTTTAGGGGTGAACTTGTACAGTAGAGTTGATGGTTGGACTTGATGATTCCACCTTTTCCAACCTGAATGACTCTATGAAAATTATTAATTTTCATCTATCTTATAAAGAAATATGGTATTTGACCTAATAACAAATAATCCTAATGCAAAGCAGTAAAAAAAGAGGCCTAGTGTGGGCTTTTGTGTTCCTCCTCTGCAAGATAATGGTTGCTAGAAATATTATTTCAGTCTATGTTAGAAATAGGAAGTTATCACATCATGCAAAATTAAGGCAGTTAAAGAAATTACCTTAGTCCAGTTGAAATAAAGCTGAAATCACCAAAAGAGCAAATAAAATAATTAATTAGGAAGAAAAAAGCATCTTTAGCATTTGATGCTATGGGTAGGCAAATATTTGACAAGTCTGCACTCCTTGCCTCATAGCTCCTGATGTGCTCTAATAAAACTGGCAGATAAAACATATTCTTGGATGACTTGAGTCAAGTGCAGAAAAAGCACAAGCAGCTAATGATCACCTAGTAAATAATCTTTCTATAAAGTCTTGAGCAACTTGCCAATGAAGAGACTTTGGCTCTGAGAGAAAATGTTCCTCCTAGCTGCCAGGAGCAGACTAGTCAACTCCACAGACATTAGCAAATGTTTGCCACTGCGAGTTGAGAGAGGCAAGAGGCTGGAGACAAACCCAGCTCGAAAGTAGGTCTAACTAAGTCCTTTCTCCCTAAACAGACTGCAATAAATGACTGTTAAAAACTGAAAGAAATACTAGCCTGAGGCAACGCAATGTGTCAATAAAGCTGCCAAATATCATCAGCACAGCTGCACTCCAAATCCTTAGTCTAATCATTCTGCAGTCTGTGTCAAACATGTCTTGCCACCTATTATTCAAAATACAAACACAAAACAAAGAAAACCCTCTGGTGTTTTTATGGCTTTTCTTATTCTTGGATAAGACGCGTTGTTTCAGCCATGTGGTAAGATGCTGAAGTGTTGCTGTGGGACCTAGGTACATCAGTTGCCTTAGAAGGCAAAGTTTGAAACACGTCTGAAGTTCGCTATTCTTGCCAACAGACGTATAGCTGATAGTCGTAATTCTAACACTACAGTTTCATTTCTGGCAAAAAGAAAAAATAAAGTGCAGAATGAAACAACCATGCAAAAGACTGTGAAGGGATGGAGCACATTACTTATCTTAGAAAGCTGTTGCTCAGCTAGTTCTGTAGGTTGCAAACAGGATTCTGTAATAAGTGTCTAACATTTTGGGAAAAGTCAGTTGGTTTATGGAAATTGTTGTTTTTCTCTTCACTCAGGGAAACTAACTTAAGAATTCAGATGTTGATCAAACTGCTGAATTCTTACTAAAAAAAGGGAACCTGCCACACAGAAACCAGTGCTATACCTATCAGACCACAGTCAATGAGGAGGCTTTGGAAGAATGGAAAGGAGTTACCTAACCTGGACAAAGGACTTCACTGAGTGCCTTGTCTGTCTGACGCTGGGTTCCTGCTACAAAGGAACCCGACTTTGCAGGTGTTGTGTCACCTCCAAAGAAGTCACTGGCAGACTGTAGTGGCAAAACTCTGAGAATATATCACACTACCATACAAAGCACACATGGGCAAAAGAAATGTCAAAAACCCAAGTTAAACAGGGTAACTGCTACAAATGGGACCTCTGTTGTGTTTGCATTGTAACAGAAAACTCTTCCAAAAAACGGTCCAAAACTGATGAAACACATAATCAATAAAGTCAAGTTCTGCTCTCAGTTAGTGACAGCAGAATGGTTCTCTCATCCTCAATATAATTACTCATTTATGTGCACAGTATTAGTGGGAATAGAACTGGCTTACATATCTGGATCCTATATTGCACAACATAAGTAGATTTTGCTAATAGATAAATCCTGCTAAACATTTTTGAGGGAAGGAAATACGTCTGTGGCAGAAGGTAAAATGGAGATGGACACACAAGTCAGCAAATAAAGTTAAATCATGCTGCTCTGAGTTCCAAACACACACACAGTGATTCTAAGTAAATAATTGTCAATTCAAGTAATGAAAACAGAAACAGAGAAACAAAGTAATGAAACAAAGAAACAAGTAATGAAAACAGAAACAAAGGCTTGGTGAGAAGATTTTGGTAGATATGTCTGAAGAGAAAGAAGATGAGAATTGCATACCACCAATCAAGTCTTGGACTACAAGACTCATTTTTTTTCAGATTTTGCAATCTACAGACCCTAAAAGTCAAAAACATCAAAATGCAGTGCTTGCCCCCCTCCTTTGTGCTGAAGGAAGGATGCTCTACTGTTGTCTGAATTTCCTTTCTTTTACAAGGTGTGCACATTCCAGTACATGATCATCATCATTAATTAAAAAAAAAAAAAGGCACTTTTCAATTAATGAATAAAGTACACAACAAAATGCAGCATCTTCGAGTTATTTATTCCAATTACTCATTTACTTCCTAATTTACAGAGTCGCTAATACAAATAGAAGTCATTAGTGTAAATTACTGATGTTCTTATTAAAAGTTTAATAAGAGAAGTGGTTTAAGTATGCGACTTTTAGTCAATCAACTCTATGTTCATTTTGCAGTAGCTGCTTGATATTTTAGAACCCAAAATAAAATGGGATGCTGTAGTCTTTAACTTTTTTTTAGATACTGTCATTAAAAAACGTGCATAAAGAACCTTAGCTCCTGCATGATGAAGAACCTGTCTAAAAATAATTTACTTACTTAACCTTTAAGTATTTATGGCTGTTGTGTTTTAAAGGAAAATTAAAATTGCTCTTTATTACAAAAGTGACTACAAAACCCTACAAGCAGCATGGCTGACCAGCTTGTAGCACTAAGTGTAAACTTCATCAGCAGGGATTGTGTCATAGCTTAGGAGGATATAGAACAACTGTTATGAAGGGAGGTAACAGAGGAAGGAGTGAGTAGGAAATAAGCATAGGAAAAGCATGAAAGAAGGTGGGCAGCTGCATGGAAACAGATAAAGGAAGCAGTTCAAAAAAGATCAGCAGGAATTTATCAAGTGAGTAGGAGTACACAAAGAAATGTACCTATCCTTGTGATACAATAAGAGATATAGTATTTCTTTCACTTATATCATACTTTGAATATTCTTAAACTACAGCCTTTGTAGAGTGATATACAGCCCCTTTAGTAGCAATCTGTAAAACACAGCACTCTGAGAACCATGAGGTAGCCTCCTGGAAGGAAAAACCAAATAATGAAAGAACAGCTATTGCATAATAGTCCTCAAAAATGAAAATTATAGTGACATATTACTATGTAATTCAGTCTGACTAGTAGTAAAGTCCCAATAGTAGACACTTAAAGGTTTGCTATGTGAAAACTACATGAGCTTTTCTCCAAACTTCCATGAAAGAAATTTTGTACGATACCAACCACTGCCTTGACACTCTGTCTCTACTTTTGAAAACCCTACATTTAACAAGTTTGGGTCATTTCCCTCAGAATGATCGCTCTTCCTGGTGTGGCAGGGCACTGGACTCCACACAGACACACGCACCTTCTCTAACAGCTAAATGCTGCAACCCAAAATAGGTACTGGGATCCCACTAAGTAACCTGCCAGAACCTACAGGATCGAAAGTCAAGCCAACGACAACTTTCTTGGTTGCTCGTAAGAGACTGTGTGTCCTTCTGGAACTAAGGGCCCAGAACTGGACACAATATTCCAGATGTGGTCTCACTAGAGCAGGGTAGAAGGGGAGGCACTTGCGATTTCATTCTTACCTTCCCTCAGCTCATTTGTAGCTGCTAGTTCTACCTATACATGTAGCCTGTTATTAAAAAAAAATAACTAAAATCTGAATATTTCTGTTCACCCCTCATGAAATCTTTATGGATTTATCTTTATGGCCTCAGTATAACAAAGAATTCAATATGGAAGACAAAATAAACATATCTAGCTTTTCCTTACAGAAATGAACACAAGAAAGTGTCAAAAAATCCATTTGGTGCCACCTTCTTGTACTGTCACTCACCTATTAATGGTAAGCATATGAATCGCATGCATGAGGATTAAAATAAACATTGGACAGAAAATTATAGGAATTCAGACCATGCTCTAAAAACTACTGTATTGCTAGAATTGTACTTACAAATATCCTACCAACTATTTGAAAAACGTGCTTGACAATGTGAGCTGTGAAGCACTTATTTAACTTCAATAACGCCTTACCTGCAACAAAAACCACTACTTCAAACCTGCCATGTTAGCCTACTTAACTTCAGGGCGTCGGCATTTATAAAATATGAATGCTGAGCTTGTACATCCAAATAAAACAGGATATTTTGATGTATGCTCCAACCACTTGCACTTAGAGACATAACCCAGAGTAATAGGTATATTGTATTTCCAATTTAAATGAAAAAAAAAAAATTGATCAGATTTCAAGTATCCTGAAGAAGCCTTTCATTGTTTCCTTTTTTTAGCATGAATCAATAAAATAAACATTAAAGGCTCTGACTGAGGAAAAGAAAAACAACTCACACCACTTAGAGACATTAAATGTAATACTGAGGAGAGTGACAGGAACAAATATGCAGCTGTATGAAGTGAATAGCTTAAAAAAATTAACTACATCAAAATGGTTCTTCCTAATCTCAGCCAGCTGATGATTTATTATTATATAAATCATTATTTAACAAAGCTAAAGGTTCTTTTTACTCTGTAACTTGCATATTCCTCTCCCAATATCTGTCAATTCATGTTCCAATATTCATATCACAGGTTGGCCTCCAAGGGTATGAACTCTGCTATTGTGAGCTAGTTCTACGTATAATCTATGAAAATCTTTTATTTTATACACTCAGACAAAACTTAACCACAGCACAGACAACCAGACCAAGCCTGACTAAAATAAAGCTCTCAAATGGATGGGTTAAGCTGTACCAACATCACATGCATCTTGCCTTTTGTTCAAAGAGATTATGATAGACATTCAGGTCCATTATGATTCTTAAATTGTCCATAGGAAGAAATAATTTCCAGCTATTAACAGAGGCAGTCTTTGTACATCATGCTCCTCACATGGGCAAATGTCCCACTGAAGTTAACACAATTAATTCAGACCAGTTTTACCTGACAATTTTCAGGTGAATTTTGAAGAGCTGAAAAAAACCATGTAAAGTTTTATAGAAAGCATCCCAAAAAATCCTGTGAGATTTGTCTGCACCTAAGAATTCAGACTAGACCCCAAAATTCTTCAAACCAGCCATGGTGCTTGTTGGCAATTTCAATTTCTCATAACTTATCATCTGCTTGTTTTATTCCAAAGTCCTTACTCCTTTCAGAATACTATATGTAGCCTTATCAAATACATTAACTCACAGTAGGGCTAGTAACAACCCACAAGAAAAACTCACTGGACTCAATAGACCACTACTCAGTATTTAATGTGTTCAAGCACACTTTTTATCAGTGTAAATTGTCTCCTTTGTAAAGATACCGTAGCAGGAGCATGACGGAAAAAGGCAGATATCACAGAACACAAAGGGTTGGAAGGGACCTCGAAAGATCATCTAGTCCAATCCCCCTGCCACAAGAGGATCACCTAGACCAAGTCACACAGGAACATATCCAGAGAAGGAGATTCCACAACACTCCTGGCAGCCCATTCCAGATCTCCATCACCCTCACTGTGAAGAAGTTAATTCTCACATTCACATGGAACCTCTTATGTTCCAGCTTACACCTATTGCCCCTTGCCCTATCATTAGATGACACTGAGAAGAGCCTGGCTGCATAGTCCTGACTCCCACCCCTCAGTCTCCTCTCCTCCAACATGAAGAAACTCAGCTCTCTCAACCTTTCCTCATAAGGGAGATGGTCTTCTTCCTTCATCAGCTTCATCAGACGTTCTACTCTCTCCAGTAGCTCTGTGTCCTTCTGGAACTGAGCAGCCCAGAACTGGACACAATACTCCAGATGTGGTCTCACCAGGGCAGAGTAGAGGGGGAGGAGAACCTCTCTCGATCTGCTAGCCACTCCCCTTCTAATCCACCTTAGGATGCCACTGGCCCTCTTGGCCACAAAAGCACATTGCTGGCTCGTGGTTATCCTACACTGCTCTCCAACAAATCAGTCCCAAGCCTATACTGGTAACTAGGGTTGTTCCTGCCCAAAGAGAAGACACTACATTTACCCTTGTTACAGCTCATTACATTTCTCCTCACCCAGCTCTCCAGCCTGTCGGGGTCTCACTGAATGGCAGCGCAGCCTGCTGGGGTGTCAGTCACACCTCCCAGCTTCGTGTCATCAGCAAACTTGCTGACAGTGCACCCTAATCCCTCATCCAACTCATTAATGAATAGACTGAATAGTACTGGTCACAGTACTGACCCTTGGGGGACTCCACTACATACATTCCTCCAACCAGACTCTGTCCCATTGACCACTACACTCTGGCTTCTATCCTGCAGCCAGTTCACAATCCACCTCACTACCCAATCATCCAGACCACACTGCCTCAGTTTGGCTGTGAGGATGCTGTGGGAGACTGTGTCAAATGCCTTACTGAAGTCAACATAGACCACATCCACCACTCTGCCATCATCTGTCCACAGGGTTATGTCCTCATAAAAGGCTATCAGGTTGATCAAGTATGACTTCCCTTTGGTGAAGCCAAGCTGACTGTTCGTAATAAGCCTCTTGTCCTTGATGTGCCTGGAGACAGCTTCAAGGATAAATTGTTCCATC
This sequence comes from Rhinopomastus cyanomelas, assembly GCA_013400115.1. Classification (NCBI taxonomy): domain Eukaryota; kingdom Metazoa; phylum Chordata; class Aves; order Bucerotiformes; family Rhinopomastidae; genus Rhinopomastus; species Rhinopomastus cyanomelas. Next base: position 475,550 of record VXBP01009170.1, read on the forward strand.
ACCTTTCCTGGGATGGAGGTGAGGCTGACCGGTCTATAGTTACCTGGGTCCTCCTTCTTATTCTTTTTGAAGATGGGAGAGACATTTGCTATCCTCTAGTCTCTAGGCACCTCTCCTGATTCCCATCACTTAGAAAAGATGATTGAGAATGGCCTAGCAATGACTTCCACTGACTCCCTTAGCACTCATGGAATTTGTGTACATCCAGTTTGATCAACTTATCCCTAACCCAGTCCTCATCAACCAGGGCAAATGCCTCTCTTGTCTCAACTTCCCCTGGAGCCTCAGCAGTCTGGGGCTTGATATCAGGATAGCCCCCAGCAGTATAGACAGAGGCAAAGAAGGTGTTCAGTATCTTGGCTTTCTCTGTGTCCTCTGTCTTCAGGGCACCCACTTCATTCAGCAGGGTGCCTACGTTGCCTCTAGGTTTAGTTTTACCGGCGATATATCTGAAGAAGCCCTTTCTGTTGCCCTTGACCTCTATTGCAAGGTTTAACTCTGAGGAGGTCTTGGCTTTTCTAGTTGCGTCCCTACATTCTCTCCCTAGAGCCTTACAATCATCCCAAGTGGCCATCCCTTCCTTCCATGACCTATAAACTTTCTTCTTCCCCTTGAGTTTGTCCGGCAGCTCCCTGTTTAACCACGCAGGTCTTTAGGTTCCCTTCCTTGACTTCCTTTCTGTTGGAATGCTCTTGTCTTGGGCTTCAAAGAAGTGATCTTTGGATGTTCAACCAGCTATTTTGGGCCCCTTTACCTGCCAGTACCCTGTCCCATGGCAATTGCTTGAGAAGGCCAAAGTTGGCCCTCCTGAAGTCCAGGATTGTGATTCTGCTAGGTATTCCGTTCCTGCTACATGAGATCCTGAACTCCGTCATCTCATGGTCACTGAAGCTGAGGCTGCCCTCAACCTTTACTCCTTCAACCAGATCCTCATTATTGCTGAGTACAAGATCTAGCAGCGCTCCTCTCCTAGTAGGCTCGTCCACCATTTGCATCAGGAAATTGTCAGCAATGCACTGGTGGAACCTTCTGGACTGTGGTTATCCATCTGGCATGGCATCCTGTCCCTGTCAGTGGGCACTAAGGAAGTTATATTTGGGACAGTTAAAGAATGGGTTTCCTATTGTTTCCCACAGTCAGCACTTCATGAACCTCATGGGCAAGTGTTTGCACCAAGATAATCTTATTCATAGTCCTTGGAAGCATTGCCCTCCATTAGCTTGTCTAATCACTGCAAGAACCCACTTTCCAGGCAAGTTGTAGTAAAATATCTCCCATTATCCTTACACACTCTATGAAACACAGTGCTTGAATAATAAGAACGGGCAGTATCCAGTAAAATTATCCATGCCACCGACAATTTAACAGACAACTGACATATCCAATTTCTATCACCTCTTGGCAAAATACTGCTACGTATTCTACGGATCTATTTTAAAACTTAGATCAAACTTCAACTTGAGAGTCCCATAGATACCATTGTGGTAACTTCTACAATCTTCTTTGGTATGAACTTTAAGTTTCCCTGTTACTTTCTTCTTTCATTACACTGTTTTTCAGTCCCACACTGTCAGAGAGGTTTTCTGCTTCTGTTTGAAGAGGTGGTACTGTTACTATTTTTACACTAAGAAATTGCACCCACATATGAGTTTTGCCCTGTTGCATTATCACTGATAGCCAATTTTTGGGATACTGCCCTCCATGGAAAGCATACACGCATATGCAGAATTATTAGTGTAATCTGCACTTAGTAATGGTTATTCATAAAAGACATAGGAAGGAATAAAAATGTCACCAGCTACTCTTGGAAGTCTGCCTATGAGTTCTGCTGTACAGCTCTTGAGAATTACTTTATTTATGGACTGCATGAGAAGGCCAAAATGCAGAGGAAAGTTCAGTTTCTGTGTTCTACCTAGGACTATCTTGGATTTCGTTGGCAGATAATCAGGCATTACATAATCTAGCTCAGTGCTAGAGTATGTCCCAACAATCCAAACATAGCACAAATGGTCGTGTACAACTTTAAGCCTCAGCTGCACAGAGATTTTGGTCTAAAAGAGTTTCTGTATGAACCAGATGGAATAATTAAACTAATTTCTAAAGCTGATTTTACTTTACAGATTTAATGCCATTGAAGTGTGGGTCAGTTGCTAGGAATTGTCTTCCCTTCTTTGGCATTAAATTTACAAATCAATTCACATCCAAGCCTTTTATTTTTTAGGTGATTAAACTAGATTAAAATAGTCCACGTCATACTCTCTGCTTTACAGTCTTTTTTGATTGGAGAAGATCTTTGATGTTGTCTCAGAATAAAATATGCTTGTTGGGAAAAAAAAGTGTTTTAAATGACAGCTGTCTTATTTTGTTATGGAAGTGCAATTCTATTTAATGGACTTGATTGTGCAATTTGCTGCACCTACCTCACATTGTGTGGGCTCACACGAGTGAATCTGAGTAGTGCTGCAGAATCAATGCCAAAATAAAACAGAAGGATGCATGGTGTTAAAGGGGGAGGAAAAAGAAACATGACAAAAAGAACATGAACATTGTATTAAAAACCCCAATGCAATTTGAAGGCTGACTTTAGGAGGTGGCTCTGCACATGTGCTTAAAGATATTTCAGACTTTAAAAATAAGAATTTCATATTAAAGTTGTTTCATAGCAATGAAAATCATTCCTTTGCTCGACATTCTTCCTGAGCGCTGGTCAAGAATACACAAAGTGAAAGCTGGTGCAGTATTTAATGGTGCTTATCGATTTTTATCTCGTTAGGGGCCACTAAAGTTTTCAAAATAAGCTTAAGAAAAGCATTGTTTAAAATAAAATTGTCTTCTGTTATAAATATATTGTAATACACAGCCAGCAGCTGATATGGTATGCACATGCCTTTTTTACTTTAAAAAACCCCTAGAGAAATGTCATCAGAGAAAAGAGACAATGGACTAGGTGTTTCAATCCCTAAGAGTGTAGCACACCAGACAGGAAACAGAAATCAGTGATTACACCTGAGATAAGTTAATTTAGTCTTTTGCCAGCAAGGATATTTTAACTGCCACCTACTGATATTCATATTTTCTACATTAAAACCTAGCAATACAACTCTGGCACTGTAATTTTTAACACACGTTTTGTCCTCCCTGAGTGGTCCACGTTTGATTGAATCCTGCCTATTGCCATGGCCTTCAACTAGCACAATACTGTGTCATAACACAGGCGTCAACACAAAAGAAAGGAGTCGTCATGAAAGTCAAGAGTTCAGGCTGGAATTCAAGTTGCTCTGCAGGCTGGCTCCCTAACCTAACCTTGGGGACTCAGTGTGTTCTGGCAGCAGTCCTTTTCCCAGTGCAGTTGGGAATGATTTAGAAAAATAAATATGTTCTGGTCTGGTCAGTGGAAATGACAATTTCCATCTGAAGAAATTAAATTTCATTAGAGGACCATCTTGTCATCTTTGAAAACTGAAGAGCCTGACAATAAATAAATATTTAGAGAAAAAAATCTTTCCCTACTTAAAGAAAATTATGATTTTGCCATTAACACAGAGTCAGAATGTTCATTATGTTTATGAAGATAACTTTATTGCAGGGACTGCATGAGTAACTAACATTACAAACTGTATTTATATAGCAATTCTCTAACGGTCTGCAAGGAGGGAAAAGATGTGATGAATTTAACATATCGAAAAGGAAGATTGATCACTGTCAGGAAAGGAAAGAATGATGGTAAGGCCAAAGCACAGCAGACTCAATGATAAAAGACCAGTGAAATTGTACTTTCCTGCACTTTTTTCACTCTGCAACAAATACTGAATTTATTTCCTTTCTTATCCATTTCTTTTCAGCAAGACGGCTGCAGCAAACAAAATTAACAATCACCCATTATAAATCTTGTAAATGCAGATTTAGAGACAGCAGAACACGTGACAGGTATTTGTTATCTTAGATGGAGCTGCTGGAATCCACTCTATTTGCTGTAGTAGAGAGAACCATAAGGAAATTCAAGGCTGGAACCACTGCTGAAAAAACACAGTACAGTTGATGAAACCTAGACCATCTGAAACCAGTTTCGGGTTTTGTACAATTTTGCCTCAGTCTAACTGAATGATTCAGACCCTTTGTGCTTCAGAGTGTTAAATTATAGTTGTTTTCAGACAGTTACTCTGAAAAACTTTTATTGGAAGACTTAAAGAGATGCTGGAGAGGTCTACTGCTGGGTGCTGCTTTTAATAAATCTGGCAACACCGTTCTTAACAGTCTTAGAAGAACATGAAAGTATTTATAAAGGTCAAGGCAGATGACCCAGGCTGACCCCATCAATCCTGAGTAGGTTAGAGGAAAGGGCTGGTAAGGGATTCAACTGATAAAGAATTAAAGGATGGAACATAAATAATGCCAGTCAAAATGATTTTATGGAAAATGAGACTTGTCAAAAGCTATTTCACTGTGTTAATCTAAAAGAGTGTTTGATCATGTTAATCTCATATGTGATATAATTACACGTTGTAACAAAAACAAGCCATCCTGTATGAAAGTAACCTAGAAATGGGACTTACAGATCAGCAAATCAAATATTACCTATACTAGGACCCAAGTAACTTAGTAGTGATCCCTACTGGTGATTACTCTGTGAAAACTATCAGCAGTTGAGGGAAGTGTTGGAAAGATTCACATGCAGCCTAATCGCAAACATATTCATCCTACATCTGAGTGCAGGGAATCACTCTGCTAATAAAGTCTGCAGGTAAAGTGAGAAAATAATGCAAGGATAGGACAGCTACAGCAGCAAATTGAATCATGCATATATTAAACTATATATTTTTAGTCTGTATAAGAAATCATAAGGAACACAATCGTTCACTCTGTGGATCATTTCACAGAAACTGGGGACCTAGAAAACACTCAGCTCACACTGGATGAGCCGTTTAACATTATTGTATGAGCTGCACACGGCGCTGCAAAGGGGCAAGTCTTCTATAAACAGGGAGATAAAGAAACCTAAAGAAGAGCTACAACACTAAAGCTATATGAGACCGCGCAGACAGTTCTAGTGTTTTCATTTTAAAGTGGATGTTGAAAGCTGAATTCCCAAAGTGATCTGAAAGTTGGAAATACCTTACAGCAAAGCTGTCCAAGTCCAGTAGTTTTAATTTAAAAAAAAAAAAAAGGCTAAATGCAGGTGTAGACCTGCATTTTCACAGCACATGAATTACAGCACATTAGCTCTGTATACAAACAGCCTTACATTATACTCTGGCCTTTGGCCAAGGGAGATTCTTCCACTACAGAACCAAAATAAAGGACCTGTTTCAAGCACAGCTCTTCCAGGGAGATAGTGCTGCTTTGTAATAAAATTCCTCTCTGGCTTATCACACACAACTTTGCCAGCGGAGGCAAGGGCAAAGAAGTGACTCAAACACAATTAAGTTAAACCTTTCCAAAGGAAAAACAAATACTTTGTGTCAAGTGATTTCTAGAAAGGTATCTGGAAACAGGAGCCAGACTGTTCTCAAGAGCCTTGACTTTGTATTTTTTATTTTAATAAGAAAACTTGGAAGAAATGATGAAATGTAATAATTATTTCCTCTACTGATATTTTTGAATCAAGATCAGATATGTTTTCAGGAGATGTATTTGATTAATCGGAGTTTATCATGAACAGATAAAATGTAAGACTGAGGTCATGAAGAAGGCAGATGTGAAGTTCTGTTATATTTATTCAGAAAAGTTTTAGTTGTAGCTATGTCGTATAGTTGAGTTACTGATTGAATTTCACAAGTTTAAGTGACTAAAAGTACAAAAAAGTAGTCAGATCAGTACCTCTGAAAGATGCTGCAAAAATAAGTTGGGAGATCTCAGGTCGGCTCACAGTCAAAAGCTGGTTCAAACTCAGAATTATGCTAATATAATGTATGTATTTAATGATAAAACATTGTGCTTTATTTAGCCTAGTGTTAAAATACCACTGAGAAGAACTACAGCAAATTTAAGGGCAATGACAAGCATATGACATCTGGAATAGAGAAACAAAGAAGTACAGAAAGATAATTAAAATCAAGTTCAGATTTACATTATGCATCGCATGAATTAGTTACTAATAATGAAAATATTTTTCAGTTCCACGAGTGATAGCATCTGCATTATTTCATCCTTTGCTATGCAGTTTTGAGAAGACATTTTATACGCTGATACACAAATCATAAGGGGTTGGAAGAGACCTCCAAGAGTCACCAAGTCCAACTCCTCCACTCAGGCAGAATCATAGAACCTAAGACTGGTTACACAGAAATGCATCCAGAGGGGTCTTAAAAGTCTCCAGAGAAGGAGACTCCATAACCTTCCTAGGCAGCCCCTGCCAATGCTCTGTCACCCTTACAGTATAGAAATTTTTTTCTCATCTTGAGATGGAACTTCTTGTGCTCCAGCTGACACCCATTGTCCCTTGTCCTATCACAGGGGGTAAGAGAAAAGAGATTGCCTCTTTCTTCTTGACACCCACACTTCATGTATTTATATACAGTAATTAAGTCACCTCATAACCTTCTCTTCTCCAAACTGAAAAGTCCCAGATTGCTTAATCTCTGCTAGTAAGACAAGTGTTCCAGTCCCCTCACCATCCTCACGGCCCTCCACTCTCAGTCAAGTCACTATCCCTCTTGAACCAGGGAGCCCAGAACTGGACACAATATTCCAGATGTGGCCTCAATAGGCAGAGTAGAGAGGGAAAAGAACCTCCCTGGATCTGCTGGACACACTCTTCTTGATCCATCCTAGGATTCAATTGGTCTTTTTGTCCACAACAGCACATTGCTGTTCCATGGAGAACTTGCTGTCCACAAGAACTCCAAGATGCCGCTCCACGGAGGGATATTTTCTTCATATTAAGCTGTTAGCAGTAATCAGTGTTAATACACTGAATTACATGAGGCAATTTTAAACTCTGCTGTGTTGTTATACTCATGGTGGCCACTAGCACTAGGTCTTAACCAGGAATAACTTTGCCTGCAATTTGTTCCATACAGAGTTTAAACCGGTATGAGACAATCACTAATAAGTTGCAAAGTTATTTTTCTAAGACAAATAATCACTCACTTTGCTCAGACAAGCAGATATTATTTAATGTTTCAGTAAGACTGAAAAATTCTGGTAGTCTTAGCATTACTAAAGTTAACAAAATCACCTTAAAAAGAATTTGCATTCTCTAAAGATTTAGTTTGCTATATATAGTCACAAACAGATAAAATTTATCACTGTGTATTGTTTAAAAGGTGGACATGTTGCATTTTACTTAATTCAGCTATAAAAGCTTTTAAAAGCTTTAAAAGCTTTCAACTTAATTTTCAAGTATTGCTGGAAATTACAAGCAGATAATTTTCATATTAGAATTTTTGTCCTTCAGCAGTGACATAGATACTATTTCATTATCTTTATTGCAGAATGGAACAGAAAGTAATTTTTTGAAAGCACATAAGCAATTTATGTGCTCTTGAAAACCAGGGCTGTGCTCCTACACTGTTAAGCAATTTTGAAGGTTTTTCTGTAATTTTATTCACGTGCCCCAACTTAGTGAAATCACAAATAATTCCAAACATTTGCCTCCTCAGAGCATTGTACGCTATGGCACCTAAGCCAAAACACAGCAGCAGGAGGGTGCATATCCCTCCTAGATAAAATACAGCTACACACGACACTTTTCTGTACCAGAAGCTTCAAACACAGTGAAACCAACACAAACAGGGGATTCTTGCAGGTGTTCCCTGTTTATATCATCTTTCCTGTGTGTGAGCTGCAGAACAGCTGAACAGTCTCAGCTGCAACTGGAGAAAATAGGAACTATATATCAAATAAAGTGCTGTGTACTGGTGAGCCCTTAAAGAAATCAAGTCTCAGCTGTTTCAAACTGGGCACATACAATATGCCTGACATTTGTCTATGCTTGAGAGCAGAAACAGACCCTCTTCGACAGGCATGCATTAAGGTGGCAATTTATTTCACATTGTAAGACACTCCTATGGTACCGCCATGAGAGCTATAGAAAAGCCCATGAGGAAGTTAATTATTCTGCCTTCAGCACAGCATTTAAACAGTGTATAGCAAACAGTGTGTACTGTAGCCTGGGACCACACGTTGAACGTGATAAAGCAAAATACTGGATCACTATTCATTAAATTCTTATCTCCTATGTGAAAGCAATGTGAGATTACATATTTCAAGGCTGTACAACAATGTATGCTCACATGGAAGGCTGCACAGGAAACCCCACAGAACAGCAGCCACTCCAGTGCCACAGCAACCCATAATTAGCTCTCTAAGCTTTCCAGAGGTGCAGTATCCAGTATTTTGCGTTCTTCAATTTGCATATCTTTTCCTTTTATCAGTTACTGGCTTTTATCATGACCCTAAAGTGACACACTGAACGAGACAGAAAATTCTTCTGTCTCTACAGAAGTCACCACCACAAGCGAGCCCTTGCAGGCTCAAAAACTTGACTAACCCTCCATTCCAAGGACTGCAAAAGCAGAATGCTCTGCAGTTCTACTCCCTGCCCTCCCCACCCTACACTTACAACATCTGGCTGTAAATCTTTAGTATATCATCCTAAGACTTTCAAAGAATCATCTTTCAAAACAAATGTGTAACCTTTTCTTTCCTAGTGGGACAAAGCAGAATCCATCCCATCACACAGTTAAATAAAAACTGCAGGAGCCTAACTTTGCAATCTGATATACGGCCCGTTGCGGGGGGCAGATTTAGTGGATTTGGTTTTTCACTGCACAAAAAAGACAGTAGCGGTTTGAACTGCAATGCATTTCACTGCGCCTCGAAGAAACAGGAAGTTTAGTCCTTCACACTGACAATTGGTTTCAAAGAAATAACTTCTTTGTCCAGTGTTTTACAAATGGGAAGAGTAACTCTCAGTCACCATGAGCAGTGTTCTGGTGGCTTGCAGAGTAAAGCCACGCAGGAAGAAAAGGTGGCAAATATAGCCACCAGGATCCATGTTGATCGGCTGTTAGTGATGTGCATATCTACCTGTTTAAGTTATTATTAAAGAGCTACCTAGTCCTACTGCTAGCCACATAAAAATAGCCTCGTGTCTGAACACGCTCTTCCTGCCTGCATCTGAGACAGCAAAAAGAAAGTTGCAGTTGAATTTTCTAATCACTTTTGTCAATGATGCACCATGGAGAAATGCAGCCTACCTCACCTTCCTACATCTGTGGAGACCCTGTGCTGCTTGGTCTAGGCCTGAATTCCCGTGTTCAGATGCTAACATGATCAAATAAGTAGAACCTCTGTAAATGAGAGGAAATCTTCTCTCTCTGTGCCTCTCTAGTGAATTACATTGACAGCAATGTTCTCCTCTGCTACAGTGCCTAAAAAAAGTGTAGTGGGAAATGATTGTACTTCACTGCACACATAATAACCAGTAGCAGTTGTTGACTTCTTAAGAGCAGATGCTACACTACCTTGCATGACCTGCTAATGTTACACAGAACAAATTGACACAACCACACATATACCCATATACACTAAAACACTGGTATATTACTGCTAACATTTTTCAAGAGAGTAGAAGCATTAACTTGTTTTGGCTTCGGAAAAGCTATATGGCAAAAAAAGTTTATTGCAATTCAGTGATGGACTCTACAGACATAGCTGAGACATCCTTGTTCCCAGCCTTCAGACTGAGATGCCAAATAATTGATTTAATTAATTCTAGTACCTGCATAAGTTAGATGAGGCAGTACGACCTATGAGTTTAAGGACAAGACCCAGAACTCTATAATTTGTGATACGACTATGCAGTGGGTTTTTCTGTACAATCTTAACAAAACAATAGTTCATGTACATTTTATGAACTAAAAGCATTAAACGATTGTCCATTATGCACTTTCCTCATTTTCACAGAGCTGAAGGTAAATAAAAGTAGCATTTGGACTTGACTGTTTTACCTGACGCATTTATCAGTTTTATCCTACCATACAGTATTTTTTGAGGATTTAAGGTTAGTTGCAAAAAATTTGCTGACTTCCTAATTCATACTCACTTCAATGAGGCAAGGATCACAATGTCCCTGAAATCTGTGCCAAAATATTTGTAAGAACGTAATAAACCTATTGAATTTTAAATAACAGCTGTATTAAAAATTATTAATGTCTACTAGAATTCTATGAATCATGCATGTATTTCTTACATTAGTAAAATATCACAGTATCACAGTATCATCAAGGTTGGAAGAGACCTCATAGATCATCAAGTCCAACCTGTCACCACAGAGCTCAAGGCTAGACCATGGCACCCAGTGCCACGTCCAATTCTGCCTTGAACAGCCCCAGAGTTGGTGACTCCACCACCTCCCTGGGCAGGCCATTCCAGTGGCCAATGACTCTCTCGGTGAAGAACTTTCTCCTCACCTCAAGCCTAAATTTCCCCTGGCGCAGCTTGAGGCTGTGTCCTCTTGTTCTGGTGCTGGCTGCCTGAGAGAAGAGAGCAACCTCCTCCTGGCCACAACCACCCCTCAGGTAGTTGTAGACAGCAATAAGGTCTCCCCTGAGCCTCCTCTTCTCAAGGCTAAACAATCCCAGCTCCCTCAACCTCTCCTCATAGGGCTTGTGCTCAAGGCCCCTCACCAGCCTCGTTGCCCTTCTCTGGACACGCTCAAGCACCTCAATGTCCTTCCTAAACTGAGGGGCCCAGAACTGGACACAGTACTCAAGGTGCGGCCTAACCAGTGCAGAGTACAGGGGCAGAATGACCTCCCTGCTCCTGCTGGCCACACCATTCCTGATGCAGGCCAGGATGCCATTGGCCCTCTTGGCCACCTGGGCACACTGCTGGCTCATGTTCAGGCGGGTATCAATCAGCACCCCCAGGTCCCTTTCTGTTTGGCTGCTCTCCAGCCACTCCGACCCCAGCCTGTAGCTCTGCATGGGATTGTTGTGGCCAAAGTGCAGCACCCGGCACTTGGACTTATTGAATGCCATCCCGTTGGACTCTGCCCAACTGTCCAGGCGGTCAAGGTCCCGCTGCAGAGCCCTTCTGCCCTCCAACTCAGACACATCTGCCCCCAGCTTTGTATCATCTGCAAACATATGTAAGTTAGGTGCCTCCAACCAATACAAGCAAAGTAATTATACCATCTTCAATTTCTTTATTGTGAAATAGGTATCAGAGTAAACACATCAATGCATAGGGAAAAACAGATCTCCCTCCCCTTCGAAGAACTCTTATGGTCCCACTTCTCAGGGCCACAATTACATCAGGGAACTACCATATGCTCTGAGTGAAAAAGAGAAGACAAAATCAGACCCTATAACCATCCATAGGCTTCCCTGTTTTTCTCCCTTTCAACCTTTATTTAAGGGGATATGAAACCATTAGGATTTATTATAAGCTCTGAAAATTATGCCCAGAGGACAAAATAATATATAGTTTACTCTTGTGCAAAAAGCAAGTGCCTACAGAAAATTCACATGCAGGCCAAGTACGTTTAGCATTCTCTGAATCACAGAAAAGGCAACTAGTCTTTGTAGCCACACAGAGAACTGAGTATTTTAGCATAGTCAGAATGCTGAAGGTCCTTTAATGCGTTTTAATAAAGCCCAGTATCAATTTTTGAATTTTGTTTTCTTTCTCATCTCTGTGGGATCTTTACGACAAATGCAGTATGAGAACCCCGTATGGATATTTCATGTAAAAAATTGCAATAGATATTTATCATTGGAAATGAAACAGTACACGAGCCTTGATGTAGTCTATGTTATAGACTGATCAAATAACTGATTGTGACTACCAACTGTATCACAATTCTTTCCATGTTAATAACATTTTTAGGAAGAGATAACATGCTAGGAAGAGAATCGGTACCTTAAAGAGCAAGAGAATAATGTTTTTTAGTATTTACTAAAACATTCATATAAATTCTCTGTGCGAGCGAACTGAAATAAAATCTCCAATATAGCTCAAAGTTTCAAATATAAAATTATGTAAAGCATTCTTACAATACACTGTCACTTTCAAGTTTATTTGCATTAACATTACTCCTTATTATCAGAAATTACAAAAAAGGAAGCAGAGGCCATCAGTTAATGTCCCTAATTGAGAATAGTCCTTTTTATTCTAGGTGAGCTTTTGCAGAAGAACAATAATCCATCTCCTCCGAATTAAGGGATTTGTTAGTTGGGCAACGTTCAAATACTGCCCTTTCTGATGCATCAAAGTAAGCGTTTCTGAAGGCACAAAACCACAGAATAGTTGAGTTTGGAGGAGGCTCTTGAAAGTTGACTCATCCAACCTCCTTACTCAAGCAGTGTGAACTAATAGCAGCTGTTTGGGACCACGTGCAGTCAAGTTTCTAATATCTCCAGCGATGGACACTACATACCCTCTCTGGGCAAGTTGTTTCAGTGTTCCACCATGCGTCTTCTTTTTAAATGGACTTTATTTTAAGTACAATTTGCGTGCACAGCCTCTTGAAATATAAATACACATCCAACCCCTGAGATAAAAACAAAGTCCAATTCACACAAAAAGTGTGACTGAGAAGAGGCTTCTCTGTAAGGAATCATCACACCATTTTTCTTAAGAATTGTCGTTAATAAAGCACAGTCCTTTCAGAGCAATAGCTCTTTCTAAGAAAATATTGATTCATCAACTGAAACAAAAACAGAGAGGCATGTACAATGAGAAGCTGCAGGGAACATGTTATTGGAATTAGCACACTTGGTTTTAAGAGGAACTTTAATCAGGCTCCATTTTACTTAACATTTTACTACTTTCTGAAATTTGTATTTCAGGAAGCTGAACAGCACGAACATATTTTCAGGCTGTCTCATCAGAAACTATTGATGATATATTGGTCTAGAAAGTGAGTCAGGAAGCTAAGGAAGAGCAGAACTCAGTCAGGATGTGTTTGAATTAAGTTGTTGTGGGCAGGAAAGAGATGATATATGGCCTTTCATAATCATAATTTCCATTTTATCTATGTTCATCAAGCTTATTGAGATGTGTTTTGGTAGATGTTCTAAATTACCACCCTGACTGAATGGGCTAGGACATGAGAATGCGCAGTATGAAACTGATTTTCTGTTCAGGCAATCTCTATTTTAGGAACAAAATCTACGTAGAAATGCTGGAAAAGAGAATTACACATTGTAACTGCAATGCTGGAGAAGACACCTGTAAGAGGATTCACACACAACCGTACTCATCCTGCATGATGCAGTGAGGGATCAGAATACCAAAAGTAAACAATAATGTGAGAATTCATGTCCTCTGAAGTATTTTATACCTGCATACAGAACACTATATTTCTCAAATGCAGTACATAACCCCTGTGTTTACAATACAGACATGCACATCTTGACTCCCTGCCATACATAAATCAAATTAAAATACAGCCAACACTTAAAATCTTCAGAAGCTGTACAGAAGTCAAACATGATTTATATAAAGGAACGGGTCTTGTTTGGACTGAAGAATAAATGGAAAGCAATTCAGGGCACTGGTACAGAGCTACAGTCATCTCTCTGTGTCCTATCACAAATGTCACAGCTATATGGTTCCTGATATTATCGATTCCTCTAAATTTCTATCAGTGCTTTTAAAAGGCCATAAATCTGAAATGCACTCCCCTGAAGGCTTGCAAATCCTTGCTCCAGATAGTTTCTAGACACCAAGTGTCACTCGGGTTTTGTGTTTCTGTGTTCAGCAGATTATAAACAATACATCTCTCATATATGGCATTATTCAGCATTAAATCTTAAAACTGCTTACAAAGAAAGTTTATACCATTTTTCCCACTATATAGATCTGGAAATTGAGGCAAGCTAATAAGCAAATTACCTCTAGCCACAGAATATGATCTCCTAAGTCTCAGATCAGTGCTCTGTCAAAAAGAATCACCGTTTTTAGCAGCTAATACAAAGTAGGTTATCATGTTCTTATTATGCAGCATTCATTTAGCTACTCTCTGATAAATGTCTTTTATATACGTACAGTATTATTTATGTAGGCCTCCTCTACACAAGGGTTGCCTGCTGCAGTGACGAACCAGCATATGGAGAACTGGCAAATGAATACCTAAACAAATGCATTCCTGGAAAAGAGAGTCATTTCTGTGTACCTCTTACCCTATCTTTACTATGTGATAAAGATAATAAAAACAAACATGTAGCCATAGTACAGTAATACATCCTATACAACAGGAAAAAATGTATAGCACCTTTATATTAAAATCTCAAGTGTTTGGTATGTATGGAGTTGATACTGCCACTGCACGTGGAATACGGTTCCCTACCACACAGCACCCAGCAATATCAGTCGCTTTTACAATCACTTCTTTCTAAGACACTTTGCAACCTTATATAAACAAAGGTCCTTCAGAGCAAAGTGTGAGAAATGCAATGTAGAAAAGCCTGCAGACTGGTTCTAAGTCCTGAACAGGGACAGATCATCAAGTGTATCTATATTTTTAGAAAACTCAGATTAAGAAGGCTCATTTGCAGATCTCAGGCACAGCACGCTACCACTGCAAACGAGCTCTGCATCCAGCTCTGGATCAGGGCAAAGAAATTGGACTGGAGTTAATTTTAATGAACTTAACTGGATCCAAATTGCTTCATGTTACCCACCTACTTATAGGCAGAAACGGCAACTTTTGCCTGTAAATACTATCTGTCTCTCTAGATTTGCAAATACCGAAGCAGCACAATTACTTCCCTTCTCGTAAATGTAATAAAAACCAAGCTTTGTGCTGTTTTTCAGAAGTGGTGACATTTTTCTCACACGGTTAGGTCCAGAACCTACAAAGAAATTTAACACATATTCACAACCTGCAGAGAAATTAATCAAGTTCTATATAGTTCAAACTCTCCCTAATCTAATACAGCTACAGCATAGAAAGCCCATCCTAATATTTAAGAGTCAACCCAACAGTTCCTTAAACCCAAAGCAGCCTTAAGCAAAAGCCAAGCCATTTTCAGATCACTTGTCAAGAAATACATGAACTGTTTAGTGCTCACCACATCCAACAGATCTCTAAAACAAAATTTGTGCCCCTTTCATGAATTCAAAGTTGCCCTGATGCAGGAGAGTGGTCCAGCATGCGAAGCCCTGTGGTAATGACCTTAAGACCCTGCTTCACAGAGACTTCCTTCTCATGCTCCTCCTGTTTGACCTTGATTGAACAGTCAGAGGAAAAAGAGAGGAGCAAACAAGGTGGCTGACACGGCACATTTTTTGTCAATGTTTTCTTTGCACGGGTTAATCGTCCAGACATACGTGTGTTTATTGTGCTCAGACAGAAGTGTTAACAGACATTCTACACTGAAATCCTGTGCTAGGGGATGCTGAGCACAGCCGTTTTTCCAGTTTTCTCACAGGTTCTGCCCTTTATCCTGGATTTAGTCTTGTCCAGTTGAGAATGAGCTGGTATTACACATTTACCTGAGGCCCTCACCAACCTGGCAAATAATGCCTTCTGTTCCTTTAAAGAAACATCACTGCAATCCTTAAGTCGGTAATTTTTCAATTTAAACAAAGTCATCTACTTCAGAACACTTTCTTTAGTGTATTACTTGCATTTCTTGGCAAATACAAGTAAGACAGGAATTGAACCCCACTGTAATTTGTTTATTGTCATTTTTACTGCATTGTGGCAAAATTCTAAATATGGTAAATTGCCATTCAACATGTGTTTTGATAACAAATTAATAAGCACCATTGTGAAAAATTGTTAATCTTTATTAATAAAAATATCTTACTCTCACAGTTTTCAGACAGCATTTTAATAGGTGAACAGACATTTTATTACTTCAACAATATTCGTATGAATTACAATAATACTAGCAATTATTTTCACTAATGCTCTTGTATTTCGAGTCCTTCCCTTTTTGTGAACCATTAAACTCTCAGGAAAATAAAAAATAACTATTTTTCTTTCAGCAGTATTCTTTCCATTACGTTAGTATTTCCCAAGTTTATAATTAATTTGACAGAAACATCATTATAGTAAAAAGTCAATGCTCCTTCTGTTCCTTGCTGGCAAACTTTCTCTGCAGTGTAGAAATTTATAACAGTGCCAAAAACCACCAGTTTGACTAAATATGGATATACACATGTCAAATATTTTCTCTTTTCTAATTTCTACAGTATCTATTACCATGGTATCACGATGTTATTTATGATTTGAAATATAACATGAACAATTCAGATAGATATTTAATACAAATGTCCAGCATCTCTCCTAATGTTGCCGCAGTCTCACAATCACAGAACATCAGGGATTGGAAAGGACTTCGAAAGATCATCTAGTCCAATCCCCCTGCCAGAGCAGGATCACCTAGACCAAGTTGCACAGGAACTTGTGATCTACATATTTTTTGTGCAATGACACAAAATCACACACTTCTTATCTTTGAAGAAAAGGAAACATACGATTTTATATTTTGAAATCTAGGAGGCCAGGCTCATCATTTCAGTACAAAATTGCACATACCGAGAACGTATTTATCATATGAAGCACTTACAAGTGATGAGATTGTCAGTAGCAAATTTCACATAAAGAACTGTGTATTAATTTCTCTTGTGTGAGAGAAATGTGTCATTTTAATGCCAGAAATAATATCCCTGCAAAAAAGTCTTCCGTGATCCTGCTATGGCTGGGGTATTGGCCTAGATGATCTTTTGAGATCCCTTCCAATCCTTAATGTTCTGTGATTCTGTTTGAGACGGAGCTTTACACGGGGAATTTCGTAGCCATTTTGGATCTTGGTAATTAGCACTATAAACCTCCATTACACAATGGAACAACGTAATAACTACTACGCATTTTATTGAATAATTCCTGTATGAGACGACTGTAAATTTTATCTCATACTAATAGTTGCTGTGATTTATTCTTTAGTAATAAGTCTAAACTTCATTTTTATTATGCAGACACCTTTTCCTCTTGTTTCCAGAAAAGCTGGAGTCAACAAGTTTTTGTAGCACCTGCTTTTAACAGCAGATCTGCAGATAAAAGGAAAAGTACTAGACACTGGAGTACTGAGGCATCTTCTCTATTGTGATGTTCTCGACCACAATGAACCATCACCCCATAATATCAACGTAAATAGAATTCTTGAAGCATTCTAGAATACATTTTTCACTCGATTTTAAAATGAACTGACATTTCCTGACTAATGGTTTGAATTTGGATAATACAAAAACCAGTTAGGCAATGTACTCCGTTCAAACAATTAGTCCTACATTGTTTTTGCAATGTTTTCTACTAATGTTTGCTTCTGATATTTAAATGTAAAGTAGCAGTGGCTTCTATTGATTCTCATCCTGTTAGGGCTTTTCTAAACCTAAGTATCTGCTGATGCCACAAGAGACTCCTATAGATGGACATTTTTTCTGACCTCACGCTATAACCTTTGTGCTTTTATGCTCCACTACTCTTAGAAAACTATTCTTAAATCTATTGATCTCATGATCAAATCTTCATCCTCAAGTGTAATTGGATATTTGTTACTTCCTGATATTGCACAAAGGTAGTATTTTCTTTCACTCCATTAATTTATAATAGTTTTCTATACTGTCTCAAAATTCATTCCCTTAGGTTTTTTACCTTTTAAATATTTACAGGGCATCATCATGTACCTTTGCCAATCTCAGATGTTATTTAATCAATCCTTACCGAAGAGCTCATTTAACCAAACATGCACTAACCCTGATGTCAGCGTAACTAAACCTTTCAGCGTAAGTTTTATTTCGCTGCATTGTGGGCCTTAGGTATTTTACTCCATTACAACAAAAATTATTTGCCATCAACTCTTAAATTTCGCCATTTTTCTCTGACTTCTTCACCTCACAAGTGTTTTTCTGCATTTAATTTGAAGTACAAAAAGCTACTCCAAAACAAAGCCCACATTCTACATCACTTTCACGAACTCCCAATGGAAACACCATTTTCAATACTTGAAAAATTCATATCTCTGTTAAGACATGTGGGGCTTTATCTCACAGGAAGCATTCTTCTGCTGTTGTTGTTTTATATTTTTCAGAAACTAAAAAACACAGAGTTAATTAGAGAAGTATTTGACCAAATAAGTAAGAAACATAAGGAATGAAGAGGGACTAAAAGAGGTAATTGTGGAACCATAATAGATAATAATAAACACTGATAAAGTACACATTAATATAGACAAAAACTCCTCTTTCGTAGATATTTCCCCCATACATCACTGTGATTTCATCTTGACTACACATCCCCCATTAGATGATGAGAATGCCTTTAAACATTTTAATGAAAGAGGCTTCATGACCTAGACGGGCTGTTCTATTCACTAATTATCACTGCAGTTAGTTAAACCCTTTGCAATCCAATTTCAATCTTTTGCTGAGAGTAAAATCCTATAAGATGATGATAAGAACCATTGATAAGTGCTTTTTTAGATTACTCTCCTACAAACCCCCATCAGGTTACCCATCTCTTTTTTGGTGTTTCCACCAAAGTGAGAGCTGCTATTCATTTGAGCATTAGCTGCCTGGTGTAAATTCTAAGAGTTAGCTCCTGGCTTGAACACACCACTCCTCGTTACATGTTTCAGAAAAAGAAGTCTCCTGGTGTTGCCAGTCAATTACAAGCAATTCCAATTTTGAATTTATTTCTCTATCACCCTCTTCCTTTTAGATGGTGCAACTACCTAACAAGTACCTTTATATTTTGTGCTCAAGATTTATTCTCCTTCCAAAAAAGTAACACTTTGGCCTTACTGTCACTAGATAATTCCTGTAACTTTGTCAAGATCACTCAAAATTCTACTCTGTATTTCCAACAGCCTTGCAAGCCCTTCTCCTACAACTGATTACAAAAAATTAACTTATTACAATTTCATGAAGATTGAAGTGAGGAAAGCACTAAATATTTTACTTGGTCTCTCACTTGCTTTTCTTTAATTCATTTTTCTGATCTTTTAATGTAAAACCCAAAGTGACCTTTTGGATTGTAGTAGTAAAAAAATTAGGCATGAATTTGTTATGGAAGAAAATGATTAGTATATCAGCGGTCTGCAAAAACACTAGTTGTATGAATGCTGTGCAAACATGTTTTTATCAAGAATAGTCCAGCTGGAGATGCTCCACTATTACATGTATTCAAATTTCACAGAGCCAAAGAATAGATGACATGAAACCTTTGTCTGAATCCCTCCATCTCTGCCCTCTTTCCCCCATTTTTGTATTCTCCAAGCAAGGAACTTGGGCAGACTGCTCAGTGTCTTTTCTGAACATACATTCTTGACAACAGGGAGATAACAACAGTGGGTTTATTGGAAACTGCCTGGGAGGCAGCCGAGTTGCTGGCAGCATCACACTGCTATTCACAGAAACACAGAACATTAAGGATTGGAAGGGACCTGGAAAGATCATCTAAGTCCAATCCCCATGCCAAAGCAGGATCCTCAAGATCAAGTTGCACAGGAACATGTCCAGGTCGGTTTTAAATGTCTCCAGAGAAGGAGACTCCACAACCCCTCTGGGCAGCCTGCTCCAGTGCTCCGTCACCCTCACCTTGAAGAGGTTCCTTCTCATATTGATGTGGAACCCCCTATGTTCCAGCTTACACCCATTGCTCTTTGTCCTATCATTGGATGACACTAAGAAGAGCCTGGCTCCATCCTCCTGATACCTGCGCTTTCCTTATTTATAAAATTAATGAGGTCACCCCTCAGTCTCCTTTTTTCCAAGCTCAAGAGACCCAGCTCCCTCAGCCTTTCATAAACATGGAGATGTTCCACTCACTTCATCATCTTTGTGGCTCTGTGCTTGACTCTCTTGAGCAGTTCCGTATCCCTCTTGAACTGACGGCTCAGAACTGGACACAATACTCCAGATGTGGTCTCACCAGAGCACTGTAGAAGGAGAAGATCACCTCTCTCGATCTGCTAACCACCCCCATTCTGATCCACCTCAGGATGCCATTTGCCTTCTTGGCACAAGGGCACATTGCTGCCTCATGGTCATCCTGCTGGCTACCAGGACCCCCAGGTCCCTTTCTCCTATGCTGCTCTCCAACAGCTCAGTCCCCAACCTATACCGGTACCTGGGCTTGTTCTTGCCCAGACAAAAGACTCTACACTGCCCTTGTTATAGTTCATTCAATGTCTCCCCACTCAGCTCTCCAGCCTGTCCAGCTCCCACTGAATGGCAGCACAGCCTGCTGGGGTGTCGGCCAGTCCTCCCAGCTTTGTATCATCAGCAAACTTACTGACAGTGCACCCTAATCCCTCATTCAAGTCATTAATGACTAGATTGAATAGGACTAGTCACATCTTTCTAAGCTACCATGTGCTAATTTTAATTAATTATTACAAGTATTAAGTAATATTACTCTTACAGCCTGTTACTCATTGCATTTCTTATACAGAAATTACAGAGACAGTGCTTGGCACAAAGAAGCAGCTGAGTGGATCACTTATACATTAACTATGAAGCAAATCTACTTATTGCTACCTAAAAATGTCTAAGACTCAAAGCACAGATAAAAGATTTTCCACATATACCTTTACAATAAGAATCAACAGTGGCTACATTCTCAAAGATGCAATGACAGTGGAGGGCATACTGCTGGAGAAACCGGTTAAACTATGACAAAAAGGTGAAATATCATTAAACATAACTCATTTACTCACTTATGAATACTGTATGTGCATCTACAGAGTGCGCTTCTTAACGCAATTTGATGGTTTTAATGCAATTTTCACACTATTTACAGATCTGACCCCTCTCTGCAACATCCATTTCTCAATAATCAGCACTTTCATGTTTGCTAACTCCCAATAATATTTGTAAAATAAAAGACATCACAGAGTAAACTTTGCATCTGTTAGCTTCAATCTAACCCACACCCTGTTCTGTGTAGTGCCATCCTGCCAAGCATTCTAACAAAGGAAGTCTCACTTCTCTATCTTTCCTTCTATAAATATTATCAGCCTAGCAACAATGTGATTAACTATGATTGTTACTAATAAAAGTAGTAGGTAGTTCCCTGCATATTTTCATTTTAGTTTCTAGACTCAAGAAGAGTCTTTTTAGTATTGGCAGAGAATGGATTTTCTTCATAGTAGAAAGTATTATAGCACTGAATAAAGTCTTTCTGATCAAGCCATACCATAATAGCTTTTGTCTTGTGTCACTTTATGTTAGCCAGCATCAGAAGAGAAAATAAGCAGAGGCTTGCTATTGTGCCTCTATTTTAAAAGGGCCTTCCATCTGGTAGGAAGCAGAAGCCATCAGCACTGTAATTAAAATGCAATTACTGTCCCCCGCCGCAATCCCAGGACGACCATTCCATCTGTGTGATATACAGTGGAAAAAACACAATTTTTTGCACTTTTCTAGCTCCATTAAGTTTATTCTCTTTCTATTAATTAATCTAACGGCACTAAGGGGTCGTTCCTGTTTTGCAAGGCATTGTGTCACAAACCGCGTACTCACAAAGACTGAAACCGAATGAATTTTTAAAACTCTCCACTATCCCTTTGACATAAAACCTTAATTACTTCTGACTAAATCTGTAATTAAAATATATCACCGCAGCAGATTTACCTGCGTGTGGGTGTTGGAGTGCATGCTTCTGTGACTGTCACAAATGAATCACTCTGAGACGGTGTTATAAAAAGGGATATTAGGATGTACACAGAAAGGATGCAGAATAAGAACTTGAAAAACTGGCAGTGACCTAGGAAAAAGTTGTATGCTGGCAAAATAAGAAAGAGTAAGTCTCGTATTTCACTGATCTTTAAAAATAAAAAAATACCTTGTATGTAGAGGCATACCAGGTGCTCCCACGTACGATTTACTCTTACGCAGTCCTACGCTTTAATGTTCTACTGAGACCTCAAAAAAATAAAATGGCAATAAATGAAGTATCACGCACTGCAAGATAAAATCCCGTACGGTTTTTCATGGCAATCCATCTTGTGTTCACAGAGATAATCTCATCATCTACCCTTCCTTTCCTTCACAACTGCACTGTACAAGGTCTTCCATCTGCAAACGTGTAAAAGCCTCTGTGAGTTCAGGCATTGTGTATGTGGATATCAAGGCAAGAATATTAGCTAAACATGGGGGTGACATCTTAGCCCTGTCACAGCTTGTCTGAATTTTGCCTTTGACTTCAGTGGAGTCAAAGACTACTTTAGCTTTCATTTTAATGCATGTTGCTAGGGGAAAAAACAAAACAAGACCCTTTGCAAATGCCCAGCTGCAAGAAGTGAGCAGGCTAGCAGTGAACTTCAGCAGAGGAGAATCTCTGCTGTAAAATGTCATGCAAAAATCATTAATGAAAGACCGGGCAAATAATAACTTTATTTTTTTTTTAGTTTTGAGTATCTTGGAATCAACTAAGGTTCAGCGTGTGTGTAAGTGTTTTTACAAACTCAGCATGTGGGCTCAATATGTCTCCAACAGAAGAGAACTTTGGCATTTCACAGATTTCATAAAGGGTGAGGCCAGAAATATCCATAAAATGTTTAGGCCAACTTCCTGCAGCTCATAGGTCTTTAAACATTTCCCTCACCCCCCTTTATCAGTCCTATGACATGGGTTTAGCCAACGCACACAGAGTCTCATTTCAAAGACACCACAAGGCATGGATCCTCAATTTAAGAGTTTGTCCCAATAGGTAGTAATGCTGACCATTAAGAATTCAGACTTCAGCCTGTTTTATCTGGTTTAAGATTCCAGCTTTCATTTCTACCAAGTTTCTGTACTTGAATTAAAAAAAAATCCCTTTTTTATTACACACTATTTTCTTCCTGTGAATTTACTTGCACGCTGTAATCATGTTACCTATCAATCTTCTTTTGATAAGATAAACAGTGGAGCTATTTAAATCTCCCACTACAAAGCGTTTTCTCCAGCTCTTAAAACGTTTGTGTCTTCTTTCCTGCACCTCCTGCAATCTTAAAAATGTTGAGAACAGTGAATAAAATATTCTGCATCCTCAAGGTGATACAAAAATGCCAAGATTTGCCACTTCAGTGGTTACTAAAATAGCTTGAGCTAGGAATTGGTAATCGACAAGAAGAAAACAAATCTGACCAGCAGTGTCCCATGGAGAAGTGGCTCCAGCAGCTGGTGAGTTCCCACACATACTATGGAGAGCTCTAGCTGGCATGCAGGAAGTCACCAGTTACAACCCAGCTGGCAGTATTTTGGTTTTCAGCAAATAAAGGCTCCCAGGCCAGTCAGCTACAACAGAACCCTTAAGAATTTAGTGGCTTCAGGAGTTACTGTCTCACTGGAACCAGATGGTTTGGCTATAGCTTTTCTCTGTGTAGGAAAGCAGTTCTCACACACTTCCTATAAATGTTGTCATTCTAACTGGTATTTTTTACATCTAAAAAAGTGATGATTTGATGTTGCTTAGATATAAAAAAAAAGAAGTGATTTCACATGTTGCCCAGGCTCAAAAGCTGAGTATTTCATAAATGAAGGTAAATGGCTTGAAAGGCAACAGAGAGAATCCTTCTGATTAACTCTGTGTGACAGTGAATCACAGAACATTAGGCATTGGAAGGGACCTCAAAAGATCATCTAGTCGAATCCCCAAGTACCAAATTCAACATTGGCCATGTTTGAGGTACATTGGCACTTACATATAAGACAAATTACAGGATAAATTATATCTGATAAATATAATTATTTATAACCTGAGCAAACGTAAAGAGGACAGACATGGTAGCTTTCTGGCTTCAGTACAGCTCTAGAATAAAACAATTAAAATAATTGTTAGTTTAAACAATTCTGTACACTCTTTTGCAAGAGCTATAAATATGTGGGTAGGGTTCTTCGCTCTGCTGTGATGCTGGTCTTCTCATTATCTAGACCACTTATCCTGGTGTATACATCTAACGGAGACAAAAGTACATATCTAGACAGCACTTTTCACATTCAGATCCTGCTGGTATAATATTTTTATAAATTAACTGCACATAAAAGTGTCCAGTCTAAGAAAATATAAACATCACGTGGTAGGCCTACATAACTCATTTGTTTGTGGTAGGAGCTGAATACCACTAGATTCACTACGGCAGTTATTTTGTCAGTACAGTTAGAGGTACACGGAGCATCATAATTGCATGTTCCCAAATGCTGTCCACTGCTATTAATTTCACTTCTTAAGGACACCCTATAGGACATTGGTTATTTTTTTGCCATAGAAAATAGTCTGCACTAAATAGGAACATCTTGATGGAATTAAACTGACTAACAGGAATCCAGAGGATAAGCAGGGACTTGTCTCTGCATGCCCTCTCAAAAGCGCCTCCTGTCTAAACATATTCTAAACTGGAATGTCAACCCGTACTAACAATGAATACTAGGGACAAAAATAGAAAAAAGGAACCCATTTTCCTTTGTCCCTCTACAGCAAACTCTGAGAATATATGTTTAAAATATGGGGTCTGCTTCAACCACTCCTTGGCAGTCAGAAGCTGCTTCTGCCTGTGCACAGGTAACGAAGGACCTCTGGACTGCCACTGTGAGCAACAGCAACATACCAGGATCTGTTTTGCTAACGTAGTGCATAAAGCAAGACTAAATTAGCTTTCATATCACACAGTCTATCACTGTTTGACCCTCTGGGCTGCTTTTATTTATAGAATGTAGTTTCTAGTTTACTTTAGTGTTTTCATACTAAATGAACACTCATGAAAGTGCACTCTTCCTGAAATTGGGTCATTTAGGCAGACTATCCCATTAAAAATAGATCTACTTTTTTTACAGGTGTCATCTATTAAAGGAGGGAAGAGACAAAATCAGCCAATTGTATCTGTCAAGAAGATGTTAGTCCTTCCAGAAAGTCAGCCGTCTGTCTCCTACATCTAGCACTTAATAGCAAAATGACTGACTTCCTTCCTGTAGCACTCACACTTTGGGGAATTTTTATTGTTGCAAGATTTGTATCTGAGGGTTTAAGGGGATATTTTAGTCCTTCCAAGTTCATCAGACTCTGACACCAGGCATATAAATAAAAGTATGTTCGTACTGGCTAAGATGCAGACAGACACTTGCCAGATTGGCTCAGGGAAGAGGAATTTAACTCCTCACTAGAATTAAACACAAACAAGTGAGCAAAACCAAGGCACAACACTGGTGTGGTCTCTCCTTGGCCATGTGATACAGGAGTCTCCACAGAGCAGTGGATCCACTAGCGTTCTGCTCAGCATCTCTCTTAGCCATATAAACTCATAGAAGGAGTGGTGTGGGTTCTTAAATTCAGCCTTCATCTTCCATATACTTTGAGTACAGCAGATCAGTTGGAAAAAAGGTGAAATAAGAGTTATAGGAGCATGTATAGAGAGGACATGACATCTGTGACAAACGCTATAGGACGAACCAGCAAGACTTGGATAAAGTTTGAACAAAGAGCCAGGGAGAGAGGTGTGATCAAAAGCATGGCTTTGGAAGGATGAAGAGAGGCAGACACTTCTATAGAGCCATACATCATCCCACTCCATATCAGAAACTGTTTTAAAATTAGATGAATAGCCTTTCAGAGGGATTTGGAGGGCAGGGGGAATGAAAATGTAAAAGTGAAATCTTTGTAGAAAGGAAGCGTGAGAAAATATTCATCATTTCAATGCCAGCGAGCCTGCAACAAGTCAAGATTTCACCACGTGGCATTAAACCCGGGAATAAATTTTGAGAATGCACTAATATAAGAGTTGTAATGCTTGCATATTGCAGACATTACCAGGAGATTTGACATAAGAGCCAACAAGTTCCATTGCCTTCTCTTGTTTAGTGCTGCCAAACAGTTGTGCTAAATGACTAACCAAATAACAGAAGTTTTCCAAAATTTGATATCCAATAGGATGTGAAAAAATAAATTATCCATTTTCCATGGATATTTTTCCTGGCAACTTGAAGAGTCTTGAAAAATATTCTTGATATGTTCAGTGGGACATTAATATAGAAATCAACAGCTCCCATTTGAAAGACAAAACCAACTACAGGGAAAGGCCGTTTTCAAATGCAGCAATTGTTGCAAACATCAATTGTTTAAAAATGAGACAAGCATTATCACAGAACATTAGAAAGTGAAGCAATTCCCAAAAAGCTACCCTTAAGTCAGCCTTGCAGAGTTCTAATTGACCACTTGCCTGGGGTGAGAAATTCTTTTGACAGGCAAGTAAATTATCATTAGTCTTGTCCATGATCATCAATCAATATGTTAAAATGCCAACAAGCGAGTTTATACCAAGGCTGGTACTTTTTCGTGTCAGCTTTAGAACACACGTTCAAATTAAGTTATGTCAGGGCACAAAAGAAGTCAAAATCAACAGTATACACTTCTTCATCTGCATGATGATATGCATAACCCTAACAGTATTTTATGTAACAAGAAGCAAGGCCTCTCAGTGTTTTGAGATATCATAAAAATGATTGTGTGCCATAAGGCCTATAAGTGAACAGTTAACCAAAAAGATCCCTGTAAGATGAGTGGGCACTTTTTCCTTTAATGGAAAACTCTCTCAAATACTACGGTGTCTGCCGAATAAAACTGCAAAGCATAACTCGGGTAAGAGGTCAGCAGACTTCTGAAATACAAGTTCCAGGTCTGTGCAAATGAGGCTGATTTATTTCTTGACTGATCTGCAAGAAAAAAGACACAGGCAGAAGAGTCTCCTAGGGTAGGGTTGCTCTTGCAAAGAGTTGCAAGATTGCAGAGACAGCATACATCGTTTAGGAACGCAAGGGTCCACAATAACAAACCACCATTACCAGGCACGCAGCAGCTTACCAGAGCTGCTCTTAGCTGAAATGAATAATCAATAACCCCCCACCCTACAAACACTTTTATTCTGGATAATTTCAAAATTTTCCTAAGACTGAGAATGAAATAATAATGTGCATATGGGATGGCTAGTTCTGTTAATTACCGAGTTCTAATTTCCATTCGTCAACCAGCTTCAGACTTGCCTACAATTCTAGCAAAATTCAAGCACTGTGCTTTGAATGAACTTTTTTTTGGTGAACTTTTCCAATTGCCTGCCAAGAATTAATGTATCTTGAAAACTGTAGGCTAAATAGTTTCAACAATCCTGTGGAAGAACCTTCAGAGGAATACTGAAGCTGTACTGAACATTCAGTAACAGCTCCTTTCCAATACTTCAAAGGGGCCTACAAGAAGGCTGGAGAAGAACTATTCAGTACAGCGTGAATGACGGGTAAAGCTTCTAAGATGGAAAAGAACAGATTTAGGCTGGACATCAGGAAAAAGTTCTTTAATCTGAGGGTGGTGGATCACTGGAACAGGCTGCCTAGAGAGGTTGATGGAGGCCCCATCCCCGGAACCATTCAAGGTCAGGCTAGATGGGGATCTGAGTGATATGTTCTGGTTAGAGATTTCCCTGCTTGTTGCAAGAGGGTTGAACTAGATGACCTTGGAGGTCCCTTCCAGCCCTATGATTCTATATTCCCTACTACAGCAAGGTGCTCAGGTCAGAGGTGGAGGAGGAGACACCACAAATCCTTCATTCAGAGACACCTCTTTTGCCATGCTCATTAAAAACTATCCCAAACTGGGCAATCCATAGATATAAAAACAATTCAAACAGAATCAAGACAGAAGAAGAAATCATACTCCAGGTGTGCACAGGACCAGCTCTGCAGGGTGCTCTAGCACATTACAGGTAATATGCTACTGAGCATGTCCAAGAGCTGTTGGGTTAAAAAGAGAGGTTTTCAGAGCTTTATTTGTGCTGTCCATGCTTCCTCTTCTGTGTGCAGACAGCACAGAGGAGGAAGCTCCAAAGGTTGAACACACAGGAATGTGGACTGAACTTGACAACAGAAGTAATTTAGGACATGAGTCAGAGAATTGCTGCAAACTAGAATATTCAGCCATGCAACCCTGAGAGGAAATTAGTGAGTGATAATCGCACAGACAGATATTGGATAATATATCAGGATGAGGCGACGAGGTGTGGCTGAGCAGGGAGACCTGAGCTGGAAGCACAAGCAAAAAAAATATACAAAAAGTCATAACGCATGATGGGAAGTGGAACCATCTGGGTAAACAAATGTATTAGTGAGAGAGAATGTTGCTATAGGGTGGGAGAAGGAACCGGGTGGAAGACTGGAGAGGTGAGGTTTGAATGATAATGGCGGAAAATGGAAGTTAAACCCAAGCATAAGAAAACTACCCAGATGAAGTGACTATAAGTGGGTCTGCAAAGGGATTGCCACAGGTTGATGAGCAAGACAGACAACTAAAACGAACAAGGCTCCTGGAACTGAAAGGAGGACCCACATAGCTACGAGGAAGATGGATATGGTATGCAATGTCCTACAAACACAGTCATGAGGTTACTGCTGAAGTGTTAAAATCATACTGGCCAATCTGAAACTTTAATCATTACAAAAAAATATTTCATTTTTGGCCTACACCCTTAGAAAAGGGTTAATAAAAGCTTCAAAGAAACATAAACACACACTTTGTCTCAGGAAGGCACATCGTCTGGCTTTGGGAACGACGACTCAGAATCTCCAGGCCTCTAACTGCATTGTGACAACGCGGGATAGCATAGATAATTATGAATGTCTTTCCTGAAAGAAGCCTTTTTGTTTATTTTACTGAAGGAAAAACAATTTAAAGAAGAATTTGTAAGCATGAGATAAGCTCTAGATCTATGTGTCATTAGATTCACATTCTTGGCAGCTGCACATAGTCAGAGCAATCCATTTGCAATACTGCAACACATTTAGATGCAGTGGCCAACAGCAGGGGCCTGGTGCAATAGAACAACCAAAACAGCTGGAGAATTTCATAGATTTGTAGATTAAAGGCCTGAGGGGATTGTTGTGATCATCTAACCTAACCTTTTGTATAATACAGTCATGTACTAACTCTTTTTTGAATTAAAGTATATATTTTAGAGTGAAAAATTCCATCAGTTGGCAGTGATGGAGAAAAACCAGTCTATGGTAAATCATTCCCACACTAATTAACCTAGTGGTTATAAATCATTTTTAGCCTGAATTAATCTCAGCTTCAATTTCCAGTCATTCTATTTATGCTTTTATTTACTGAACTGAAAAGCTCATTATCAAAGCTTTGTTTTCCAATCTTTTGCTCATTCTTGTGGCTCTTCTCTAGAGCATTTCCAATTTCTCCAGACCCTTCTTGGATTTATATTCATCTTCAGTTCATAAAGTATCCTGCTTTAATCCAGTTTCTTTTCAGTGTCCTTCTTCCTATACCAAAGTTTCTCCATCTAGAGGGAGATGAACACCCATCCTTTTCACTATTCATTACCTGCCCAGGTCTTCATCACTGTGGTTTTCACCTGTGTTTTGCTTTTTCAGAGCACAATAATAATGTTAAACATTACAGATCTAAAAACCACAGAAGAAAGCTGTTCATTGCTGAAGACATTCAGATATATAAAGAAAAACATGATGTAAATTCTATATTTGACTACTTCTAACAAGTAACTCATATCTCAGTAAGAATTTCCTCCAAGAAAAGTGTGTTCAGATTTAGACACAAATTCCAAAGAAGAAGAGCATATTCTCTTTGTAAAGAAACCATAGAACCCAAAAAAAAACGGGACCATAGGAGTAACATTAGATTTCAAACCCACTAAGCTTTACTTGATCATCATTGGTGTGAATGATGTGGTACAGTATGTAATAATAACTGCAGTTTTACAGAGATTGTATTCGTATTTCTAATATGCTAAAAGATTTACTAGTCTGGGATAAAGTTTGAACACTTTAAATCAGTTTCATGATTTAGTTTTCTTTAAGCCTTAAATTTGGTGAGATTAGGTATAATTCTGACCCTGGACTTGATCGACAAATTTTCGATCAATACTTATTATTTCCTATTCCCTGCCAACTTGATGATTCAGATAACTTTTTTCCCCACATTGTTTCCACTCTTCTCTAGATTGAAATGAACTAAAACAAGACATAATCTCATAAGAATTCTGGTGTTTTCATTCCTGTGTATCAAGTCTAGTTGTTTTGGCAATACAGAGTTCGTATATATTTGCCTCTTATTTTCTTTCATCTCCACAAAAACAGATACAATGTCAATAAGACAAGAAGGTCATAGAAAAAGGATGACAGTAATAATATATAAATAATAATTCATATGGACCATAGGAGACAAGACTGTTCTGTTTCATAGTCTGCCCTTCCATTTACAAAGAGCATGAGGCACAGCTGAAATAGGCTCAGATATTTTGAGAATGTGCTCCTCTCTCAAGGATAGTAGATTGAGACTAAGGGATTATTTTCATTAACAGCAAAAGAAATTTAAATTAATTTAAAGACTTAGAAATTATAGCAGTTGTAGGATGCTAGGTCAAAACCATATGAGTTGTCATATAAAGACCCAAGATGGCAAAACCCAACACTGATGGCAAACCACTGCTCCTGGAAACAAGTGTAAGATCATTTTGAACTAAACTAAACACTCCCATGGCACTTTTACTTCTACACAGTGATGCAAAGTCAGCCTTAGATGTAGGACTCATGCAAATAACCACAAAAATGAGAGACCTGGTAGTTTCTTGTAGTTTGGGTTTACACTACTTTAGTGATTTACTTAGAGAACATAACATTGAAAATCTTCAAAGAAAGAAGATAGATGGCATTATGACCACGAGTCATTGTAGGTTAAAAAATACACTAAGACAAAAGCTTGCTGCTACCTATAGTCAACAGTCATTCATCACTATGCAGAATATATGATCTGTTGAGAAAAGTGGGTAGATGTTAACTTAAATACAGCATTTACTTACACTCAGACAAAGAATTACTTAGATAGGTCACTTCCTGATCACAAGTCTAATGTTTACTCATACTAATGTGACTAACATATAATAACTGGTAAGAAGCTGAGAGCTGTTTTTCCTACAAAACCACAGTGTACTCAAGTTTGAGTACCAATTTTTAAATCTGCAGACAAACACTACAACATCTAAAAGCACTGCAGAAAAACGTTATTGCTGCTAGGTGTTAATTTTGAAAAGAACTTTCTCTGCAAAAAGCTGCCCATTATTTGATGCCTTTTGTAGGTGTTGAAAGTAACTAGGTCATTTCCTTGCATTCCCTGTAGATCCATTCTGTCCTTAAAAGACTTCGTAAACAAAACCTATCATTTTTGTTATGCATACTGAGATCCGGAAATGTACTCATTACGAGCGCTATATTTTGACCAGGCACAAGTGGAATGAAGCTCACTTGTGATTCACCATTTTAGCCCTAGTTCAAACTATTTTAAGTTCTACATACATGCATCATCAGTACACATATTAGTGAAGAGTAATAAAGTATATATACTATACATATGTTACTATATATACACCCATAGTAATTCAAAGTTTCTGGAATCTTTTGTGACATGTAACTGTTATACCGTTATTTAAGCATTGCTCAGAACCTACCAAGCTAAATACTGTGGTAATGCTACCTTAATTCTAATTATCTCTCTTGGGGTTTCATCATTTGTACACAATTCAACCCCACAAAACATACTAATAACAAGAATAACTTCACCTTGAAATTATTCTTATACATCTGTCTAAAAAAATTCTGCATAGCATTAAAACTCAAAAAAGCGTGGTGGTTTTTCTAAGAAATCTTATTCTGAAAAGTTGTACATACTAAAAAAAATTCAATTTGAGTCTGTATAGACATGTCCAAGGTTGAGAAATAAATGAGCCCCTGTGTTACCTAAATTGTTTTTGGTCTTTTGGGGAATTACCAACACACTTCTGCAAAAGCAGGGGCTCATTTAAGCTAGTTTGTAACAAAAGCCGTTAAGGTTCGCATTCTCAAAAACATATGAAAAGTATTTATCCAGCATTTTAAATCAAAATTCAATCCAGAGGAAATACAAGTTATTGAAACTTGCTCCTTTTTTACTGAATAGTTCTCTAGGCATCTGAATGTTCTTAGGGTACAAATTCCCAAGAGTGTTTTGCCCAAGCATTTGGATAATTGTCTCTATTCCAAGTAACCTGAGATCTCAGAAGCCAGGTGGAACAGTACCTAGAACTTCCACATCGCCTTCCTTACAGAATGCAGATAAAGCATTAGGCCTTTATCAGTATTTGCTAATTACACAACCAGAAAGGAGGTGTCTGCATTCACTGTCTATTCAAGCCTGAACAGATGCAGATCCACCTTTTTCCTACTACAAAGAACAACACAAACACCTTTATTCAGAGAGGCTGTACTAGGACCACTGTTGTGGCAACCAGTTTCTAAGGCTGCTTACTTGTGAATTCCAGCAGCTCCTCCCCAAATTATTAGTTTTTATTCAGTATCCTTTGTCATGTAGAAGTTTAGCAGATAGTACTGCAGTTATTATGGGTCACCTGTGGCCTATTTCTTACAGAGTTCTCATTCTTAGACGTGTAACTCTTCCAAACCACTTTTAGGCAACTTGAAGGTTCACATGGTAAGCCTGGAGATTTAGGTATGGGGGCTGGAAATTGGATACAGATGGTCATTTTGGGTTTTTTTATAAGATTAGTGTTTCAGTGTTACATAGTCTTTATCAGAAAACAAAAGTTTTTACACTACATGATTGTGCTACAACACAAGACTCATAATACATGGTCTTTACTGAAGTTCTCAGATGCTGACAGCAAAAAAAAACCCAATAGTTTTCATTCACTTCCACCTTTGTTTTCTTTGTGGGACTTCTGGGGTTTGCTTGGTTTGGGTCTAGATGTCACACTTGCAAAACCTGAACAACACTCCGGCTCTTGGAAGTCCTGAGCACTGATCTCACAGCACAGCCCAAAGCTACATAGAGACACTTGGAGCTAATATTTCTTCTGGTATCCAGAAGATCACTGGTCTGTGCAAACAAGACTCAGAAGAAAAAAGTTGTGCAGAGCAGAACCATTACATTATTAGTTTACTACACAGTACATTCAGTATATTCTGCTTTTAAACAACTGAGATTTTGTTAATAAAGGTCTGAATATTCCTTTTTTATGCCATCTTAATAGAAAAGAGTTTAATTTTTTAAATGTTATAAATACTTTATATGAAACCTTCGTTTGGAGTGATACTCAAGCCCCAGAGGAACTTGGGGAAAAAAGAGAAGTTTGCTCTGGGTTAGGAATCAGTTGAGTAAACTGGACGGGCCCTGATGTAATGCACCCACGCATGCTAAGGGAGGCAGCAAAAGTCATTGCTAGACCACTCTCCATCATCTTTGCTAAGTCATGGGGATCAGGAGAGGTGCCTAGGGACTGGAGGATAGCAAATGTCACTCCAATATTCAAAAAGTGTAAGAAGTAGGACCCAAGTAACTATAGACCGGTCAGTCTCACCTCCATCCCAGGAAAGGTGACAGAACAATTTATCCTTGAAGCTGTCTCCAAGCACATCAAGAACAGGAGGGTCACCATGAACAGTCAGCATGGCTTCACAAAAGGGAAGTCATGCTTGACCAACCTCATAGCCTTTTATGAGGGCATAACCAGGTGGATAGATGATGGCAGAGTGGTAGATGTGGTCTATCTTGACTTCAGTAAGGCACGTGACGGAGTTTCCCACAGCATCCTCACAGCCAAACTGAGGCAGTGTGGTCTGCACAATCAGATAGTGAGATGGATCATGAGCTGGCTGCAGGATAGAAGCCAGAGCATAATGGTCAATGGGACAGAGCCTAGCTGGAGGCCTGTATCTAGTGGAGTCCCCCAAGGGTCGGTACTGTGACCAGTCTTGTTCAATGTATTCATGAATGATTTGGATGAGGGATTAGGGTGCACTGTCAGCAAGTCTGCTGATGATAAAAAGCTGGGAGGTGTGGCCAACACCCCAGCAGGCTGTGCGGCCATTCAGCAGGACATAAACAGGCTGGAGAGCTAGGTTTGGAGACATTGATTGAACTGTAACAAGACCAAGTGTAGAGTCTTTTCTCTGGGCAAGCACAACCCCAGTTACCAGTATAGGTTGGGGACTGAGCTGTTGGAGAGCAGTGTAGGAGAAAGGGACCTGGGGATCCTGGTAGTCAGTAGGATGACCATGAGCCTGCAATGTGCCCTTGTGGCCAACAGCATCCCGAGTTGGATCAGAATGGGGGTTGTTAGTACATTGAGAGAGGTTCTCTTTCCCCTCTACTCTGTCCTGATGAGGTCACATGTAGGATGTTGTGTCCAGTTCTGGGACCCTCAGCTCCAGAAGGACACAGAACTGCTGGAGAGTTCAGTGCAGAAGCACAAAGATGATAAAGGGAGAAGAACACCTCCCTTATGAGGAAAGGCTGAGGGAGCTGGGTGTCTTGAGCTTGGAGGAAAGGAGACTGAGGAGCGACCTCATTAATGTTTATAAGTATGTGGGGGTGGGTGTCAGGCAGGAGGATGGAGCCAGGCTCTGCTCAGTGTCTTCTAGTGATAGGACAAATGGCAATGGATGTAAGCTGGAACATAGGAGGTTCCATATCAATAGGAGACAGAACTTCTTCACAGTGAAGATGACAGCACTGGAACAGGCTGCCAAGGAGGGTTGTGGAGTCTGCTTCTCTGGAGATGTTTAAAACCCATCTGGACATGTTCCTGCGTGACAGTCTAAGTGATCCTGCTGGGGATTGGACTAGATGATCTTTTGAGGTCCCTTCCAATCCCTAATGTTCTGTGATTTTTACTTAAGGTGAGGGGTTTTGATTAATAAAGGGTTTTTTTAGTTAACCATAGATCAAAAGTCCTCTCAAACCTAAATATAGCAGATCCAGACCTACTAATTATATTTTACAATGAATGAAATGAAAAGCTCAACAATAACTAATTGTGCTAATATTTAAGTGCACACTAGCTTCAATCATTACTTAAGCTGGTTCTATAGCAGAGTTTGGCAATTAGCAGAAGTTATCTTTGCTTTCACTTTTAACGAGTAACAGTTAAAATAAATGGTTAGAATTTAAAAATCAAATTCTATCATTCCTCTAATGAATCACACCTCGTGTTTATCACTTTTTATTCTAGAGCTAATTATGTAGTGCACACAAAAACTCCTAAGATAAATGTTTATTACAGAAATGATAACATGACTGCAATATAATGGCAATATCATGATGCAATTACAATGAATCACTATAATCTATGGAGTGTTTTGAGACACTTAGATATGCAGTGCACTTCAGACGCATCATGTTACGTTGTTTCTTTTGTCTAGGCAAAGCAGACATCTTCACATTATTTTACTACTGTTGGGTTTTGATGGCATTATCCTAATGTCTGAAAATGTTTTCTCCTGAGTGCTGCCCAAAACCATAAGGAAGAAGTGGTGGTGGTCAGTGGACCTTTTAGCATCAAGTACAAGATGCAAGATTACAGACAGAGGCAGATACATGGGAAACCACAATGAACCATTAAGACAACCTTGGTCAGCGTGCTGGACCATATGGTATCCATACACCAGCACACTAGTGCATATCACGTTGTTTCATATCTGTGTAGAGGGGGGTAAAAGCTGTTTTGCAGGAGAAGAGAATAATGGATTAATTTCATGACTGCAACCACTAAGCAGTCAATCAATTGATAACCCAAATTCACAAACTGCAATAAGAAGCTTGAGCTTTGGAACCAAAAATTCACTTCCTTTTTAAGGATTTTTGCTATGACTGAACCTCTAAGATTCACTAAGATAACTCAGGTGTTGTCTAGGAGGTTAGGTACTTTCCTGCACAAAGTTTTCTTTCTTTCAGATACCACATCTTCCTAACAGTCAATATGATTTTTCCCTTTGCATTTGAGTCAGCACTGTGTCTTTCCCATTCTTGTGTCTCTCTATTTAATAGAATAAAACAGAATATAGGTAGAAGACAGAACTTACTATTTCTTTTTGGCATTTACAAGAGAAGGAGTAGTAACTATGATAAGCCATTTGCATCTTCATCTCTGAGTTTTGTATTCAAATTGTCCCTTCACTCTCTTCTATGGCACTTTCTCGTTCCTCTCTTTACATCTGGAAACTCTTCCTCAGCTACATCCTTCTCTCACACTAAAATTGGCTACTTTCCAGAGAGGCAAAAAAGACTGAAACATAGTCCCAAAATAGCTCTCAAAAGCTAAATAAAGATCAAGAAATTAACTCAAGTTATTTTAAAAAGAAGCATTCAGATTTTCCCTCACTTTATTACCATCCAATCTGTTCTGGATGTCCTGAATTATATTTCTCTAAGAAAGGAACCTTCATCTCCATGTTATCTGCAAAGCAGTTGGCACACTGGCACTGTTAAATGAATAGTTACAATAGATACAGGGGTGAATAGCACTGGATCACCAGTTTTGACCAGCCTGATTAATGTGGCAATTGCACACCCATTATTTAACGCACAGACTTTCCTCTGTGACAAAAACCACACTGTGAGTGGTCACTAGTCCTATCCTGGCAATCTCACTGACACGCAACAACTTCCAGTGTTGGCTTATACTTGTCTCATACTCAAAAGAAAAAAACCCAATACATACTTTACTGTGTTGCAATGGAAGAAGGAATTATTAGGCAAAAAGGCCAAAAAAATCCTACTAATTTTTAATTCTATCTTCTATCATCTTTGAAGAGAACCAAATTTAGTATCCTCGCTTTCCAAAACCTTCGGCCTCCTAACTAGCTTAATTGGTCTCTGTTCATTTCTTACTCAGATCATTTATAAACTGCCTCCATGGTCCCCTGCTGCCTTTTCAAAGCAGCATATGGTCCCTCCATTCATGATAGTCACAATTTCTATTAGTGAGTAAAGCAGGAAAAAAATGTTAATGTCACATTCAGACTGCACCAGAAAAAGCCTTAAACAATTTGGGATCCAAGAGGAAAGGTATCAACAGCAGCAGGAAGTCTGAAATATCACCCATCCTGTATGATTTGTAGTATATTTTAGTATGGAAGCTACCAAACCACTTAGTACAAACATTAGTCCATATTTAACATGAAATTCAGGTTTAAATACACTGTAATACACATCTGTTGCCTATGTTGTTGGAACCTCAAAGATTGTCTGTCTTGTTGCGCTTTTACATGTGATTAAAAAAATAATGCCACAGTTTCTTAGATTTAAATCAAGCCAAGATCAATTAATAAAAAAAGAACATCTCAGCACCAAACTGCTTAACTCATAAAATATAGAAAACAAAAAAAAAGAGAGTTCAAATCCAGAGAGTTGGTGTACCATCCCAAATGATCAAAAATCATAGTTAAAAGACTAAAAATATGAGTGATCATTATCCCTAGCCTTTATAAACTGTGTCCAGAAGGATGCATTTTATTAAGTAATCATTATCTGAATTTTAACTAAATAGAAAAATGTTATCACAGCTATAGATGGTTAGCATCCACAAACATTAAATGTAAAATAGCCCGCAGATTTAGTACTCAGCACATCACACGGGTCTCAAAACACTTCTTAATACCCATCAAACATTTTAAGGCCTGTAAATCTAAAACGTGGAAGACCACATGCTGTTTCAAGCCACAAGGAAAATGTAAGAGCTCAGAGGCAGCCTTTTAGGTTTCTACTAGTAAGAGTTGAAAATGCTAAAATTATATAGGTAAGAGCACGATATTAGCTACACAAAAGTTAAAAAGAACAAACAATAAAATCCTTTGACAGCGTAGCCTGAGAAGAAACTACTTCTTGCCCCTAAATCTGATGGCCTTCTATGAGCAGATCACAAGGCTAATGGATGAGGGGCGAGCAACTGATGTCATTTACCTGGACCTGAGCAAAGCCTTTGACACTGTCCCACACCACATTCTGGTCTCCAAGCTGGTAGAACATGGCTTTGATGGGTGGACCACTAGATGGGTAAGGAACCGGCTTGATGGGCACACCCAAAGAGTGGTTGTTGATGGATCCATGTCCAAGGGGAGGTCAGTGACAAGCAGAGTCCCTCAGCGATTAGTCCAGGGACCAGTCTTGTTCAACATCTTTGTCGGTGACATGGACAGAGGCACTGAGTGCACCCTCAGCAAGTTTGCTGACGACACCAAGCTGTGTGGCGCAGCAGACACGCTGGAGGGCAGGGATGGGCTGCAGGGCCTGTCCAGAGGGACCTGGAGAGGTGGACACAAGCCAACCTGATGGGGTTCAACAAGACCAAGTGTAAGGTCCTGCATCTGGGTTGAGGCAATCCTAAACACAAATACAGGCTGGGCAGTGACTGGCTGCAGAGTAGCCCTGAGGAGAGGGACTTGGGAGTGCTTGTGGATGAAAAGCTCAACAAAAGTGTGCACTTGCAGCCCGGAAGGCAAACCTGATCCTGGGCTGCATCAGGAGAAGTGTGGCCAGCAGGTCGAGGGAGGTGATTCTCCCCCTCTACTCCACTGTGGCAAGACCCCACCTGGAGTACTACATCCAGTTCTGGAGTCCTTAACACAAGAAGGATGTGGACGTGCTGGAGCATGTGCAGAAGAGGGCCACAAGGATGATCAGAGGGCTGGAGCACCTCTCCTGTGAGGCCAGACAGAGAGTTGGGGCTGTTCAGTCTGGAGAAGAGGAGGCTCCCAGGTGACCTTATTGTCACCTTCCAGTCTCTGAAAGAGACCTACAAAAAGGCTGGAGGGACTTTTTAGGATGTCAGGTAGCAACAGGACTAGGGGGAATGGAGCAAAGCTGGAGATGGGTAGATTTAGAGTGGATGTAAGGAGGAAGTTCTTCACTGTGAGAGTGGTGAGAGCCTGGAATGGGTTGCCCAGAGAGGTAGTGGAGGCCCCATCCTTGGAGGTGTTTAAGGCCAGGCTGGATGAGGCTCTGGCAAGCCTGATCTAGGGTGGAGTGTCAATACCCATGGCAGAGGAGTTGGAACTGGATGATCCTGTGGTCCCTTCTAACATCAACTGACTGTATGACTTGATCTGGGTGATCCTGCTGTGGCAGGGGGATTAGACTAGATGATCTTTCGAGGTCCCTTCCAAACCCTAATGATTCTATGACCTCTTTAACCTGGAGTATGTGAGTGAGGCGACAGGAAAAAAAAATCACGTCCTATCAAGCACTTTCAGTGTGTTACAGAAATGAAGACATCAGTCAGAACATACGAGAAAAACAATAACGTAGCTGGCAAAATAGGTTGTTTTCAGGTAACTACTCCAGATTAAAAGGTTAACAGTATTAATTTTGCTTCTCATTACATGCTTTTATTAAAACTTGCATTCTATTAGCAAGGACTTTATGACACAGCATACACCGGTGGACCATCGCTGCATTTCACCACCAACCACAACAAACAGTGAAAACTCCCGTTTGTCCTCTGGAGCATGATTTCATTCCGTTCAGATACGCTGTTCTCTTGTTAAGACTAAACATGCTAAACTACCTGAGACCAGGTATGGCCTACTGCTATTCCAAACATTTTTAAAAATCTTCCAGTATTCACAGCTCGGTCCAGCATTTAAAAACCAAGATATATATACACTCTCAGAATTAAGAATGCTCATGGTTTCATGTTTTTCTGTCCATTCTACAGACTTCTCAAAATCACTATCAAAAATAAGAATACTTTTAACTTCTATTCTCATTCTTTGATTTTATTTCCCTTTTTTGATAGTTAATTATTTAGCTTCAGTCTGCCAGCCGACTTGGATGAAAGGTTAACACATTGCTAATTGAGATATACTAGATATTACTTTGAACAGCAGAGGCAGCTTTTATGGATGGTGATATAAATTCAATAAAGCTGAATTAGCATGAAATAAGGCCACTTTAGTGCCTGCATATTTATAAATTGATTTCAAATTTTCTTCTTTAATGTTTATTTCTTTCATTCAGGAACATAACTGTTTGTTATACAAGTTGTTAAATAATTTGTTTCAGTCCAGAAGAAGCAATAGAGGTGTGTCAGCTTCAGAACTGTGCATTACTAAGTCCTTCCACTCTCACCGCATCTCACCGTCATTCTCGCCACATCATCATCATTCATACAGATTCAGAATTAAGTTACTCCTACACCTCAATTTAGTCTTGAAACCCCTTTAAGGAATACAGTTTAGGTCTGTTTCTAATCTGTTGACATTACATATAAAGCAACTGGTTCAAGTACTAAAAGAAACAGACTGTAATAGTCTATATCACAGATACATATGCAAGTACATTGTGAGTTAACTGACTTATTTTAAGAATAGAGCTATTCCTTTTTTAAGACTATGCAAAGAAAATGGGCACTTAGAAGGCATGTACACAGTAAAAATCTATTATTAGACAGTTCCCAAGACAAGATAAGCTTTACTGGATACAGACATGGTTTCTTATTTCTCAGTAGTTTCATACAGGACAATTTTGTTTCCTACAATAAAAATTATAATCGAAACATAAATTTTAATATAATAGGCCATATTTCAACAAATTCAATTTGCATTACCTCAGTGCAGGTCATTATTTATTGCAGTGTATACACACATAATCTTGATGTTTTGAAGGTGACTCAGACTGGCTGAGTAAGTAAACCAGGGACAGCCAGTGAAAGCATTTACTCAGCATCTAGAGTACATATTACAAGCTCAGCTCTGCATGAAGGGCAATTTGGACCACGAAGAAGTAGCAAACTGAATCAAGGACAAGTGTAGTTTAATACTTACAATCTCATAAACCCAGAACAAATTGCCATTTTTAAAGGAAAAAAAATCTAAAGATAAAAACCTGCTTCACAAAAATAGTTCAAGTGCAGCCCTAAGAATTTAGCATCATCCATAATGAAAGCATGTCTATTATTGTATGGCTAAAAACATAGCAGCTTGTGGTTTTCAGAAAAGTATTTCAAGGCTAGGGGATTTGTTTTGGATTTTTTTTCATTTTCCTTTATTTTTAAATAGAAAGCAATTTGATTTCATGCCACTGCAATAATCTGGTAGCAGAGGAGAAAAAGCAAAGGAGATAGAGCTAAAAAGATCTAAAAGCAAAAGGAAAAGTTGGGAGGAAAATGGGGGCAGTTGAATCTAGAAGCCCTGATTGAAAATGAGCCCTGAAAACAGGCAGAAAGCGATTGAAGGCAGACACATGAGTTTTGCTCTGACTTGGACAAAGATATTTCTTATTGATTTTAATATAAGTAGAACATGCCCTTTCAGAAAAGGAGC
Organism: Rhinopomastus cyanomelas; assembly: GCA_013400115.1. Classification (NCBI taxonomy): domain Eukaryota; kingdom Metazoa; phylum Chordata; class Aves; order Bucerotiformes; family Rhinopomastidae; genus Rhinopomastus; species Rhinopomastus cyanomelas. The sequence goes on from VXBP01009170.1 coordinate 516,650, forward strand.
TTTAAATAGTAATTCTATGTAATAGCAACATATTTACACAAGAAACAGCATTTCCCAGATTTTATGCACTTTTAGTGATGGTTAAAAAAAAAATGTCATGTTTACTCACTATTATAGGTTGTCATTTAACACTAAAAGAAAGTTGAGTTACATTAGCTCTTCAGTAAGATTCATCCATTAATAATTTTGTCCCAGTCTCCTTGATCAGCCTGATAATGCTGACGTACTCTGCTGCTACACCGACAGTCTCATTTATAATTCCTTGGCAGTAAGACCCATTTAAATCAACAGATACACATGTATGTACTGAAACTTATCTCTCTGTCAACAGGCCTAATTTAGATGCCCACAGCCCTAAGGATTTCACAAACTATTTTGTGGCTTGTGCATTATATGCACCAAATAGCTGTATTTCTTCAGCGGACCTTCATGTAATTGTTATATTTCACAAACTCCAGAATTCAGTTATTTTACATCATGACAGCTTTAATCTCAAATCTAATTAGAGGGAGGCAGCACTAACAGCTCTAAAATGGAAGTATTTAACTGTGCAAAATAAGTAATTGTTACAAAACAGTAACATAAGGTAACAAACACTAGTAGCAATAGCTCCAATTTGTGTGCTATTTTACCCACACGTACACAGACCTTACAGAACACACTATGTACTGCTGCCTTCTTTTTATAGCCAGCAAACCTGGAGTAGAGATATGGGTAGCTCTGCACACAGGGTCAAGAAGGAATTTAAGCACAGAATTTCCTCATACTTAGCTTCTGGACTCACGGGAACAGAGACTGATATACTTTGATTATCTGAAATCATATCATACATCAAATAAGGCAGAGTTCAATCGGGTCAATACACATATCCTGACCAGTAAAGCATGCCCATCATTTCCAACACAAACAGACCTACGCTGATGTTGGGCACACTTAGTTAAATGTAAGATGAAATTCATTGTGACGGGCCCCCAATTTGCACAGTTTAACAGCACTACTTCTAAACGTTACCCTGATTCTGGAACTTACTAGGTATCCGAAAAGCCAGCGGTTTTTTCTTGGCTACTTTTGTAAATCAGGTTTTTCCACATATGAATTAAATTTTATAAACTAATCCCTATTATTATCATTTGTCAACAGGATTATGTGCAACTATGCTAATTTGAATGCAAGTATAGCTGCACTATCTTGTTTGTACATATTTCATAGTGAATATTTTACATTGTTTTATATGCAAGCCAATTTTAATGCAAACTACTTCATTTCCCCTAGGTATTTTAATTGTAGGTTACCTACTACATTTTCTGATCATTCTTTTTGCTTTTCTTTCAGCTGCCTCCTGTCAGTCCACAGGTTTCCTTCAAGTATGAAGATGGGACACAGTTTGGACTTGTGTTGTGAAGAGCTGAAATATTCACATTGTGCTGTAGGGTATGCTTCCACTTATAGATCCCAGGATGCTGTTTCACCTAAGTGTCAGATCACTCTGAATTCTGTTTTTCTTTCTCAATAAACTTTAACTAACCTAATAGTATTCTCACATAGGAACTATTTCTGTCATTTAGGTCTATCAAAGATCACAACACAGAACCCCATCCAATACTTTTTTCACAGCTTTGACTGTGAACAATGAACAGCTACTCTGAACGGTTTTCAAAGCAGCATCATATCAGCCATAATATAATTTAATTCATACCTTATTTCTGCATTGTGTTAATGGTAACTACTATTAGTAACAGGGACAAAAACTCTGCTAAACCAACATTATATAGCACTTACTGTTACTTCTCTAACCACAGAGTTTATTAACTCTTTCAAAACTCTACAGGCTTTGCTGTAAGATGTAACCTCGTTTTTTTTGGATGTGTCAGCTGTTTCAGAACTGTTTTATATAAGGAGTGAAGTTAAACCACTGATAACTCTAAGAAAACCTTAATTCTCTTTCATTCGACAAAGAATTGCATGGCTTTTATGGTTTTCTGTGGGGAATGTTTTCTCTTCAGAGACAAGCAGAAGATGTCTCACTGGAGAGCTGTGACTAGTGGTGTCCCTCAGGGATCGGTTTTGTTCAACATCTTCATCAATGACATTGATGAGGACACTACTACTCAGCAAGTTTGCCGACGACACCAAGCTGCCATCCAGAGAGACCTGGACAGACTGGAGGGTTGGGCACAGAGAAACCAGATGAGGTTCAACAGGGACAAGTGCAGAGTCCTGCATCTGGGGAGGAATAACAAACTCCACCAGTACAAGCTGGGAGGTGATCTACTGGAAAGCAGTCCTGTGGAGAGGGACTTGGGGGTCCTGGTGGACAACAGGTTAACCATGGCACAGCAATGTGCCCTGGTGGCCAAGAAGGCCAATGGGANGAGGTCCTGGAGTCTCCTTCTCTGGGGACTTTCAAGGCCCGCCTGGATGCGTTCCTCTGTGATCTGTGTTAGATAGTTTTGTCCTGCTGCGGCAGGGGGGGTGAACTCTATGATCTCTTGGGTCCCTTCCAACCCCTAACATCCTATGATCCTATGATCCTATGTCTCTAAGAACACAGATGGGGTAAAAGCTACCTTTCCTAGTGCTTCAGCATTCACTAAGATGAGGCAAGTTTAAATGAATTATTAAGAAAAACCCTACCCCCCAAAAAAAACCCCAAAAGCCCCCAAACTGCTTATGGGGGATCAATTTTAAAAGAACAGTCAAAAATGACAATTTTGCTTGGAATCAACAAATAATTGAGTACTTTCCTTAAATATCAACTACAACAATGCACAAGCTACTTTGTCCGTAAAAGAAATCAGGTTTATTAGCCAGGTCCTGTTGCCCTATACAGTATCTTAGCGACCTAACTGTATTACTTCAGCAACATTGCTGCTGGAGTAGAGATGGGCCCAAATTGAATTCAAATACCCTTGAGCCTCACTTAGCTGGGAAATAGGCTAGGACACAGTTGTTAGACCAGGTCAGAGAGGAAAAAGGCAGAAAAAAAGAGCTCAGAAGTGCTTGAGGGAAGAAACGTGAAAATGAAATGGATTAAACTGCAAACAGAAAGGAGAAACCAAAAAGGATTATTTAAAAAGAAACTGCTGAAGAACAACAGACTTTCAGCAAGGTAGAAGTATGAGTAAGCCACTACAAACAACACAACTGTGTTGCACCCAGCCTGGTTATTTATTGTCTTACATATATTTAGTGCCTGTGTAAGTAAATCACTAGTTGATTTATTTTACTAACTGTACAGACCATGTGAAGTCCTTTTACCCCCTACACTGACTTCAGTAGGACTTCTAATACTACATAACGTACACATGTAACTCTTGCAAAAGCACTCCTTTTCCGAAGTCTGTTCTGAAAACAAAATTTGCAGACATGTCAGCTCTGGCAAGTCTTATCTACATCTTCCATCTTCACAGCTAATATTTTGTCATTTACACCCTCTTCAGAAAGACTGCGACGTCAATTACAATATTCAAATAAAAGACGTTTTTATTTCTAGACATGCTGAGGTTTTTCAATGTTTCTAACACATTTTATTTTGGTATATGCAGAAGGATGGAAGCCTCAACAATTTAAAATCTTCTGTGGTCTAAGGCTGATTAAGCTCAACCACCTAGATATTTTAAGCCTCGAAAAGAGACTTTCAACACAGTCTCAAGATTTCTTAGAACCTTCTTTATTTGGTGGTTGTTTCAAGTTACCTTTGGAACCAGGTGTCCATAAAAATAGGACAAGAGAATGGAAACACATTAAAATTGGAGTTTGGTGGCAATAAAGGGGAGAAACCTGAATATTCAGAGTCCAATCATCGACTCTACAAGTTCACCCCTAAACCACATCCCCCAGCACTACATCTAAGCATCTTTTAAACTCATCCAGGGAAGGGAACTCAACCACTACCCTAGGCAGCCCATTCCAGTGCTTGACCATCCTCTCCAGGAAGAATTTTTTCCTGATGTCTAGTCTAAACCTACCCTGTTGGAGCTTGAAACCCTTCCCTCTGGTTCTGTTGCTAATTACCCGTGAGAAGAGACCAGCATCAACATCTCTACAATGTCATTTCAGATAGTTGTAGAGAGCAACGAGCTTAGCCTCCCCTTAGCCTCCTCTTCCACAAACTAAAACAGCCCCAACTCTCTCAATCTCTCCTCATAAGATTTATTCTCCAGGCCCTTCACCAACTTCATCACCCTCCTCTGCACTCACTCCCATACCTCTGTGTATTCCTTGTACTGAGGTGCCCAAAATTGGTCCCAGTACTCAAGGCACAGCCTCCCCAGTGCTGAGTACAGGTGGACAATCATCTCCCTATTCTTGCTGGACACACAATTTCTAATTCAGGCCAGGATGCCATTGGCCTTCTTGGCCACCTGGGCACACTACTGGCTTATATTCAGCCAGCTGTCAACTAGAACCCTCAGATCCTCTTCTGCCAGACTGCTCTCCAGCCACACTGCCCCAAGCCTGTAGTGTTGCATTGGATTGTTGTGAGCAAAATGCAGGACTCTACGCTTGGCACTGCTGAACCTCAGTCAATTATCCTCAGCCCATTGATACACTGGTCTGTCAAGATCCTTCTGAATAGCCTTACTACCCTCCAGCACATTGACACTCCCTCCCAACTTGATGGTCCGGTGAGGTCCCCATTGACTGGAAAAGGGGAAACATAGTTCCTATCTTCAAAAAGGGTAGGAGAGAGGAGCCAGGGAACTACAGACCAGTCAGTCTTACCTCTGTGCCTGGTAAGATCATGGAGCAGATCCTCCTGAAGGCACTACTGAATCAGCAGATTTGTGAAGAGGTGATTGGAAACAATCAGCATGGCTTCACCAAGGGCAAATCATTTTTTTCCTAGGGGGAATGGAACAAAGCTGGAGATGGGTAGATTTAGACTGGATTTTTGAGGAGGAAGTTCTTCACTATGAGAATGGTGAGAGCCTGGAATGGGTTGCCCAGGAAGGTGGTTGGAGCACCATCCTTGGAGGTGTTTAAGGGCCAGCCTGGTCTAGGGTGGGGTGTCCCTGCCTATGCTGGGGGAGTTGGAACTGGATGATCAGGTGGTCCCTTCCAACCCTGAGTGATTCTGATTCCATAACTTCTCCAGTGAAGTGATCCTGCTGTGGCAGGGGGATTGGACGAGATGATCTTTCAGGGTCCCTTCCAATCCCCCATGATTCCACGTTCACAGTGGTAGTTCTGCTGGCCCCCAACCTTGCTTCAAGAATTGAGAACTGTAATATTTCATGATCACTTTGTCCAAGAGGGTCTCCAATCATTACATCACCAACAAGACCACCTCTGTTAACAAGTGGCAAATTAAAACGTGCGCTTCCCCTTGTTGGCTCCCTAACCATCTGTACCAGGAAGTTTTCTCCTACACAGTTGAGAAACCTGGGCTGTTCCCTCACTGCTGTATTATATTTCCAGTGTATGTCTGGAAAGTTGAAGTCCCCCACGAGAACAAAGGGGATCGAGAGACCTCACTCAACTGTCTATAAAGTACTTTATCCATCTCTTCATCCTGGTTGGGTGGTCTGTAGCAGACTCACACAAAGACATTTGTCTTATTAGCCTTTCCTTTGATTTTAACACATAAGGTCTCAACCCTATCATCACCATCATTAAGTTCTAAGTATCCAAAATTCTACTTGACATAGAGGGCCTCCCCACCACCTCTCCTACCTTGCCTATCCAATTGAATGTTAGACACCCTGGCATTGGCTTTATATCCCTAACTGCATATTACTTGGTTTCTTCTAACAGATACCACCCTAAGGAGAAAAAGTACATGCAAGCTGCTCTTCCCGCTAACTAGAGAAAAAGTTTTAAGCTTCAGTGTTGGACACATTGAGGGAAGTGAAAAAAGAAAACTCCACTTCCCCTATGTCTGCTGGTTTATAACTGAAGTAGTAATTATAGAAACTGCCTGCAATACATAGACTAGTTACACATTCAAAGTTGCCTTTCTAGTTAACAATTTGGTGACTTGTATCTATAAACAAATAGAAATAGCTCCTTATCTGCCAGTAATTTTACCTCAAGTATCTCTATAACAATGATTTAATGTGCACTTCATTGTTATTTTATTTACACCAATCTTAAGAGGCCAGCCTCTGGTGATGGAAAAGAACTGGCATTTGGAAGGTGTTCTTTGTCATGGGAGACTTTCCACAAATTTTGTTACCAATTGAGAACACTGTGACAATCACCACAGAGTACTGGGATTTTAAAGAAGTTGTTGCTAAGGAAGTTAAGGACACGGAGTAAAACCTTTCTGAGAAGTAAATTTTCTGCACTTTTCTCATTTGTCCTACATAGTTTGTTGTTAATGATGCTGTTCTAAGCATCTATATTTAGAAGCTCGTATATACTTTGAATTAAACTACGTAATGCAAAATGAGAGCCCTGTTTTTGCATTCATTACAGCGTCTTTTCCTTTTTCCCCCCCATCTTTTTTAGACACGAAGCTTCTGTACTTTTACATTTTTTATGTATGAGGTTTACATAACACCAGGAAGCAGAAACAGAAGGCTCCTCAAACAAAGTCTTTCTCGTTAAACTGATGTGAATGGTAGTATTGTAGAAAGCTCAGACAGAAAGGCAGGCAATCAGAAGATTATTATAAACACGTGGTTAGAAGGGAAATTCATCTTCCATCATCCTAGTCAAAGCAAACTTGTGGCTAAAATGCTGTAGGACAAAACTCTAGGTTGTCAAACACAGCAATGTAATTCAGTCTCACAAAATTGTCTGCTGTTTTATAAAAAAAAAAATTGTTTGACTGCCATGTATTTTGAGCCTAATATTATAGCTGTAGCAGTTCACCAAAATGAAACACATTATAGGTGTTTAGCAGATGAAATACAACCTATGCTACCCATCAACAGTAGGAAATCATACGATGAGAAAAAATTCAACCCAAAATGCCATCTAATCAATACAATCAGTCCACACTTTTATCTTTGAAAAGAAGCTTTAATGTTGACCAGTGATCTGAATCCTGACTCAGTCTGCACCTCAAGAGAGTAATACCTCCATCAGCAGTCCTTCTGGCATTGCTAATTAAAGAATAATCTACTGATTTACCAATATCAGCTGAAATATTACAAAATTCACACAAAACTGCTTTAGAATGAATAGCCCTGCAGTTCCAAAATCCCAATTCTCTAAGCCATGATAACTTTAGTGCCATTTGGTGGAAAGCACAATATAGATATATGTAAACACATTTAATATGCAAATGGTAATATAATTATGGTTTAACATGTTTCCTTAAATTGGAGGCCATGTAATATAAATATGATGTAAAACTTTGAGATCTTTTTGAAAAAAGTGTACTTGCTTATAACATTATAAAGGCACCGTATGCTCTCTGCCGAAAGAATCAAGACTCAGTAAAGGCGCCCAAGAACATGAAAGTAAAAATGCGTTTGTTTTCCAGAGTCAGAATTGTAGTTGTAGAGCCACAACTCTCACACTGACACTGGAATATTTCTGGAATTGTGGCAGCGCAACACAAGTAGCAAGTTTTCCATCTTCCTTTACTAATTAAACAAGGAATGAAGGAATTAAAAAGATTGAGGAAATTTTATTTTTATTGAAGCAGATTGGATGTTGTAGCCGAAGTTCTGTAGAAAAACAAAACTTCAGTTATAAAAAGCTATTTTCTCTAAACAGAAAAAGACACGATAACCAATGGTTAGATGCTGAAACCACATAAATACACAAAGAAATAATTATTATTCTGTTAATTAAGATAATTAGAAATAAAACCTCTTATTCAATAACTTGCGCCTTGGGCAAGTTGTTCACAATTTATGGATAGTAGGTAAAGAATGCATCGATCATTTCTTGTAAGATTGATGCCTGACAGTTACAGGTGATCAGATAATAAACTAAACCATTTCTCATACTTTGTGTTCTGCAATTAACAACTTCCATTTTGTGACAGTTTCATGTTATTAACCACTAAATCTTACAGTTCATACTGTCATTTTTTTTTTTTGCAGTATGATCTTGCAGTGCAAATCATTTCATTTGCACTGCCTAAGTTCCCTATGGTTGTCTATCTTTATCTCTTGTGATCCTCATTTTTAATGGCCATGCTTCCCATCTTCATAGTATTCACTAAATTTCATTGGTGCAATTCACTTATGACAAAGCTACTAACAAAAACATTAGTACAGACCAGAAGCCGATGAAAGCTGTTTTCAAACTGAAGAAATTGCTTAATTGCTGCTCTAAAACTTTTCGTAACCCAAATAAAAGGAAACTCCCAAAAGAAGGAAGAGAAAACATGAACACCATCATATTTCTCTTTACAGATAAACACTTGGGACACAATTTACACACATTTCTTCAATGGCTGGGCTATGGTTAAAATTGTTTATTGGACAACAGAATTCTCTCTTATCGTGGACTGACAAGGCTCCTTTCCGTAGTTTCCCCTCATGAAAAAGGTACCCACGTACATCTGCAATTGTATGAAGTACAGGAATGAACAAATAGAAAACAATCAGACTGAAGAGTGTCCACAAAAAAAGAGGTGATAAAGTAGGTAGTCTTTATTAAGTGGGTTTCCTAAATGGTCTCTTTAGACCTTGACTGAGGTTATCTGGTGTTCTAGCATGACAATGACAAAGAATCTCTCATCCTTGAGCAGCACACATACATTATGGTTTGCAGGATCAAGCTCACTATGTAAAGTTCCTCTAATTTCAGAATAATACTGCAATATGAGTTGACTTTAAAAATGTTACACTTTTTGTCAGAGGCAAATATGATGAATTTCAAAGTAACAAAACACCAGAAAGAAAATGAGGAAAAGACATAAGAAAATAATTTTTGTGAGATATTATACTGAAGGAAGGAAATATTCAGAACAATAAAAGAAACCAATAATACGTTCCTTTAATAAAAGCAGAATGAGACACCGCATTTTAACTTTGTAAGTTGAAATGTAGTATGCAATTTGATATTTAGTCTTTCAGCTAAGATCTTTGGACATTTTTTAAGTAATAAATTTCTTATGTAACATAGCACTGAAATGCAAGCTTCACAAATCAGTTCATTACATAATAAAACCTGCTTTATTTCTCGTTATGATAATCTTCCTGGATTCTACACTGTCACTCTATAGTCTGCCCACTCTTTCTAAGCATTCTAAATTAAAAATTGGAAAAATTCACACACAAATGCATTTTCACTAGGAATTCTGCAAAACCAAAATCAACTTGTACCTAATACATTCATATTTTGCAGGTATAAAGTACAGGTCTATTTTCTGCAGACAATAGTCCGCAAAGAAAATCCTACAAAGGCATTCTTGCTTCCTTTTTATTATTTACCTGGAGTACATTAATTTAAAAATTAAGGTATAAATCTCTACAGAATCAAACACAAGAAAATGTCACTGTCTGGAATAATTTTTCGCAGATATAAGCAACTCAAATCTGAGGAAAATTCACTCTGTAATATCATATACATCCAGTAATTTGCACCATGAAAGACAACAAGAAAATACAAGAAAGACAACAGGAAATACATTTGGTTAGAACAGAAGAGTTTCAAAAAGGAATGCAACATTCAAGAGTAACATACCCCTCTCTTTTCAGTCATCAATAACAAGTTCAGCAAAAACATCACTTGATGATTATTTCTAAAGTCTCTGGTTTTCAATTTCTAAATATATAGTCAACATTATCTTTATGGTTTAATTTTCTTTTGAGGGCTTCTTAGTTTTACATTCTCATGTTCTGTCCAAAATGAAATAATGTTATTACTTTATATTCATATTTCTAAAATCTGTCAGTAGCTTTGACATATTATTGTCCTCATTAATATACAGCACTTTCCAATTTAATACCATGTAAGGTCTATTCTTTCCCCACATCATTTACGAAATTGTCAAATAAAATTAGACTTATCACCCAACCTGTCAGTTCTTTAATGAGCAGTTTATCTTGGTGGTAATTTTTTTTTGTTTGTGCATGTTCAATACTTTGTTATTCTATTTCCTGCCAATTGTTTTAACTTTTTACATTTTAGCAACTGAAACTCAAACATTTTCTGTTGTTACTTTAGAATTTCTATACAGTGCATTGCAAGTGTTGTTTTACACCTATACACAAGTTTGAAGAAACAGAAATATGAAAGCATCTAATTAAATGCTTTGTTGTATTTTCTTAGCTGTTTTGTTATCACTAGCATTGCTGCTTTTGTCTGCTAATTATTACAACAGGAACTGAATGGTAGTGACACTTTTACTCTCTCAGAAGTGCATGAATCACTGTTACCTACTATCAGTGCATCCTTAGAACAAAGTTTGAGATGCTGCTTGTATCCTAATATTTTAGGATTACCAGAATGATTATCTAAGTTTCCCTTAACCAGATATTATTCTGCTTATCTATTTTCTGATGCTTTCCTGGCATTTGGAGTTTAGGAAGGTCTTAACTACTTATGTATTTATTAATGTAGCTATTAATTAATTTCCACAAATATATTTATTATTTGCCATAAAAACTGTCATGTTCAACTAGCATACACTTCTGGATTAGCGTCTTTCCAAAGATTCTGGAACCATGCTTACCAGAATGCTGTTGCATGACTTAGTGTTTTCTTTTATCATGCTATAACATTACATTTCATTGGTCCTAAATTTGAGAAGGTTCTTTGAGCTAAAAAATCCAACTTTCCATGAACTGTAAGAATGTTCTTCCTGAAGAAATTATACCCAGCAGTAAAACATATTTGTGAACTCATGAAAAAGTCTTTCCTTCCAAATAGGAAATCTGTACCCCTTAAGGGTGTCTTGCTGTCATGCACTCTGTTCATGTGGCAGAACTACATTGGCCACTCACCATCAAAGATGTTGCGGGCTAAAATTATGGCAATTCTATGAACTTAAAGGCATTTCTAACACTGCTGCTGCCAAAGACATTTCCTATTTATTAATTAAATAAATTCTACTTCAAAGAAATTACCTAAAGACTTCACCACTGAAGTTATACCTAAAATAATTAATACTTTCCTTTGCACTACAGAATTGTGGCATTTCTGGCTCCTACCACCAGCTTTAAGTGAAACCCAAAAACAACTTGCCAAAATTTCTGGCAAAACAGTTAACACATCACTGAGCACTATCGTTAACAAACCAAATTGGGAGTATTTCAGCACACTGTGGGGTACTAAACGTTATTGCGAGTATAGAGCTGCTGGCACACAAACAGAAGATTTCCACTGTGCTTTGACTCTATTGTTTTATAGGTATGTTTGTTCTCCAATGACCGATGGAAGTTTTCCTGGTCTCTGAAGGGACTGAAAAGAAGTTTTAAATTTTTCTGTGTCTTTGGTTATTGCTATCTTGAGAAAAACTTAAGGTTATGTGACTGTTACATTTATACCAAAAATTTTAAAATGGCTTTATTAATAGAATACAGGTGAAACTTCTTTGCCATTTTGGGCAGCCAGGTATTTTCCCTTTTGCACGTTTTTATGTGCCCTTCCCGAGTGCACCATGTAGTCATTAAACACTATATTGTATCCTTAGGCCGAAGAACACACATCCACAAGTCATCTATCTTTCAAAACTCTTTAAATTATCTTTAGGACTAAAAAACTTGAGGTCATACCCACCTCATTATTGCTGGGTAGGCAGAAATAGAAGCTTTCACTCAGCAGTGTCTTACTGTTTTGTTTCCCATGTCATTGTCTAATCTAACACTTAAACGAGCACTCCCCTGTCTATTTGTATTTCCTACTTTTGCATTTGCCATGTTATTCACCCTTGACTATCAAGATTCTACCTATTAATCTATGATGATCTGTTAACCGCTAAATGGAAGATGCTGGCAGCCGTTATGTTATCATGCTCAACCTTTTATCAGTTACTCAGGTCACCTTTCTGCACAAACATGGTATCAGTGAACTGCAGCACACTACAGTGTAAAAAGAAAGACTTTGAGGAACTCTAGTAGAAGAATAACTGTTAATGCTTAAAATGTATCTGTTGTCTCAAAGGATTCATACAGAGAATGTCATCTAACATTTAATATTATGAGAAAGAAACACATTCCATAGATTTCCCATATTTGATAAATTTCCTGCTGAGTAATAATCTGAAACCTGAAATAACACTTCTGTGGCAAACAGCCTCATAGCTCTATTTCTTCCAATGCTTTACTGCTCAGGGGCTATTCAAGGATAATAAGAGGTCAGAATTCATGCACACTACTTTCTTATATACATGTCTTAAAATTGTCAGATTACAGTTGATTTTAATGGAAGTAAAAAATTAATGTATTGATAAAACTAAAGTACACGTTTGGCATAGACACTTATTTGTGCAGTCCTGACCCTGTATTTCAGTGCTGAAGTATAATTGCAGTGCTCTAAGCCAGTTCAGGAAACTGAAGATTTGCACCTGCTATTTTACATGAGCCAGTAAATGCACGCACAAACCCGAACAACAAGACTTGTGTGACTACTCATTTTCAGGTGTAGTCCTTCTTAGTGTAAGATTTATGGTTTTCAGTATTCTGGTAACTCCTTTAATTTGTCAAACATTTAATAGCCATTATAAGTTTATTCTCCTCTTTCACTAAAGAAAACTAGAAGTTGAACAATTTGACATTAAGAGTAGTGCATCAAGTAAGGAATGAGAATGATAACCACAGTAGAACAATAAAAAATTAAAACTCACTGTGAGCTGGTCTCCAAAGCAATAATAGAATTATTAAAGGCTGAAATAACACTCTTAAGATCATCAAGCCCAGCCTATGACCTGACCACCACAGTCACCTAGACCATGGCACTGACACATTTAGACTGAGGCTGTCAAACACTTCCAGGGATGGGGACTCCATCGCTGCCCTAGGCAGTACATTACACTGTCTGATCATCCTTTCAGGCTTCCTAACATCCAACTTAACCCTCCCCTGGCAGCTTCAGGCCCCACCCTCTCATCCTGTTGCTAGTTGCCCATGAGAAGAGCCTAATCCTCACCTCTATACAACCTCCATTCAGGTAGTTGTAGAGAGGGAGAAGGTCTCACCTTGTCTAACCTTCTCCAGGTTAAACAACTCTAGCTCCCTCAGACTTTCCCTCCAGTCCCTTCACCAATCTTGTCACAAACACCCAAAATCAGAGAAGTCAGATCTTCAGCTTAGCATGACCATATAATAAGAACTTACTGTGCAAACAAGGGTTCTTACCAGAAAGACTGAACTATAAAGCAAGAGCTTGTCCTCCAATTAGATCAAGACAGGAGTCTGCATAGCAGGAACAAAGATGGCAGGACACAGAACAGAATGCAAAGAGAAGAACACTACTGGATGTAAGGAAAATTCTTCAGGTCATAGCAAATAACACCGCCTCTTCTGGAAAGAATACAGTACACAAAAAAACCTCACAAAGCAGCAGACAGAAGTGATGTGCAATGGAATTATTTTAGTCTCACAAGAAGGGACAAAACAAAGATGATTCAAAGACTGGTATTTTGAGGAAAATTTGGGCATTCTCATTTACTGAGAGACATTCAAGATGTTCATCAACAAGATATTCACAGTGGGAATCACAACTGAGCTCGAAAAGGGCTAATTTTCTGAGACCAGCTAGCTGACAAAGAGCTACGGCAGACTTGCCTTTAACACATAGGAAGATCACGTAGACACGGATGTAAGTACCAGAATACCATCAGAAATATCAATAAAAATACTGAAGGAGTGCCAAGTAGGAATACAGTTAAAGATATGGATCTTGGAAATGCTGTATTGCAGAAGAGTGATCTTAAAGAGTACCTTAAGGAACATAATACTGAGTTATCTCCATTCAGAGTAAACAATGTTCCTTTAGGAACGAGGTCCCATAAAAGGAAATTTCAAACAGGCAAGAACAGTTCTGGTTGAATGTTTCGTTTTCTGTGCAATCAGCAGTCAACACTTAAACATAAGTTTGCTGATTATGTAAATTGAAGGACAAAAGACATGCTCTTTTGGCTCCATAATATGGATGATTTTTAACAAAATGGTACCATCGTGAGTGTCTGTTGTTTTCAGAGCAGCACCTTGTACAATACAGACAGAAGACACCTTTGCAGGTCACGCTGCTTACAGCTGTTACTCCATGTTACATGCATGTGGGAGTAACACCCTGGCACCTAGAGCCAAAATTATTTCCACTTTTCTGTGTTGAATTCCTTTCAAATAAAGTAGAGTTATCAAAGAAAAACCTGTCAGAAATGTGTTTTCTACTCCAATGTTCTGCAAATCAAATGTTAGAAATGATGCTCAGCCTTTCAGAAAGAAATAATTACCTAGTCATTAACTTTTCTGTTACCCTTGCTTTCTTCTCAAAAACCTAAGTGTAAATTAAACAGCTTAAGACACTACATTGCATATAACTAACTACATGCTTATGCCCACAGAAATAAGTAAATAGGAAGGCGAAGGTGAAACATAATCATGATCATTTACAGTTTTATTTCTGACATCAAGCACTAAGTCTGCTCACTCGCTTTTTTATGGCAAACTCCAATATTTTAATTAATTCACTCAATTAAGGAGTACAGGATGAGGAACCCAAGTCCAACCATTAAACACATTCACAGTAATTATATTCTAAGACAAAGAAAGATAGTGAATACGTACCTTGTTTAAGCAAAACAGGAATCTCATTAACTTGGAAAAACATTCCCCATCTTTAGAGAGGCAGAAAGAACAGTTACTCTAAAAATTGGAAACTGAGCACAGCAAGTAGCACGGAGCACTTACTACAAATAGGAACACATGTCAGTTAGGTGGGATTATTAGTACACCAGCAACAGTGTCTGTAAAGAAACATGGTTAAACTATCCCGTTTGCTTGTTTCAATATAGGTCAGATTTGATTACTGACGTAATATATATTTTTTTGCTCTCCACTAGTCTTTCTGTAAGTGCACTCATGCACATGCGTGCTCCTCGATATTGTGATTATTTTGAAAAATATTGTCTTTCCTTGTCTTAAGTACAGTCTATCCACAATGTCAAGCATTATTCTTCAGAAATAGGCACATGAGCTGAGCAGGCAAAAATGGGCAAACACACTGCTCAAACTGCAGGACTTGCTATGTTTACAAAAGAAAGATTTTACACACACTCATCTAAAGCTGAGTGGGCAGCCCTGGGAACCTGACCAACTTGTTTCTAAGCTCTAAAATGCATTTGTAGTATAGGCAATTCTACATTTATTAAATAGGTTTGTGTACTTAAGTAACTAACAATTTCAGCTATAAACATACTTATTTTTCACTTGCACTAAGAATTGCCAAAACATCTAAAGCATTTTTCCATGGGCTCTACCAACTGGTCCAAATCATGCAGTCATTGGCTGATGGGAGAACTCTCCTCTTACCCAGAACTTCATTATAAATATTTAAGGCTCTTCAATCTGATTAAATATTTGCATAAAATTGAGTTTCAAACATAGCTTGGGACTCTTCTCATCATTTGACACACATCCATGACTCCTCTAATCAGGAGTTTGCAGAGAGTAAAATATATGTCTATAAGTTTTGAGCGCATACAAAGTAAAGCTTAAGAAAATAAGATAACAGGCACAAAAATACCTGAGACTAGTTTCTTAAATAAAGAAGCCTTCTAGGTGGAAGCCTTCCTATATTTCTGCATTTTCTGGCTACACTTCTCTTACAGTACAACATATTTTCATATCCTCCTCTTCTTCATTCACACAACCAAAACATTCATAAAAATACAGTCAAAAGAGCAAATACAGTTTGCTTACAGTGAAGTGCTGAGGGTTCTATTGTCCATACTGGTCAAGCCATAATCACTAACAATTTCTGCGTATATAAAGCCAGTGTATATGGAGCACACTGGCTTTATTTTCCTTCTAATGCCACATCCAGAACACTACATTCGGTTCTGGGCCTCTCACCACAGAAAAAACATTGAGGTGCTGCAGTGGCTCCAAAGAAGGGCAACAAAGCTAGTGAAGGTCTTAGAGCGCAAGTCCCTTGAGGAGTGGCTGGGGGAATTGGGGTTGTTTAGTGAAGAGAAAAGGAGGCTGAAGGAAATTATTATAGCTCTTCACAACTACCTCGAAAGAAGTTGTAGTGACATGGGGGTTCCAAGTAACAGGACAAGAGGAAATGGTCTCAGGTTGCACCAGGAGAGGATGAGATCAGACATTAGGAAAAATTTCTTCACTGAAAAGGTTGTCAAGCAGTGGAATGGGCTGCTCAGGGAAATGGTGACATCACCATCCCATCTATGGAGGGATTTAAAAGACATGCAGATGTGATGCTTAGGGACAGGGCTTGGCAGTGCCTGGGCAGTAGTATTTTAATGGCTGGACTCAACCTTAAAAATCTTTTCTAACCTATAGGATGCCATGAGTCTGTGATTTCAGTCTTTATCAATGAGACCCATTCTCTAATGGTCTTAATTTTTTATCTTTAAATGGCAAAATGATGTATGTTATGTGAGGTTTGACCATGAAGGCACTGAGAAGAGAATGCCAGGCGTGTTTTCATTTTTGAACTAACATCAACAGCTGCATGTTTACACCTAAATAAAATGTTATATTGATGTAGCTTATTTACACATGTTGATATAAGTGTGTGTGAATGTTTGTGCACGCACTGTAGCTTTGGGTAATCAAAATATCCCTCTTAGAGAACTATGAGCAAACGCTTTACACAGCAAAGTAGCATAATTCATCTTCTCATCTCAGAAAAAAGTGAAAAAGAAATGAAAATGATAAAATGCTTTTTTGCTGTGATACTTCATTAGAAATAAAATTGTAAAGGTCAAGAAATTTCCAGTCAGAACAAAAGGCTTTTTAAATCTTCTAAATTTTTGTTGTGCTTGTAATTACAGGTTGAAACGATTTATTTTTCTCTATGACAGTATCTTAAATTGTGTGTCACACAGTCAAAATTTAAAGCTTGATAGGTCCACACCACAATTTTTGAATCACTCAAAACAGCTCGGAATTTAATTAAGAAAAACATTACACCAATTAAGACTAAACGGTAGTATAAAATATTAAGGTAAAACATGCATTACTGTGACATTTGCATTTTTATGAAGCATGAATCACAAAGAAATAAAAACTGCTGCTAAATTTCAGTTAAGTCCCTTTTAAGAATCTTGTTTCCATGGCAATGCCGAGAGTAAGTTTTCAGAGGACGCAAGATATGGATTTTTTATTTTAAAAAACACACCAAAAAAACCCCAGTTTAAATGAGAAATAGCAACATCATGGCCTCTTTTCAATTTTGTAATATGCCCAAGAGGCACAGAAAATAAGTCACCAAGACATCAATGCCAGGATGAATGCAGGAGGACAGACCCCTACTTATTCTCTTTTTTTTGCAGCGGGCTTCTACAGAAGCACATTCACCAATACAATTCTGCTGCAAACACACTAATTCTTAAACAGTCAGTAGTATTTTTGCAGTCTGAAGGCCAAGTAGTACCATTTCAATCACAAAAGCTTAATAAAAACAACATTCATTTTCAAGGCCAGCTGAAATTCCAGTACAAAGGCCACCTATGACAAAAGTAACCAAGAAATACTTTAACATTCAGATCTAAGACAAGTTGTTAGAGTGTCTAATGAGTAATCAAGGATTGAGGTTTCTAGGCTGCAAAAATCCTGTTGTGGCAAAAAAGGCAGAAACCTAACACCCAAATCAATACTGTATTACTCTCTCCACAGGCAAGAGCTGCTGGGTCACGAAAATCATGAAAAATTCATAGTGAAGGTGGTCAAGTCATCCATAAGATAGAGCAAATAATGCTATATCTAAAGATCTCTTGAGCAATCGAAGACATTTTATAGATTTCACCATGGATAAGTGCTGGTTTGTTTCATCTCTGTACCTTCATACTGTTCTTCTCTTATTTCCAACAGTAAATGAGGATGCTTTGGTCTATATTTACTGTCTTTTTTATTTATTTTATTAATTTCTCAGTCTGTGCACTCCACTGTTCCAATAGCCACCTACAGAAGAACTCAGAGTCATTCCTTCTAGTAGAAAAGCGGGTAACACATCTTGGAGGAATCTTCCATATAAAAGCATAATAAGCATATGAGCATAATTCTGACTAACAGAAACACTTAAAGAATGCCCTGATCCTTTCTGTGACATGACTTCTGCAAGGGGTGCAAGGACAGGCTTTCCTCTTTTATGAAGTCTAAACTCTCAAGCGTGGAAATGTGTATTATCCCTCTTATAAGGGTAATAGAAGGGAAAATACTTGTGAAACTAAACAAGAAAAGCTACAGACAGATTTGAACACTACTAACAACTTTATTTACACATCTTCATTCTTCCTGCAGCACCAAATTCATAACTAACAAAGCAAGGGTATAAGTAGTAAAATGGCAAAGAATGTCTTCCCACACACCGTATACTAAGGTAAATAACAACAAAGGAAGTGTAGCAATAGCAAGAAATGATAAAAATCTAACTGCCAGGTAAAATGACACATTGCTTTCTAAAGCTTCATAAACCCTTCTGAAAATCCTACAAAGGTGCATTTCTCCACAGTGCACAGGAATACGAAGATTTCCAGCTAGATGAGCTGTGCACAGTTGTTCCACACTTGTACAATACCAAGCATTCCATGACTTAAGAGACAAGACACCTTGTGGAAAATAGATACAGTTATGATTCAATCTGTCATGGCAAAATAAGATATGAAGTGTCAGGAAGACCCTGCATCACTCTGCTGTTGAAGAAAAAAAAATGAAGGCTGAAAACCACTGGTCCACTGTGGCAAGTGTCTGTCTGATGCAGTACTGTCTCCTGGTCAGTATTAGCAATCTCTCATGTGAGTTCTTTAAGAAATGTTTCTGGGGTTTATTGTATTTAAAAAATTATCACTCAACTCTGAATGTACAGTCCAAGTATATTGCCTGTCCAGATGCACACTAGACTCAATTGTCTCCAAGTTCTTGGACTAATCCAGAAAACAGTGAATCCAGGGGAAAGACACATTCTAGCACTGCAACGGTCTGCCCGGGGGGGGGGGGGGGGGGG
>VXBP01009172.1:0-30103 GCA_013400115.1 Rhinopomastus cyanomelas
GCTCCACTCATCCCTTCTACTTGGGCTTCTGTCCTTCATGTGAGAACTATAGAATACAGGTCCCCCTGAATCTGGCTCTTACTTGGCTGTTGTCCAGACTGTTGAGCCTGGCTCCACCAGTTTAGCTCTATTTCAGCCTCTCTAATTTTTCTGAGCCTTTCTAGTTCCATTGCAGCTATTCAACCTTGTCTTACAATTGTGCTGCTGGGTCAAGCAGATAGTCTACCTGCTCGCACTGAATGCAGCCAGGAAAACGCGAAGTGCTGCATTCCTGGCAACCTGTCACCTGCACAGCCTTATCTTGTTGGTGGACCTCTGTTTCTGTTCCCACATCCGTGTGCAGTGGTGACTGAACCCTGCTCTTCCTCTGCTGCCGCATTGTTACCACTTTCCCCCCCGCCCCAGCAGCTGAAGCAGCTAAAGAGGCTAAAGCAGCTAGCACTGTTCGAACTCGGTCCGGTCTGGGTGAAACTTCTAGTTGTGCCGCCTTGTAAGGCTCCTGGATGAGCAGGGATCCATTAGCTCCCCCGCTAATCCCACAAGAGATTCCAAGCCTCAGCGGCTGCCTCTTTCCTCCCCTGAGGTTTTGCGTTCAGGGAACCCCCAGATCACCCAAAAACCTCTATAAACTGGGGACCGCTGCTGTCAGAGCTCGCCGTGGTCTGGGGGAAATCAAATAAAAAAAAGTATTTACTTTCTAACTTGGTTGTCATGGTTTTTCTTTGTTTATAGTCGCTGTCTTTCAAGACAAAAAAACCTATCTGTTATTGCACCGTACTAAGTTGGTGTTAAACTAACAAGTGAATTACCATTTACAACTTTGGCTTCAGGAAAGTGGTCATTTGATGCGAAGCTTTTCAGTATTGATACTACATGTTGCAAATCCAGAACTTTGTGAAATTTGAACTTGGGGCTTATGGTTCTAATAAACAGGAGTTTTGCTTCCTGTTTAGAGTTAGTGATTTAATTTATTTAATAAACTTCAACTACACAGCCATTGTACTATGACAAAAATTGCAGAAGGATGGCTTCTAGATTTACCGCTAGTCCTTTCAAGGGAAAAAATAATGGCTTTGCAGATAATAGCAAAGGAAAAATATTTATTCTTTACGAAAGTTGAATCCATGTACATAATTTTGTGCATTTCTATATCGCAATATCACAAAATTTGTATGGCTAAATTAGTTGTTTATTTTTAAATAAAAAATTGGTTTTGAACTGTAACATTTAATATCAAAGTATGTATTCTTATAATTAATAATGTAAATACTATAGTTTTAAATCTCATCGTGATACTCTCCAAAGTACACATTATACAATGATAAATGCAAGTGCCCATAATAACACTTTTTCAAAACCATTTTGTGCAGATTCCTTTCTGATTATAGTTCCTATGTAATTTTTTTGTTGCTTTTCTTCTTCAGCTATCAAAGTAGTGTTCAGTAACAATGGGAAAATATTTTATTCAGAAAAAAAGCTATTGATACTAAAATTAAGTAATAAGAAAAACCAGGATCTCTCTGGATGTTTTCAAACTTCATAAAGGTGTAAGCAGAAGAGAATTGTCATGCACTTTTTTAGCTCATCTATGAAAACTGGTCTTTTATGTAAAATCTTTTTAGTTGTGGAAGTTTTATGGTACTGAGATAATGAATGTTGTGAATTGTTTGTTGGAATTAAGATGAAAAATGGTTTGAACCAGTGGGGATGCCTACTAAACAAAATTTCATTAGTTAGTAATTGTTAGTGTCATAGTTTGGTTTTTTTCCGCTTTCTTTGATGTTGACTAGATACTAAAAATCCTTGCTCTTAATATTTTGAGGAGCTGGTCCCAATGCTATTCAGTTCTTATAAATGCAGAAGTGTAAGCATGTTTCATGATACATAAATACAGATCATTAGGGGTTGGAAGGGACCTCCAGGGGTCATCGAGTCCAACCCCATAATGAAGTAGATCGTACAAATGTTAGTTGGAAATATAGCCTTTACTACTCCATGATTTTTATTTCTGAAGCTTAAATTATGTCATGATGAGATACAAAGAAGGTAGAGGTAAAGTTAATATTTATTATAAGCTAATATTATAAGATGAAATTGCAGTGATTATATTTATTAAGCTCTGTATTGTCTAACAGTGCTTACAGACAGCAAATAACATCAGATGACTGTGTCCAGCCATGGGGCAACTCTACAGAGCAACTGTGTGTTGTTTCAGTACTATATTCATGTGTGTGTATACACAGATGTGCTACATTATGTGTATGCATGTATATATCTATCCTATGTATGATCAGAGGGCTGGAGCACCTCTTCTATGAGGCCAGACTAAGAGAGTTGGGGCTCTGAGAAGAGGAGGCTCTGTGGTGACCTTATTGTGGCCTTCCAGTATCTGAAGGGGGCCTACAAAAAGGCTGTGGAGGGACTAGGACTAGGGGGAATGGAGCAAATGTGGAGATGGGTAGATTTAGAGTGGATGTGAGGAGGAAGTTCTTCACTGTGAGACTGGCGGGAGCCTGGAATGGGTTGCCCAGGAAGGTGGTGGAGGCCCCATCCTTGGATGTGTTTAAGGCTGAGCTGGATGAGACTTTCGCCAGCCTCTACAGTGGGGTGTCCCTGCCCATGGCAGGGGAGTAGGAACTGGATGATCCTGTTTTCCCTTCTAACCCTGACTGACTGTATGACTTGGTCTGGGTGATCCTGCTGTGGCAGGGGGATTGGACTAGATGATCTTTCAAAGTCCCTTCCAATCCCTTATGATTCTGTGATTCTATGATTCTAAGTGAAATTGAAAATCCAGTCTCCACTTGGGCAAACTTGGTTTGAGTACACCATTTGGCAGTCAATTGCACATCACTGCCAAAGATGGTAATCATGTGTCAGACCTGTTCATCCATGAACCCATGTCACCTCCTTCTCTTAAGATCCAAATGTCACGCCATGTGACAGCCCTGATAGTTAAGCGTTGGAGAAAAGTAATGGTTGAGGGTGATTTGTCCTGTTTTCAAGTAAGGGAAGCAGAATTTATGAGCAATCATGTTGTTTTCTTTTTGGTGGAACAAGTGTTATGTTTGAATTGTTAAGTAAATGCAGTAGAACTGACTTTCCATTTGTATTAAATTTAGCTTGTTCTATGTGGATGTGTGTTAGGCCCTTGATAGCTTTTAGAATTGGTAAATGGATATTTGCACAAGTGAGGAGAGGAGGCACAATATCATAGTTTAGTTTATTCCTGGTTTTGGGAGAACTCTAATAACCTTGGCCAAACTATTAAGCTATACTGGTGTTTTGACAAGGGCTGGAAGGTACAACTGATGTATGTTAGGTCGAAGAAATGCCTCAGTGTTTTATGATATTGGTACACTATAATAGCAAAACAAAAATAAAAGCAGATAAAGTTGTACTGCACATTTGTGCTGTGTGGTAACAACTGACAGCACTGCCAAAGCTACTTTACTGCTGAGCTTCAGCAGGAGAGACTTCCCTGGCACCTTAACATGAGGCCTTTTTCATGTCACTCATCAGTGTTGATTTTAGTTGCCAGATGTCTGTAATACAGATGATAGAATCTTAGAATGCATTGGGTTGGAAGGGACCTCCAAAGGTCGTCTAGTCCAAGGTCATCTTTCTTGTGTTGGAGGCTCTGGAACTGGATGCAGTACTCCAGATGAAGTCTCACCAGGGCAGATCTTGCTGTTGTCTTTGCTTAATGTCCTTTTACACTGAGCTGATTAAGTTTTTTGGAGGTTTTTTCCCTGTGTCTCTCGTTTGGTCATTTCTACCATTTGCCCACTACATTAACCTAATGCTTTCCGTTACTCAGTGACGTGGGAGTTATTTGTCTTGATTTCTTTTAAAGATACCTAGTATTCCTAATTGAGTAGGATAAGGCTTCTGACTTTGTTTTAGACAAGTATGTACTTAATAATGAAAAAGAAAAAAGGAAGGAAGGAACCAAGGAAGGGAGGGATGGACAGAATACTACTTATAATGATGCCAGTCAAGAGACCAATAATTTTTATTTTTCCAGCATAATACAGAATCAACGTCAAGCTGTTGTAAGAATACTAGTTTTTAAACAGAGGTAGAAGCAGATGTTAATTTTGTCAGGTGTGGTTAATATTTTCTGCTTCTGTATTGTCAGATGGCTACTTTAAAAATTATGTTGCATACGATGAAATATTTCATTCTACCACTTCTAGAAAATGAAACTTCTGATTCCGTTTTGTGTCTAACCATTTCTGTGTCTCACTTAGACACCTCCTACAAAAATAGTTGCTTCGTAGAAAACCTGAAATTTTCCTAGGTTTGAAGCAATATGAGGGGTCATACTGTGCTCTTGTGATTTGCATAGAGCTCTCCTATGAGTGTGAAATGACTTGCAGACCAAAGCAGGGAATAAGGGGCTTAATAAGTCGTAAAAAGTGCTGCAATGTCAGCAATGCAGGAGGAATTTTGTGTGCAGTGAATGCAGAATGCTTCTTCAGACTAAAGCAGTAGGCACAGCCTGGTGAGCTGATTGCCTGGGACAAAACAGAGTAGAGCTGCTGAAGCTCAGGGACATGGAGACTCTGCTGCAAATGCCTTTCTGTGCCTTCAGAATGACTGAAGATAAGACTGGTTAGATTTCTGCTGGCACAATCTGTGATTCACAGCCATTTCATGGCATGCTTGTTGCAATGTGGGAGTAGACTCCAGCTGGTAATTTTCTGTGTAAAAGGGGCTACAATATGGGATTTAATGCCGAACTTTGAGTCAGTTCAGCTGCATAACAACAAATGGCAAGCCACAGAGTGGCTTCTGTCTTATTCTCTGACTATCTTCTACTATATAATGCATCCTGGTTTTTTTTTAACTGTCTAGGGCAAAACAAATTAATTGCCAAATGTTATTCGTTTAGACTATTGGTCAGAGATTTTTGTCAAAAAGTGTCCCTCTGGATTTAACACGGTTGTGTTTGGTATGCATCCTGTTTGTTTAGTGCTCATTCCATTATGTCAGACCTTAGATGAGAAGCTGTTTGAGATCTTGCAGAATGCTGTACTGGTGGTAGCCAAGCTGAGTTAATGATGTCATTTACCATCTTTAGTTTCCAGTGGAACCTAAAATACCCTGTCAGCAAAAAGGTGATTCACTTCTAGTAATTATTCTCTTAGCCATACATACACATTTCTCTTGTCACAGGATTTCAGATAATATAGCTTCACGTCACAAAAATTTGCCATCGTAATTCAGAAAGATAACATGCTTACTTTGCCATTTCATGTGGACATGAAATGCATCATAAGATGCAATACAGTTGGAGAATTGCCAGTGCCATTTTGTCAGTGTTCTTTAAGTCGGTGCTGGCCTCTCTTATAACAAATGTCTCAGTTTGACTGTGGGATTATCTGGGAAATGTTTGAAAGAGTGAACTGTTTGCACTGCTGAATCCTTGTCACAGGGACACATCCCAGAAACAAGCACCTAGCAATATGAAGCCTTTAACTTGCTCTTCCAGGTAGGTGTTAGGCATATGTCTTCTGAATTTCTAAAACTCGATTTGGGTTGTTGGTGCACCAAGGTATTGCCCATCACCACACTTCAGATGCTTTCATTGTGACTGGGAAACATTAGTAGCAAATATGCTTTGTAGGTTGGTTTTGCTTTAAGCCACTCAATCTTAGACATGCTTAAATATAAAAATAGAAATCTCCTTTAGTAAACCAAAAGACTTAATCTGCAAAGCTTCATGCAAGGTGTGTGAAGTTGAAATCAGGATTGCAGTAAAATAGCAGCCTCATGCTACATCTCACATTGTTTTTGTAAGTTTATGTCAGGACAGTTTATTGGAAAAATGTAGAATGGACTGACAGTAAAAAAAAATAAAAATCTAAAAATTGTATTGGAAATAAGCATGTTTTAGTTCCTTTTTCTTAATCATATTTTTAAACAACTTATAAAGGCAGTGGAAGTAATTCACGTATCTTGGATGTATCTGTGTAGTACTTGAGCTATTCACAGAGTCTGCATGTAGCTTATTAGTACCCAAAAGTTTATTACTTAGAGCACTTAATTAAAACTACTCTCAGCTTATTGATACACAGCTTCATAGAATCAGATTTGAAAATAACCATCCTGCTCCACTGTGTGGTAAACAAATAATTTAGCTTAATCCATCAATGAGAAACCAGCAGAGAATTTATACCTCCTAAGGTATGAACAATGTACAAGTTGTCTTTCAATATATGGAGAAATGGCTTATAATTTCTCAGCTGAACAGTTCAGTGCCTCATAAGATACAAAATATACCAGCTACTGTAGCTTTAGAACTAGTGTTGACAATTTCAGAGACTTTTTTGACAGTACATGCTTAAAATGAGCAAAAAAGGATTGAACTGATAAGCTACTAAACATTTGATCATTTTGTGCTGAGTATTTAAATAACTTCCTTTTTACTCGATTTGAGTTATGCTTGTACAAAACTGATGAAGCTCCACAACCCACACTGAAGAGGTATGATTTTGATTAAAGTATCTGGCAGAGATAATGGTCTTAAGTTTAGTGGGGGACTGCTTCCTCTAGATAGTAAATCAGATGGTTATTTCTGTCACTGCTAGTTGAATGGCAATATGATTTCCAGTGGAAATATTGTAATTCTAACAAGTCTGTGTGTATGGAGAAGTCAAAGATGAAAATTATTTGTCTGGTTTTGACATAAACAACCATCGGGAGAGAGACCCATCAGAGAATGTCAGATGTTATAGAAAATGTAATCAGCTGAAGTGGTTTTAATTTTTCCAGTTAATGTAGGCATTGATTGCTGTGTTAAAGAAGGTATATACTGCATTTTCTTAAAAACAATTTGAGTAAGATTGTATCTTTTTTCCTAAAAATGTGAATCAAAACCTCTTTACAAAGTATTCAAATACTGGTTTCCAGTGTCTATGCCTCTTGTTTTATTAAAAAGCAGTTAGTTTGGTAACAAGCAGTAAGTATCCCTCTTTCATACGTTCTAGTCAATTGAAACTCGCTGCCTGTGTTAAATTCAGTCTACTTAAAAAATAATTCTTGAATGAAAGAGCTGCTTGTCTTTATATTTTCCATTACATTTGCATCTCTTCATTCCTCAACTCAACATCAATGGCATTTGTCTTATTAATTACCTTGTTTGGGAAAAGTTTAGTCGAGTTTAGTCCTGTAGAATTAGTTCTAGTCCCTCTCCTCCAATGTGTGGTGGTCTGCATATGTCAGGTCAGGCTTTGTTTTTTATTCAGCTTTCTCAACTAGTTCACCTGTTTCTTCTTGATTTATTCTTAAAATGGCAGTGTTCTATTCCCGTATACCTCAAATAGATTTGTGAGTACTTAATTGTGTTTGACTTAATATGTAGCAGTCCTTTGAGAAGTATGTTCATCTTCTCTAGCTTACAGTAAAACTAAAAGAGTTCCATTAAAAAAAACCAAACTTCAGTGTAACTCCAGGAAGTGAAGTTCAATGCCATGAACAACAAAGCCTTCTAATTGAGGTAAATACTTGAAAACAATGTTTGTGCATAAAAGCATTCACCAAGTCCATCTGTAGGTGTATAAATGTGACCTGGCTTTTGAGACAGCTACCTTCTTTGAAGAATTGGATGTCTATCATAGCAATGAACTCTTCATGATTGAAAAGGTGAGAAGAGTCAGAGAAGACAGTGCTTACTGAGAGATGAGAATTTTCTTTTTTCCTGAATGCATGAAGTTGGCTTGACTTAAAAACTTAAATATCACTGTGATACTTACTCTTGCTGTTACACATACAATTAGGAGGCCACTGACATAAATCTTGCTCTTATTTTTCAAGTGTCTATATTGAGGCCAGTTGAGGAGTCCAATTTTTTAAAGATATGGTGGTTGCTACCTGTATCAGGCTGGCAAAATTACATTTCAATAGGATCGAGTAACACATGCTTTTTTTCTTTCTCTTCCTTGATTTCTCCAACAATGGTGGTGTTAAGCACATTATGTGCATAGTGAATTTAAAGTAGTGCCTGAGGGTGAAAGGTTTGGGAACCGAAACAGTTGGGGACAGGAGCACACCTTACTGTTCTCATGCAAGTGTTTTTGGAATAGCTGTCAACAGCAAATCACAGCCCCTTCTTGTGTCTCGTTTCTGTGGGGAAGATTTAATTTCAAGCATTCAGGAGCATGGTGCTTTAGTGAACAGTTCAGCTTCTTACTGCTAGCATTATCATTTGGTATGCATAAGTGGGATGTTTTAAGTGGGATCACTGTTAAATTTCCTTACTGGCTCATGACCAGTTGTTGCTAAGAGACGTTCACACGTATTTGCTGTGTGAGGGAGTTCATCTCTGTTATGTAGATTTTGATAGCACGATCCAGAAAATATCGGTATGCTAAACACATCGAACATGTGAACAGTATAGAGTAAGGGGGAAAAACATGAAGCTGAAAGCTATGGAATTGATTTTATGCAGCTTTTGTAATGATTTTGTGTTTTAGTTGCAGCCACTTTCAAATTTCTTTTTTGGTTTTCTGAGACAGAGCTTTCCAAACAATTGATGAGGTGATGCCACACAAACCAAGAAATCCTTACTGCATGATAAGGTGGCATCTAGAATGGCTAATATTGTGACTCTCAGCACCAGGGTGAACTGGACCTCACAACAAAGAGTAGTTCCAAGAACAGTTAATGTGAACATGCTTTGGTAGGATTCACGGAATAGTTACAGTGAGGACAGGGTAAAGATAGGGTTTCTCTTATATAGGGCACAATGTTTATCAGTGGTAAAATACATCTGAACCCCACTACTTCAATGAGCTGTGCTTGTTGGTTTCTGTGTTGCTGTGTTTTCTCTCAGTGGATAGCACTGAGTGGTAGTATCTAACAAGAGGAAATTAAGAAATACTGCAAAAGAAAAATTACAGCTTAGAAACAGGCATTTTAGTGGTGTTTGAAATTAAAATTGTAAATAGGATGGTGATAGCCTTGTTTTGATGCTTGTTTTGATGTTGTGGTGCTTTAAAAAAGGGTAAATTTTATTTAGTTTTCTAACTTTAGATTTACCAAGTCAATGTCATGAATTACAATAGGGATTTCTTTATCCTTTGAAACAAGCATTTTTCCCTGTTCCTCAATTAAAAATTAAGTTGAAATGATGGATTTGAATTGGAATTACTCTTCCTGAAAAATATATTATTGTGCTAACATTGATAATTCTTCACAGTAATACTTCAATTATAATTAATGATTTTGCTTATTGATTCTTAAGGTGTGTAAATATTTGTGTCCAGAGAATTAAGAAGAAAGTACCTGGCATTGACCTTGTCTCACTTATGTGTACCCTTTGCTTCTGGAATTTTTTATTGAGCCATCAGAATACCTTTTCATTTCCCCTTTTTAGTTGAAATGCTTCCATGCTGTTTTTATCAATATAAATGCATTCAGTTCAAGCAGTCTGGCAAAGTACTATATTTTATCTGTTAAATTCAGGTACAGAGAGGACAGCTTTTTCATTGAAGAAGCAGTTTCAGTTTTAAGCTTGCAAGAAGTTGTCATAAATTGTGCAGCTATTGTCCCAGTTAGAAAAAATTCCCTGATTGTGTGTCCTTAATTATTCTCAGAATGTCAGATAATGAACAATTCAGTATGGTATAATAATAGCTTTATGTTTCACCGGTTTGACTTTGAAATAATCCTGAAATACTTTGGCTCTGAAAATAATGTAAGAAAGGTCAATGAGGAGCTAGTCAATGAACAACATATAGTAACGGCAAAAGTAACAGGGAAAAGATGGTGATACACTTAAGCAGGAAAAAATTTCAGCATAATTCAGAGGTTAGGCAGTGTTTTCAAAAAACAAATCTAACTAGCTCTTTTGGGGCTGATTGTGCCTCAATGCCCAAAAGATGTATTTGTCTTAATTTCCTATGAAATCCTGTTAAAGTAGAATAGATTTTTGGATGCTAAGTGGTCAGTGGACCCATCAGTCCTGCATCACTTTGTAGTTTACTGATGGGAGCTGTCTAATAATATTGTGACTTTGTCTAACCTAACAGTGATGCAGAAAAAGATCTGAAGTGCGATTTTTGTTTCCATTCAACTTTGAGACTTGAACATCAACATAAGTTTTGCTCTGAAAGATATGTCTTCTTCAGTTGTGCTTTGTTTTGGACAACACAGGTGCGGTGATTAATAGGGCATTTGACTTTTCAGTAGTCACCTAATAATAAGTGCACCAATCCTTGTGGGCAGACTTGTAACAGAGAGTGTGGACTTCCTGTGGAAATAACCATGATATGTTCAATTAATGAGATTGTAAGTTAATAGTGCACTGAATATGAGGAAGAATTTGATCTGCTCAGTCTTGTGGAGGGTCTTCAGAACATCTGCTGTGGTTATGGTTTAAGATTAACTTCATACCATTTAAGGATAGAGTAGAACCTGAAGAGTTGACTTGTTTTCCTTGATGTCGCCTGTGCTAGGTAATTTGTAGTCATAATTGTCTGCACAAACTAAGAACGAGTTTTCCAGTTATAAGCACTAGAATGTTAGTGAAGACAGTTTTTAATATACATGTGATAATTCAAGCTAATGCCATCCCAAGAGCAGTGCTATTTCCTCTTAAAACTACAAAATTACATTTGGAAGCCCAGTAACATTATATCAAAATGTCAATATAGGTAAATAGTGGAAAATGCTGGACCAGCTTTATTTTTCTATTTGTGTTTTGAGGTGACTTGCTGTACAAGCTTGTGTTTACAGCCATTCCATTAGTGTATTTAGTTGCCTGTTCTACTTTGTCCCAACCTTTTCCTTTTTAGTTATGCTATAAGAAACAACTGCTTTTAAAAGCTAGTCCAGAACTGTAACAAAAAGTAAATTGTACACTTGATAACTTCAACTCCAAATTACCAGTGCGTGTATCTTCCCAAAAGCTGATGTTGATGTTTTGTGTCTTTACATCAAATCTTGCAAGTGTCCTCTTTGGAAACTTAGCACAGAATCACAGAACATCATCTTTCCTGGGATGGAGGTGAGGCTGACCGGTCTATAGTTACCTGGGTCTTCGTTCTTTCCCTTTTTAAAGATTGGGGTCACATTTGCTATTTTCCAGTCCCTAGGCACCTCTCCTGATCCCCAGGACCTAGCAAAGATGATGGAGAGTGGCCTAGCAATGACTTCCGCCANATCCCTCAGTCTCCTGTTTTCCTAACTAAAGAGACCCAGCTCCCTCAGCCTCTCCTCATAAGGGAGGTCTTCTACTTCCTTCATCATCTCTGTGACTCTGCACTGAACTCTTTCCAGCAGTTCTGTATCCTTCTGGAATTAGGGACCCAGAACTGGACACAGTATTCCACGTGGTCTCACGAGGGCAGAGTAGAGTGACAGGAGAAACTCTGCCTGCTAAACACACCCCTTCTGATCCACCCCAGGATGTCATTGTCCTTCTTGGCCACAACAGCACATTGCTCGCTCTTTGTCATCTTGCTTTCCACCAGGACCCTCAGGTCGTTTTCTCCAACACTGCTCTCCAACAGGTCTGTCCCCATCCTATACTGGTACCTGAGGTTATTCTTGCCCAGATGCAGGACTCTACACTTAAACTTGCTATACTTCATTAAATTCCTCTCTACCCAGCTCTCCAGCCTCTCCAGGTCCAACTGAATGGCAGCACAGCCTGCTGTGTCATCAGCAAACTTGCTGACAGTGCACCCTAATCCCTCATCCAAGTCATTAATGAATAGACTGAAAAGGACTGGTCCCAGTACCAACCCCTGGGGGACTCCACTAGATACAGGCACCAACTAGACTCTGTCCCATTGACCACTACTCTCTGGCTTCTATCCTGCAGTCAGTTCACAATCCACCTCACTAGCCTATTGTCCAGTCCACGCTGCCTCCGTTTGGCTGCGAGGATGCTGTGGGAGACTATATCAAATGCCTTACTGACATCAAGATAGACCACATCCACTGCTTTGCCGTCATCTGTGCACCTGGTGATGCTCTCATAAAAAGCTATCAGATTGGTCAGGCATGACTTCCCTTTGGTGAAGCCATGCTGACTGTCCCTGATGATGCTCTTGTCCTTGCTGGGCCTAGACACAGCATCAAGGACAAAACATTCCATCACCTTTCCTGGGATGGAGGAGAAGATGACCAGTCTATAGTTAGACAGTTCTTCCTTCTTGCTCTTTTTGAAGATTGTAGTGACATTTGCTATCCTCCAGTCCCCAGGCACCTATCTTGTTCCCAATGACTTAGCAAAGATAATTGACAGTGGCCTAGCAATGACTTCCACCATCTTCCTTAGCACGTGTGGGTGCACCCCATCAGGGCCCACTGGTTTATGTACATTGAGATTGCTCAACTTATCCCTAACCCAGTCCTCATCAGCCAGGGCTAACTCCTCTTTTGTTTTAACTTCCTGTGGAGCCTCAGTGGTCTGGGGCTTGATATCAGGACAGCCCCAGATGTAGAGACAGATGCAAAGAAGGCTTTCAGAGTCTCTGCTTTCTCTGTGTCCTCAGTCTTCAGGGCCCCCACCTCATTCAGCAGGGGGCCTACATTGCCTCTAGGTTTAGTTTTACCTGCAGTGTATTTGAAGAAGCACTTTCTGTTGCCCTTGACCTCTCTAGCAAGCTTTAATTCCAAGGAGGCCTCGGTTTTCCTAGTTGCATCACTACATTCTCTCACCAGAGCCTTATAATCATCCCAGGTGGCTATCCCCTCCTTCCATGACTATAGATTTTCTTCTTCTGCTTGAGTTTGCCCAGAAGCTCCCTGTGTAAACACACAGGTCTTGTGGCTCCCTTCCTTGACTTCCTACCTGTTGGGATGCTCTGATCTTGGGCTTCAAAGAAGTGGTCTTTCAATGTTAACCAGCTATCTTGGGCCGTTTTTTACTGCCAGTACCCTGTCCCATGGGATTCCCCCTAGCAATTGCTTGAAAAGGCCAAAGTTGGCCCTCTTGAAGTCCAGGATTGCGATTCTGCTAGGCATTCTGTTCCTGGCACATGAGATCCTAACTCCACTGTCTCTGGTCACTGCAACTGAGGCTGCCCTCAATGAGTAAAAGATCCAGCAGCGCTCCTCTCCTAGTGGGCTACTCCACCATTTGCATCAGGAAATTGTCACCAATGCCCTGAAGGAACCTCCCGGACGGTGGCTGGCTGGCTGAGTAGTACTTACAGCAATTATCTGGGCAGTTAAAATCCCCCATGACAACAAGGGCCCTTGACTGCAAGGCTGCTGTCAGCTGCCTGTAGAAGACCTCATCACCTTCCTCGTCCTGATCTGGTGGCCTGCAGTAGACATCCATGACAGTGTCACCCGTGGCAGCCTGCCCCTTAATCTGCAACCACAAACTCTCCACTCTCTCTTCATCCGCCCCTGGACACAACTCAATACCTTCCAGCTGGCCTTTCACATTAAGAGCTACTCCACCACCTCGCCTTGCTGACCTGTTCCTCCTGAAAAGGACATAGCCATCCATGAGCGCATTCCAGTCATGTGAGCTGTCCCACCACGGCTGTCATTGCTACTGGATCATAATCACCTGACTGAACACAGATTTCTAACTCCTCCTGCTTATTCCCCATGCTGCGTGCATTGGTGCACAGGCATTCCAGACAGTGAGCCAAGTGTTCTGATTTCATCCTAGGGTAATGGGAGGCCTCATGGTCTTCATCAAGACCAAAGTGCTGCCCCACTGGTGCCCAACCAGCAACAATCCCACTCCACTTCGGATCTAGTTTAAAGCCGTCTGAATGAGCCCTGCCAATTCCTGCCCCAGAACCCTTTTTCCCTTCTGAGATAGACCTTTCCCATGTGTAACTGTCACGTCTGGTGTCTTACAAAACCAGCCTTTATCAAAGAACCCAAAGCCCTGCCTGTAGCACCAGTCTCGTAGCCAGGCATTTATGGCCTGAATCCTCACCCGAAAATGGAAGTAAAGAAGAGAATATAATTTGCACCTCACGCTCTTTCACCAGCCATCCAAAGGCCTTGAAGCCTTTCTTCATTCCCCTCAGCCTATGGAATACAGCTTCCTCCCCACTAGTGTCTGGAAGATCACTAGTGGGTAATAGTAAGTTGGTTTCACCAGGTTAGGGAGCATTGTAGTGATATCCCTGATGTGGTCTCCAGGAAGTCTGCAGACTCCCTGTTAGAAAGAAATCTCTCCTGTGAGGGTGCTGAGGCCCTGGGACAGGTTGCCCAGAGAAACTGAGGAAGTCTTCAACACCAGGTTGTAAGGGACTTTGAGAAACCTGGTCTACTGGATGGTGTCCCTGACCATGGCAACGGCACTAGAACTAGATGATCTTCCAACTCAAAGCATTGTATGATTCCATATTTGCATTCCATTGGTCCTGATAGCAAATGACTGGTAGACAGCATTCATAAGAAACAACAAGGCTTAAACCTTAATTCTCAAATACTTCCAAAGAAAGTGCAATCCAAATATCATTCGGAACACTGTTTCACAAGTATTTTGTTGAACATTTTAACAAGTAGACAATGACCCCAATAAGTGTAAGTGGACTCTGATGACACTTTAATTTTCTAAACACAAGTCAGAACACGGAGCATGACAGGATGTGTGCTTTGCACTGATCAAGCAACAGATGCCATCAATCACCAGTGGTTACATCTTTTTAATCATTCCAAGTAGCTGAGATGTCAGACATGATATAAAATTAAAGAGTTACAAGTGGGAGAAGACAACATCACTCAGACTGCTGAAAAATTCAGCTTTTTGTTTTAACAAAAGACTTGGCATCTTGAGTCCTCAAAACTGATACTGCAAAAGGATCTGTGGCCACAGTTCACAGTGCATGCAATAGCGACTACCACATTGCTTACAAGACCTTTTTTATTTTTGATTACTGGCAAAGGAAGCAGTCAGACTGTACTTCCATCCTTCCACCTGTGATTCATTAGTACAATGATCTCCTTAATAAAGGGCATGAAAACATGCTTCTCAGTGCATGATACATACATACATTAAATGACCTAAAAAGTAAAAAAACCTACAAATTAAACTTCATATTCCAGTTAAATATTTAAACATGACCCTGACCTGAGGTTTAGTACTCTGACAATACTTCAGCTGCAAGCAGGAGTATAGGAAGAGATTATTTTCCAGTTAGCACCTTCACACATTGATCCCCTGTGACTGATGCACAGTGTATTCTCACACACACCACCAGCAGCATTTAAGTCCCTCTAAACAAAAACAAGACAGATGAGAAATTTACCTGTCATACCCAATTTTCTCTGAAGATGAAGCATTCGAAGCCCTAAAGAATTACTTACAGACTGAATAAACAGGTGATTGCAATTAAATTCTGGTTAGGCTTGCTGTATTGTCTAAAACTACAATTTAACCTCTCTTACTCCAAGCATAGGAAACACTTAACCCCCCCCACACGTAAATATAGCTACAGGTACAATGCTGTTGCTTATACCAGCAATTACAGCTCATATAGGTCCTGCAACAAACTGGTGCTGAACCCTGCAGTTTATTTTCTCATGCAAGGTTATTCAGGGGCCAGCTGACTTTCTTTTTAAGTAGCACTTTTATATTGCTCTTTTCAAGAAAAAATTCATTCTAAACTAAACATCACTAATTCTAACTAAACATCATTTAAACTCCAAATTGCATTTTCAAATCAGATTTCTGGTTTTCCTCTCTCATATTATATAGAGCAATGTTGGCTTGTACCATACACTCAAGTCTACCATGACTTGCAGAAATACAATAATCACTAAGAAGGAACTCCAGTAGCATATAAGAATTATTCTGAATGGTGTTCAAAACCATAGCATGTGGCACACTGGAACATGACCAACATTTTGCAGGGCTGTAGTTATCTGCCAACAGCTAGATATAACTCTGACAAATATACGCTCAGTCTTAGACGTGCTGCCTCTGGCTATAACACATATAGGTTAATACACAGAAAATTTAAGCAGACAAGCAGAAACTATTCCAGAAGTTAAAATAAATCAGTAATTAAGTGTCACTTTTCAGAAACATAATTTTAGTTCTCATTTCCTTTATTTCTGAACACTTCTCTGGCTGTTATTTTGAGACTGCTATTAACCACTATGTTATTTTTAATGTCCTGCATGTGACAGATGTCTCTGAAATAAAAGGCAGCTGAAGGACAAAAATCTCACTCTCCAGGATGGTTCTATGTTCAGTGATACTGTTAGGAAGGACCAGCCCCAAATATCCTCTAATAACTGTAGATATGACATTAACAAAAATAGCTATTTAAAATTTCTTTCTAGGATAGTTAATCTTAGAAAAGGAAACACAGACAACTAGGCAGAAAATGCACTAGATTTGGGTTCTTTGCTGAAATTGAGATGGGATAAGGAAACTGGAGTCAAAGGGTAACCTACAGACAGAAACCTAATTGCTTTTGCTGCTAGTGTAATTAAAAAATCATGAAGGCACACCATACCGGGTCTCAAGTCTGCAGTCCCTGTGCAAGTTTTTGGATCATAGAACCACAGAATCCCAAGTAATTGCAGTGGAAACAGTGAGGTAAAGGGAAAAGTGAGTAAATAAGGTATAGAGAAGTCTGTTGCCTTAAAAACAGTAAAGACACTTTTTGTTAAATTCAGAGTCATTGCAAGAATTAAACCCTATTCATTAACACGGTATCAAACTAGGCTTACAAGACAAACACATTTCTGAAGATCCCAGATACATTTAGAGCTGAAATTCTGTGATTAGACAGGAGAAACATCTCCTCTCTCTCTCTCTGATTGAGGGAACATAAAAACAGCTTAAGACCACACAAAGCCTGAAATACTAAAAAGAAAAGACATTACCAGCCTTGTGGGATTGAAACAGAAGATCCCTTACTTGAGCTTTATATTGACTGAACTTTGAAACCTTCAATTACATACTAAGGAGTGTGCTTACAGAACCATGGAGAAGCTCATCCTTCTCTGAAAGGTTCTTCCCTGCACTGGCACAGATATACTGGTACTAGAGCCACAGTTACATTTGGCTTGCAATGAAAGAATGGCTAAGATGCAATGAAAAACACAGTCCCCCCATTAGTTTTTTTTCCAAATAGGTTACATCAGGCATTTTGGATGTTTGTGAAGCAGAATGTATAACAGGTGCCAAAGCAATCCATCTGTAATTCTTGGAAGTGCCAGAACACGCAGCACTGGAAAATGTTGCTGCAGACACTGAGGTCAAAAATCACCACAGAAGACAAAGTAAACCAGCAGCCAGGGAATCTAGCAATTTATGACAGCAGTTCTGTTTTATTTCCAATTAGAAATAACAGGCAAAGTTTCGTAGTACCAGCACTTAGTTGCCTGGTATTTGTTATTATACCAATGTTTAAAAGACACAAGATAGATTACAGTAGTTTTGCTTACAGATCTGGGACACAGTCACACTAGAGGAGACCAACAAGGCAGACAAAAGTTCCCAATTTCACTTATCTCCAGATATATTGGAGACATCAGAGACCACAACAAGGTAAACATGAATGTGCAAATGCTAACTTGGAAACTACTGCTGCTTTCAATTCTGCTTAGACAAAACTAATCCAATGCCAGTTTCCTGTTTATCACTTTCTTTTATTTGACTATGAGGTAACGTGGACTTCAAAATCATATTTTTTAATATATTTAGAACCCAAAGGGTCAGAAACCTTTGCACTGTCCATGTTGAGGACAATGGAAGGAAGAGGAGAGAAGCAATTCACTGACCCTTCAAATTACAGTTGCCACTGTAATTTGACAGATGCACAATTATTAGAAATTTGAACCACTTATTCAGAACTTAGTGCCTACATTGATCCCCCCCCGCTTCTTGTGGGCTTTGCACAGTAATGCTCCTTAATGATAATTTCTTAAAAAAATTCCTTAACACACTGCGTTGTATTCACTCCTTCATAACAAAAATCCCAACAAGAGTTGCTCAGCTGCGGCAAGTCAGCTCACATTACAACAGGAGTACAGCTGCTGTACTTCACAATGCCCTCAACTTCCAGGAAACAGCAAATACAAGAATGCGACAGCACGGAGACGCTCTTGATATCACAGCGTTCACAGCAGGGACTTCCTGTTATTCAATAAGCAAGACATTTTTCTTTCCTCAACTGAGTTTCAAAACTTAGCAATTATAGAACTGGAACTATAATTATTCTCAGAGATTAAGAACACTTCATTTTTTCAGCTGTGTACAGTACCCTAGACAAGTACTTTTGTCTGTATTAATATGAAAACTTGAAGGTGGCAGCATGTACACGTTTCAAATGCAGAAGTGTGTAAGTCACGATGCATTCCACTTCTTTTAATTTGAGAGACTCTGAAGCATATGCCCAGAGTATTAAGCAATTACATTTTGTTCCTCCTGGTGTAAAAATACAAATGTAGTTGCTACCATGATGTTGATAGGATTTGTACCTTTAGTTCATAAGAACCTAAATATTGTCTGCAGGTCTCAGAACACTATAAATAGTTCCATTTCTTAAGTGCCATGCAAAGCTACATAGGGTTTTTGGAAAGCTTGCATAGCCCTGGCTGCAGACATTCTTCCTGAGCTCAGCCCCACAGTAACGATTGTGTTGACACAACAAAGCTTAGCACAGTGGGAATCTTAGAACACTCTGAATACTTCAGTTTTTCTTCTCTAGCAGAGCTTTTCTCTAACCTGTTCCACTCCCCAGGGTATTATTTCCATAGCACTTTGGACCCTTACCTTTTTTTGCCTGTTCACTTGATTTAGTTCTGTTAGGTAGATCCACATATAAGTTTTCCACTATGGGCAAAAATTCACTGCACCCTGATTACTGCAAGCCCCAAAGCCGAAATTTCCCACTGTGTAAGTTCCTTTTTTTAGCTTTAGAAACATGACAGATTACATTTATTAATACATATCAAGCAAGTACAAAATATTTTGGCTATGAATGCTCATTACTTTCCTTCATATAATGACTGTTACAATGATTGCTTTTTTAAAAATCCAACTTATGCATAAGAAGGCCGCTTTATGATGTCTAAAATGTTTTCACACAAATGTATTAAATAAAGGACTTATTTGCCAAAAAGAGGGAAAACAGTATATTTTTTTCTAATCTCAAGTTGACAATAACATACAAACCAAGTACAGCACCAAGTTACATACTCTTCAGGAAAAAGTTACTACACTGAAAAAGTCCTGAAAAGCTTTTATCTTAGCATCTATCCTTGTTTTTCACGTCCAAACTATGGTCTTGGTTTTGGGGTCAGTGGGTCATTTATGGCACAAGGGAACTAAGTGAAAAGTAAAATTATCTAAGTCATTTAAGAATTTAAAGCCGCTTAAAAGCATCTAATACCATAAGGAGCTTTCCATGACTTCTATCAGTTTAGAAGGAGCAGGGAGAAGCAAAAGAAACAAGGAAAACAGTGAAAGAAAACAAACAGCGGAGGTGATACAGTGATTCCAGAATCCTGTTCAACATAGAGGCGACAGCCATGACGGTCCCAAACGCTGCTATTTCTTGAGGTGATGCAGGTGGTGGTGGGGCAGTTCCTGAAACAGGGAAGCTCTGGGGAGGAAAGAGGGATCCAATAGAAATTGGAATCTCTTGCGGGTGAAGCCATGGCTGGGTGGAAACCATGGGAGATTTAAGGCAGCAAAACTGAAAGCGGTGTTCATACCACAGAGACAGACAGCTAGCCTTTTGCTTGGAGGCACAAGGGGGGACAAAAAGAAAAAAGCAAAAAAAATGGTGTCAACCTGGCAGCAAAAGCAGACTAAGCTACACTCACTAGTGCATATGGGTGCAGTAACCCAAACTGAGCTCCCACAGAAGCATTGGCTGTGCAAGTGACAGGCTGCAGGGAATGTCACAGCCTCTCACTGATGTCGGGGGTCAGTTCTGAGGACATCTGTGTGTGGTGTGAGCAGGTAGGTTACCTGCTTAACTGAAGGGCACAGATGCAAGACGAAGTTGAAAGGCTGCAAGCTGAAGTAGAAAGGCTCAGGAGCATTAGGAAGGCTGAAATGGAGATAGACCGGTGGAGCCAGGCTCTGTACTCCAGACAACAGGCAAAGAACATCTAGAATCAAGGAGCCCAGGGATCCTGTCCCTCCAGATGAAAGACAGAGGCCTAAGTAAAAGAGGTGAGTGGAGGCAAGTTCAAGACTGGCAGAAGGCTGTGAGGCTTGCCGTAGGGAGGTTGTTGGACCCCCGGAGCCACTAAGAGTTAACCCTAGATCAGGTTTGTAGAATAGACTATGGAAATAGTCAATTTCCCTTTTGCAGTCTCCTATAACTCTCAGTCTTTCCACCTCTTCTTTTAGCTCAGCCACCATATTCATCAGGTCTCTGATCTGCTCACACCTGACACAGGTGTTGTACCTGCCCTCCTCCATATTGAGTGCAAGGCTCCAGCACTCACTGCAACCACCTGACTGAACATCTACATGATTGTGTGTGGCCTCTGTATGGGTGCCCACTGTTTTTCTACTGGCCTTTGTCTGAGTAGTCACCATGTCTTCTGGCCCCATTCTTTTTGTGGGGGGTTTTTTTTTGGGTTCTTTTTTTTTCAGCCAGTCCTCCCTGTCAGCTAGAAGCCTCTTGTGAAAGCAACCCTCACGCAGCCTGCGGCTCCTTTCACGAAAACAGCAAGAGCTTGATCTCACCGCAATTCGGGCTCAGTTTGGTTTTCCTGTGATCCGTGGCAATCTCCACCCCTGCTACGTCACCACGTAGGCACACAGCCCGTGGATCCTCTCACGTAAACAGGAAGAGCTAGATCTCACCACAATCTGTACTCATATTAATGGAAACCATTATAATAGAAATTTGTTTATTTTAGTGAAGTTTTTTTGCCTGGAGAGTTTAGAAGGCCTGCGCATACCTAGCATGACTCTTTCTTGGGGAAAAGTGTCTGAATAATAGGCCACAGAATCACTTGAAGGATCACATAGGGTAGCGGTCTTCAAACTTTTTAGATTGTGCACATTTCTGAGCATGCATCCCAAATAGATCCATATTTATTTATGTACTACTGAAGTTCTAGTATTTTCTTCCTGGACCCCAGTGGATTGTCTCAAACACACTACTTTGGAGGTGACTGATTTACAGTATTACTGTCAGATCCCCAAACTATTCTCATGCTCTTGTGGCCAAGAGGGCCAACATCATCCTGGGGTGGATCAGAACGGGGGTGGTTAGCAGATCAAAGGAGGTTCTTCTCCCCCTCTACTCTGCCCTGGTGAGACCATACCTGGCGTATTGTGTCCAGTTCTGGGCTCCTCAGTTCAAGAGGGATGTGGAGCTTCTGGAGAGGGTCCAGCATAGGGCAACGAAGATGATGAAGGAGGTGGAGCACCTCCCTTACGAGGAGAGGCTGAGGGAGCTGGGTCTCTTTAGCTTGGAGAAGAGGAGACTGAGGGGTGACCACATTAATGTCTAGAAATATTTGAGGGGTGGGTGTCAGGAGGGTGGAGCTGGGCTATTCTCAGTGTCATCTAGTGATAGGACGAGGGGCAGTAGTTGTAAGCTGGAACATAGAAGGTTCCATGTCAACCTCAGAAGGAACTTCTTCACGGTGAGGGTGACGGAGCACTGGAACAGGCTGCCCAGGAGGGTTGTGGAGTCTCCTTCACTGGAGATGGTCAAGGCCCGCCTGGATGTGTTCATGTGTGACTTGGTTTAGGTGATCATGTTGTGTCAGGTGGATTGGACTAGATGATCTTTCAAGGTCCCTTCCAATCCGTAATGATTCTATGATTCTATGCAAGCTTCTAAAATATGGGCTTATCAAACTCATGTGTGAGTGACCAGGAAAATAGGTTATTTTGAGTTAGAGTTTTTGAAGAGTTGTTTTGATTTAGCGTTTAGCTTTCATTATCTTTGTTATTATGCAATAGTTAATAATTAATAGTTGGGATTATGCCTGGAC
Organism: Rhinopomastus cyanomelas; assembly: GCA_013400115.1. Taxonomy (NCBI): domain Eukaryota; kingdom Metazoa; phylum Chordata; class Aves; order Bucerotiformes; family Rhinopomastidae; genus Rhinopomastus; species Rhinopomastus cyanomelas. The sequence goes on from VXBP01009172.1 coordinate 21,919, forward strand.
ATACCTGAAAATAAATTGGAATCTCTGAGTAGGGTAGGAAGCCTACTAACTGGCTAGGAAGCAGAGAGGCAAAAGTAGAAGTGAGTGTAATTGAGGTATGAAACAGAATTACTTTTAAATGTCACATATCTTCTAATTTATTGGGACATGTATGTAAAGTTATTTATAATACGTGGTTTACATAGGGGAAGGGAAAATCTTTGGTTGTAGACTCATGGGATTGCACATAGTTTTAGCTTTTAGCACTCCTGGAGTATATTGCAGATTTTCACTGTGTGTTACCTCTGTTGTTACAGAAATTGAAGTTCAGATAGATTGAATCCTCTGTTGAAGCAAAATGAGGAGGTGGAAATTTGAGCAGAGTGTCACAGATCACCAGCTTTTAGTGTTGTTACATGCAAGCTAAGTCAGTGAGATAAAGATCAGTTTATGTACTGAATGTTTCCTTCGTATCCTAGTGGACTACAGGCCATGAAAATTCTGTAAGTGTAATGCTGTTGGAGGAACTGATTTGGAGATATATATCAAGTATCAAAACTGGATGCTGACTGGGTACGCTAACTTATTGGCATGTCGTATAACACAAATACAGTTCTTTTTCAGTAATCCATCTGTTACTTACTTGTTATATACAGGCACTGTTTAGAATTTCCAGCATAGTATGGCCCAGATTCATGCAGCCTAAATGCTACTTAATTCCTTTTGTCTAATGTTTCCTGCTGGCTACGTGCCTTTGATAGACCAGAGCCAATCAATAAGAGGCAGCAGGGCCTACTGTAGAATATTATATGGAATCACAGTGGTGTAAATCTGAGCCATTGGTATGCTCTTCTCTTTTTTCAGACACCAAGCAGTGTCAGCCTTATTTGACACTGGTATGCAAACCACAGATGCTACTGCCCCAATGAAAATGCTATTGAGTCTAACAGTGTCAGTCCACCCGCTGTTCCAGGTAGAGAGAGGGAATACCAGCCAGGGTAGAGTATGATGTTTGAAGAACTAATTGGACAAAGTCCAAAGCAGTGTTATTTCTTTTGTGAGCAGGGTTTGGATGAGGTGACTGTCTGCAGTACCTGCCAGCTTGAATGATTCTGTGAGAGATGTTGGGGTAGCTGGGATTTAAAGGTTGCTTTTCATGTATCATTAACACAGCATTCAATTTAAAAGGAAAGAAAATGTAGCTCTTTGCTGACTGTGATATTTTTAATTTTTTTTAAAGTGCTTTGGGTAAATTAATTAGATAAATACTGAATGGAGAATCCAGTGAAACTGGAAGCTTTTTAGGAGAAACCAGACATGGTTGCCTCTGCTGCTTTTCCTGCTATCAAATAAGGATCTCTTGTGAGTGGTTGCAACAAACCATATTCAACAAAAGAAATTTGTCTGAATTGAGTATTTATTTAATTACATTTATTTTGTGTCCGTATACATTCCATCAGCAGACTTCCATTTTTGTATTCCATATTAATTTATTAAAAATAAGTTAAACTAAAGTTGGCTTTGTAGTAGAGATTTGGTTGATAGAGGCTGTCAGGAGTTACAAAACGTGTAGCAGGAACTGCGTTCCAATGCAGTCTGTGTGACCATGGATGTCTCAAGAACAAAGACTATGAGTCTTTGCAGAAGGTAAATAGCTGAAATAGTAGAATAAAAGGTAGTAGAATAATAGTAGAATAAATAATAGTAGAATAAAAGCTTATTTTGTGAAGGAAGTTCGGAAAAACTGAGACAGTTTTCCTATATATTTAGTCTTGATGGAATAATCATTTAATGCAAAAATGTCTTAGAATCATACAATCATTAGGGATTGGAAGGGACCTTGAAACATCATCCAGCCCAATCCCCCTGACACAGCAGGATCACCTAAACCAAGTCACACAGGAACACATCCAGGCAGGCCTTAAACTTATCTCCAGTGAAGGAGGTTCCGCAACCCCCCTGGGCAGCCTGTTCCAGTGCTCCCTCACTGTGAAGAAGATCTTCTGATATTTATGTGGAACCTCTTGTGTTCCAGCTTGCACCCACTGCCCCTTGTCCTATCACTAGATGACACTGAGAATAGCCCAATCCTCCTGACACCCACCCCTCAAATATTTGTAGACATTAATGAGGTCACCCCTCAGTCTCCTCTTCTCCAAGCTCAAGAGACCCAGCTCCCTCAGCCTCTCCTCGTAAGGGAGGTGCTCCACCTCCTTCATCATCTTCGTTGCCCTATGCTGGACCCTCTCCAGCAGCTCCACATCCCTCCTGAACTGAGGAGCCCAGAACTGGACACAATACTCCTGATGTGGTCTCACCAGGGCAGAGTAGAGGGGGAGAAGAACCTCTCTGCATCTGCTAACCACCCCCGTTCTGATCCACCCCAGGATGCTGTTGGCCCTCTTGGCCACAAGAGCACATTGCTGGCTCATAGTTATCCTGCTGTCCACCAGGACCCCAGATCCCTTTCTCCTACACTACTCTCCAACAGGTCAGTCCCCAGCTTATACTGGTAGCTGGGGTTGTTCTTGCCCAGATGCAAGACTCTACCCTTACTCTTGTTGTACTTCATTAAATTTTTCTCAGCCCAGCTCTCCAGCCTATCCAGGTCTTTCTGAATAGCAGCACAGCCTACTGGGGTGTCAGCGACACCACCCAGCGTTGTGTCATCAGGAAACTTCAGAAAAGGATTCTCATGTTCTTCTGGGACTGGCCTTACTAGGATTCTTGGTAAGAGAATTATTTTTGGCATCTGCAATATGAAAAGTTTTGAGGAATAGATCTTCAAAATTAAATCTTGAATTACTGCTAAGAAACTTTGATTCCAGGATTCCAGTGTTTGGTTTTCATAAGAATATAGTATATGCATACTTATTTCTTTGTGACTATTTCTGCTTAACCTGAAGATTTGTGAATATTCTGCTATTCAGTATTTTCAAGTAGCTGATTTCTTTCTGTGCCAACGCTCTTCAGTGTGATTGATCTTATGGAAATGGGTATGGCATAGGAGAAGAGAAGCAAGTGAAAGGGCTATTACAGTGCAGTTATGAAAAATTTAGCTATGGCTTATAAAAAATGTAATTCATTCTGATTAATGAACTGTGCAAATATAAAATGAATTCTTTGCTTTGATTAAGTAAAATAAGAGACTTGAGAATTCATTCCAGTGCTGTAGAATAAAGTTCTTTTGGATTGTCATGATAATCTTAGAGCTCTCACTCTTTCTGATTTAAGTATATGGAGGACATGTATTTTTTTTTTCTTTATTAAACCAGATTCATCTAAATTAGACCTGAATTATTGTCAGTAGAAGTCATTGCTACTATTCTTGTTTCAGTGTAGTATTTCAAAACCAGTATGGAATATAGGTAAATTACATTACTTGGAGAAAGGGTTATTACACGAAATGTAAACATTTTAATTTTAGAATATGTGCTATCAAATTATCCAATACTTTAAGATTCAGGGACCCATGATGCAATTGTTTATTACACTGCTACAAGTATACTTACTATTATGATAGCAGAGTTTTAACTGGTGTTAATTTCATGGCAGTGGTATGCTAATAACCACATCAAGTTCATAGTGAAACCTTTAAAGCGTAGCAGTACCATGGAAAGACAACTGATTCTGCATACATTTTTAAAAAAGATATTTTCTTTAGTACGAAACAGTTAAATACAGGTATTTTGAAAGTGTTGACTCTAGTGATTTAATAGTTATCATTTTAGCAGATACATCTTCAAAGAATATGTAATATTTCATTTGATTTTTGTATGATTTGTATGACGTAATTTGGTGCTGTCTATTGATGTCTTAGTATATAAATGTCAAGACAGCATAACCCAACACTATAATTCACAAGAAGCCACTAAAATGGGGTGAAGTAAACATTTTGTCTCTTGATGCATCTGTATTTTTCAAAGACCAGGCTGCATTTGAAAACTGTTAAGCCTAGGATAACCATAGGCTTATCAATAACTTCAGCGGGTTATATGAAGAAAGTAAAGTAAAAGTTAGTGCTGCCTTCTGAGTATTGCTGCAAATTGCAACAAGATAGTGGTGTTTGACATGTTTTATCATTATGGAGTTACCGACATCATAGAAGGAATAAGAAGAAAATGCCTGAAAAAGATTAAGCTAATGTAACATATGGAATTGCTTTATAAGGAGATAGTTGGTGATGTTCAGGCTGTAATGTTTTAGGCACAGCCTGTTGAAAGAACAGCAAACTTTGGTCTCCAAGGCAGAACAACTGCACATTTTCCTACTGCCTGATCCAGTGGTGAATGTCAGATACATGTTTACTCTGTCCACTTACTAGTTAAGTGAAATTATGGGGGGTGATTGGGAGTTTTGTTTATTTTTGAACTTACTGTGAGACCTTACTTTGAAGCAGGTCCCAGACTAAGATAGAACTTCAGCAGTCCTAAGGGTATTGGCAGTCTCTCTCCATTCTGTTTTTCTGTTATAGAAATTAGGACATATCAATGCCCATTGCTTCAAAAATGGCCATTTTTGAAGCTACAAGAAAATATTCTTGTAGCACTACATGGTCTTTTTATGATGAGCTGAAAAACAGGCTTTTGATTTTTAGCAGACTAGGGTTGTGATGTCCTTAGAAGGATGTCTATTAGTTGCCAGTTTACCGAGTACTGTGTTGCACTTCAGCTGGTACCACAAAGTTCAGTATTGTAGATTCTTGTTTAGTCCTGTTTTTGGCAGAACTCTGTTTTGTTGTCCATGGTAGAAGACATTTCCCGTGTTGCTAAAGGGAACCCCGATGTACTATAGTCCTAGTATCTGGACTATAAATATACTAGTGTGCTCAAGGGACAAAATTCATCTCATCAGTAAATTACTGTGGAAAGAGTGCTGGGGTAGAATTAAAATGTACATCAGCACTTGCAGTGGGATGACAGTTAGCACTTACAGAGGAAAAACTTTCCCCTGGGAAATACCAGCCTCTAGGGAATGAAATGGGATTGGGGGGGGGGGGGGCGGTGAATCAAATGGCTTTCAGTGTTTGAGGGGCAAGAATTTAGATTTATTTTAAAATTTACACATAAATGAAAGCTGATCATTGTAAAAGGTGATATTTGTAACTGTAAACTTAAGACATAACGGAGTGCATTGAAAGCAGTCCCAAGGATAAGGACTTGTGGTTGTTGGTAGATGAGAAGCTCAACGTGAGCTGGCAGGATGAGTGCAGTCCAGAAGGCCAACTGTGTCTTGAGCTCTATCAAAAGTAGCATCCACAGCAGGTCAAAGGTGGTGATCCTCTCTCTCTACTCGGCTCTTGTGAGACCTCAGTTGGAGTACTGTGTCCAGTTCTGGAGTCCTTCACATAAGAAGGACATTTAACTGTTGGAGTGAGTCCTGAGTGAGGGCCTCTCCTGTGCAGACAGGCTGAGGGTATTGGGGTGTTGAGAATGGAGAAGAGAAACCTCTGGGGGGAATCTTACGACAGCCTTCCAGTACTAGAAGGGGGCCTGCAGGAAAGCTGTAGAGGGACTTTATATGGGGTAGCCTGGTGATAGGAAAAAGGGGAAATGGTTTCCAACAGAAAGAGGGTAGATTTAGATTAGATCTTAGGAAGAAATGGTCACCATGAGGGTGCTGAAGCTCTGGGATAGGTTGCCCAGGGAGGCTGCAGATGGTTCATCCCTGGATGTGTTCAAGGCCAGGTTAGATGGGGCTCCAGGCCACCTGACCTAGTGAGAGGCGTCCCTGCTTATGGCAGGGTTGTTGAAACCAGATATCTTTTTTGAGATCACTTACAACCTAAGCCATTCTATGATACATACTAGAAATCAAGTGCCACTTGATATCTACTTTGGTATTCTGTTTAATGTGTCATGCTCTACTATCTGCATGTGTCCATGTACACAGAAGTTATTTGCATTCTGATCTTAGCGGAATAATTCCAGTTATGTCCCTTTCCATGGACAAATTAGCATGAGTTACTGTGCTTGCAGTCAGCTGCTTACTTTCCCACGTATCTAAAATTGTCATCTGAGACTTCTGATCTAAATTGAATCCTTAATAGCTTGTCACACTTGCTATAAATATATCTCCTTAAAGGCCAGATAATATAATTGTTTTAATTAGGAAATCGTTTTAGTATGATTGCATTCCCTTGTTCTAGTAATTGCTTATTACTGGCAGAATTGACTCTATTTTTCCATAGTCCTTCCTACAATTATTCTTCTGGTTCTCTCTTCCCTCTCTACCTACATCAGCTACTTTCTCAGGAGTTACAGGTAACTGGAAGGTATTAAACTTCTTGCCGCTTTGACTGCATAGATTTTATTTTTATTTTGAGACCTAAAGACTTAGAAGTGAGTTTTCAGCTGCTGTTTTATTTTTCAACAGCTTCCCACACCTTCATAATTATATCATCTTTTCCCAGTTTTAATTGCAAAATGGACAGGCTAAATAAACTCTCCCCTTGTCCCAAATATGTGTTACTGATCTTCTGGTCAGCCAGCCTTACATGCCTTGTCTTTGTAATTCTTGGTCAACCCAGTAGGGGCCATAGGTTGGGCTTCTTTTTGCCCCCTTTTTTGACAAACATGCCTCAAATATAATGGCTTATAATTACTATAGCTTTTGTTCATGGTGTACTACTGCCTTTTGTACTGTCAAACTGTGCTGGAGTCAAATGTATCATCTGAATGAGGGGTGTGCTGCCTGGAACGTCTGGTGGCATTTTCAGAGTGGCCGCAGTGCACCTGTTACAGATCAAGGAGGCAGTGTTAGTTAACAGGTTGCTTTCTGTGCCTAACAGCTACACTTGCCATTTCCGCTCTTGTTAAAACACAGACACTTCAGGAAAAGGGCTGTATCAAAATCTGCGTCTACATAGCTACTTGGTCTTGAAACATGTAGGTGAAGAGTCACATTCCTGATGGGAGATCAGGGTGCAGAATGGACCAAAAGGAGAGAATTTTCCTCCTGTGGAAATGTTCTGAAATATTAATATTTCAAACCATTTTTGTCAAAGTTTAGGAATAGGGCACTTGTCAAGAAAGCAGTGAATATAGATCGCAGTCAACATTGTATTTTCTGTCCTGGAAGTCTGTATGAGTTTGAGTTTTGGATTTAAGAAGAAGATAGGGTTTAGGTTGTTTTCTGCTTGATTCCTATCCCCTTCATTTTTAACTAGCAGTCTTTGCCTTCTTGGAATGCTTTTTCTTCAGAGGATGTACACTTGCTGTGAAGTTTGAGGAAGCATTGTGTTTGAAATAGTCCCCATTGCTTAAGATGTCTGTGTATCTCTATTACTTACACAACTTAAGTGATTATTCTGTGTTTAGTATTATTTAATATTATTGTTGATAGCCAAACACTGAAGATGAGAGTCAAGAAATCATGGTACAGTATTGGGCATAGGAGACCAATACTGTAACCAATACTCAGTTGAAATTAAGTCATGTCACAGACAATCGGTCAATCTCTGTGAATTGGTGGCTCATTTACAGTTGAGTGATACAATGATCTTGTTGTAATTTAGCAAAGAAACAAACATGAAGATTCATACTATAGTGGCAGCTCTCTTAGTGCCCCAAATACACAGAATTCATCAAATTTGGTCAAGTAACTGGTAGTGGAAACATTGCTTCCAACTTGGTCCTGCAGATAGCTATCCAGGAACTCTTTAGAAGAAGTTGATTTGCATATACTGTAGACAGCATGTATAGCATTGTGGTGGGTTCAGGACCACAATTCAATATCAAAGAAAGGAAAGCAAAGCAGTGAGGTCTCACTGGCATCTCGGATAAAATTCACCAGACAACTGATGGCTTAGGGAAACTCCAGAAAGGTTTATTAACACTAACTATATATAGGATGGAGAAAAAGTTATGCAAGTTGGTGCACACAACCTAGAAACTCTGTCATTAATGCCATCACAGAACCTGAGAAAAATATAATGGGAGATCACTACAGTTTGGGCCCTGGATCTTCTTCCAATTTAGAGACCTGGGAAAGAGAGCATGTCAGTCCGGGATGGCCTGAGATTCTCAGCGCCCACACCTGCATCCCTCGGTGCAGCAGACATGCATCTCAATGCTCTCGGGATGGCCTGAGTCTCTCAGCGCCCACACCTGCATCCCTCGGTGCAGCCGCATGCATTTCAGCGTGGCTTCTCCAGCTCAATGCATAGGGATGGCCTGACTGATCAGCGCCCACACCTGCATCCCTC
>VXBP01009172.1:43775-78774 GCA_013400115.1 Rhinopomastus cyanomelas
GGCAACGAGGCTGGTGAGAGGCCTTGAGCACAAGCCCTATGAGGAGAGGCTGAGGGAGCTGGGATTGTTTAGCCTTGAGAAGAGGAGGCTCAGGGGAGACCTTATTGCTGTCTACAACTACCTGAGGGGTGGTTGTGGCCAGGAGGAGGTTGCTCTCTTCTCTCAGGCAGCCAGCACCAGAACAAGAGGACACGGCCTCAAGCTGCGCCAGGGGAAATTGAGGCTTGAGGTGAGGAGAAAGTTCTTCACCGAGTCATTGGCCACTGGAATGGCCTGCCCAGGGAGGTGGTGGAGTCACCAACTCTGGAGCTGTTCAAGGCAGGATTGGACGTGGCACTTGGTGCCATGGTCTAGCCTTGAGATCTGTGGTGGCAGGTTGGACTTGATGATCTATGAGGTCTCTTCCAACCTTGATAATACTGTGATACTGTGATACTGTGAAATTTGGTCTGACAATTGCAAGACTAATTTAAAATAAGGGGGCTGTTTTATACTTCCTAAAAGGGAAACAACAATGGGTGAGTGTGTAAAATGTATTGCAAAGAGGTGGAATACATACTTACCCTATTTTCAGTGGGTACTAGAGCTTCAGATTCACCTGCTACTATAAAAAACAATATCAGAGCATGAAATTAGCAGTCAAGTAATACATATGCCATAGCCAAAAGCAAAATAATTAGCTGCATGGATCCACCAAGTTCATCTACTGATTCTATTTGTTTTCAGCTGCAGACTTGAGTTGTTTTCACTGACTGAGCAGCAAGGGTGGTTTTGGGACCTGTTGTTCTCCTCTTTTTTAATACATTCAAAGATTGAGTTGCTGGTAGTAGACACAAGTAATTAGTCAAAGGGTTAAATGGGTAATATGCTTTCTAAATGGCAGCTTTGCTGCAGGGATTTTTTTATCATGAGGCATTATCGTACAGAAACACTGCCAAAACTTGTTTACAAACTAGTTTGAGTTTTGTAGTGGCCATTTCTCTTTTAGAAAGGGGAACAAAAATGAAGACATGGGCTAATTTGCAGTCCTGAGAAGTACTGTGTTTTCTAGCTCAGTGGAAACTAATTAGAATAGAAAGGGTTCAGACTATGAGAAAGACATTTTATGTATACACCAAATAACATGAGGTTACTTCAAGTAGATGGCCGCAATGAATCACAAAAGGCTTATCAGAAGTAAGTTTTCGTACAATTTTCTTAGCAAGGCAAAGGGTTATTCCCTTTATTAAGGGGTACTCCATTGATTAATGCTGTAGCTTAAAACATAACCCTGATTTCAGATCTGCATTTTCTTCCAAGCTTCCCACAGGAATTTCAGTTTATCACATTCCCACTTTTTATGTTGAAAAATGGGTTAAATAAGAATTCTGTTTTGTCCAAATAATCTGAAGGCAAATATTTCAAGCCCATCATTATTCTGAATAAATCTTGTAGCCTGTGAGATGTTCTGATAGTATTGTAATAATAGCAAGACATACAAGCAAAAAAAGCAATTTATGTAATATTCAGTCCTACCTGCTTGAAATATTTTATACGTGTTGATGATGTTCCTAGTATGAAAACTTTTCTGTTTAGGACCATGTTAACTAATCAATGTAATGTGGGCAGATGGTGTAGCCGAGGCTGGCAAATTGACAGCTTATATTCTCCCCAAAATTCTCTTTCACTGTTAATGAAGGCAGTTTGTCAGACCTGAGATCCCCAATCCTTTCTGATGGCTGTTGAGCTTTCTGCTCTCCAAATGCCTCTTGTTAGTAGGTTAAACTCCCAAATTGTGCTTGTAAATTGCTGTGTGCAAAAGCAGTTTAATTTTACAGAGCTAGTGCTAAGAGAAACGTGTATGAGAAAATGAATGATTTTTGGCATTCAGTTGATATTAATCATGTTAATCTCGGTAGTGTTTAATCACAGGATTACTGTAGAGGTTTCTGTTGGAGGGGAAATACAATAATACTTCTCTGTTTATCAGTTTTCTCATGGCATCCAAACGTAATGCTGTGAGTGAACTCTCATTACTTTCAGGGTGTTATGCATTTCTTAGGCCTTAAAGGACTTCTATTTTTTTGAATAATTTGACAAATAGGTACTCACAGAAGTAAAACTTCTTTTTTTTTAAAAAGTATCTAGTGTTTCTGATAAATAAGTATATTTTTGCTTTGCCTTGTTCACCATGTAAGTGGAAATTGTTAGTTTTATTTCTGTTTTTGTGATAATTTTGGTATTATGGTCTCCTTTACAATATGGTGTTACAAGTGGGATTTGCATGCATGTCAAGGAAATATTTGTAAGGGTTTTTTTATTCCTGTGTAAGTATAAGCTTCTATATGTAGATATTTATTTACCTAGACGATAAAATCAGGCTCCAAAGTATTTCTCATGTTATATTTTAATTTCTTTTCCTTTATAGGGAAAAAAAGCTTATTTTTTGTAGAAGTATGTGGTCCATGTTGAATAAGCAAATTCACTATTTTGATTTGGTCTTTTGCCAGCAACTGAACACAATTTCTCATATACAGAAAAAAAATGTTTGTTGAAAAGCAATGTTATGTCTTTATGCTTATTTTGTCTCCTCTCCAGGTATACTTTGTCTTATGTTTTTAAAAAAGTTAAATTAATTGAGCATAAAAAAAATTAGGCAATTCAGAACAGAATGAACCTGTTCCAAGCTCTGATGACCCTTTCAGTGAAATAGTTTTTACTATTTTACTAGTCTAACCTAAATGTTTTCTGGCACAACTTGAAGCCATTTCTTCTTGTCTTACCAGTCATTACGTATGAAAAGAGACCAACACCCACCTCTTTACAACCTCCTTTCTAATACTTGTAGACAGCAATAATGCTTTCTTGTTATAAAGACTAAACAGTCCCAGCTCCCTCCTCATAAGGCTTGTACTTGAAGCATGGCCATGGCCTTACCAGTGCTGAATACAAGGCACTTCCCTACTACTGCTGGCTGTGCTATTTTTGGTACAAGCTAGGATGCCATTTGCCTTATTGGAACCCAAGCACAATGCTGGCTCATGCTTAGCCAATTACCACTCAATAACCCCAAGTCTCTTTCTGTTGAGCAGCTTTCCAGCCACTTTTCCCCAAGCTTATAATGTCGCACTGTATAGTTGTGAGCCAAGCGCAGGACCCAGCACAGTCTGATAGCACAAGTTACTGCTTATAAAGACTTCCTATTACTTTTAGGTTACTTTTTAGTACTTATAAGAAGTGTTGAAATAACATCCTTGTGGAATAAAGCTCTTGATTTATTCCCAGAACAAGCTAGCAGAACTGGTATTCCCAGAACAACCACACCAAGTAAGTTATCGTTCTTGGTCTTCCCTGCTAACATTCTCGAAGACAGCAAAATTCAATTCAAGGGAAAAAAAATTGGTAATTTTCCTTCCATTTAATTCATTAATTCTTTACAGAGGCACTCTTAATGCATGATGGATGAAATAATGTGAAGTGGAATGCTCAGGCATTATGCCTCTAAGTTGGTGCTTACAATGAGAAACTGCGAGTGCAACAAGTTTTAGCTCTTACCCTTTCACCAAACTTTCAGTTGGCTGCTAAGTTAATTTTGTCTATTAGCAAAAGAATCCATTTTATCAAAGGTCAAGCCCAAATTCTGAAGGAAGTCTCTGAATGAAAACCTTGTGTGCTAGTATTTCTTTGTAATTTCAAAAACTGCAAATACTGTATTCAACAGGTTATCCCATTTGTAAATTTTAGACTACTCGTGTTAGGCATGTCATAGCCTCTGTTCTCCAAATTGTTTACTTTTTATGAAACTGGAAATATATTTCTACAATACATGTATGAAAAGATGTTTAATTTTTTAGAAGTTTTGTTTTCTTAGTTACAGATGGCAAGTACTGTTGGATTGCTCTAGCTTTACTCACAATTTAAAGGCTTTTATTTAAGTAAAACCCCTTACAACCTCTGGAAGCCCAGCAAGTCTTCCCTCAAAATGTTAAATTTGTTGTTTCTACTGATAGCAGTCTATCAGTCTTTAAGCTGAGAAACAACAAAGCTGACAAGTTATGTTTAATGGAATGGACCATGAGGCTTAAAGTCTTCTATACAGTTCGTTGTAACATATTATTTAAACATTTTAAGTGGGTGCGATGTGTACAGTGTAGCTGGCTGTCTTTCTTTTCTGTCCTTTGGAATGGAAATTTCTAACTGTATTTTGGCACAGAACTCTTAAATATGGATATACAAAACCAAAGATGCTTCAAGTACCTTCACTGTGTAGAAGGAACCTGGGCTAGTGGTCACTGCATGGCACTAAGTGGTAGTTTCCAGAACTTCCAGAAAAGTGGGGCAACTTTTATAGTTAGTAGATACCTTTGTGTTCCCAGACTGAATCCATGGAACTAAGTGAGCTTAATGTTACCATAAAACAATGGAAACTTACTAATTTGAATTATGTGGGCTCTGCAAACACCAGAAATAGAGTGTGCTAATATTTGTGTGGAATATTAAAACTGAACAAGCTAAACATTGCAAGCTTTCTGTGTGATATGTAAATAGGTCTGAGTTGCTCTTCACAGCAGGGTAGAAAGTAGACTAAAATATAACTGTATATAATGGTTTCTGTGCATTAGATAATAGAAGTGAGTAAATCAGAGCACGACTGATTTTCCTGTATGTATCTATAATTCTAAAAAATGTCTTGGGACGAATCATGCAAGATTACATGAACTCCTTCTGCTGTTGAAAAGGGACTGCAATTTTACTAGTTTTATATGCAGCCCATAGGAAACCAGTTTTCAGTTTATGCCGTATAGTGCTGTTAAATATTGCTTGTAACTGATTTAAAAATACAATAAAATATAGATGGCAAAATGAAAGACAACAGATCCTGGATCAAATGCAACGTAGGTGAGGAAAAATAACTTTTAAAGCCATATGGAAGTCATATGGAGTCATTTATAGAGTCATATGCTTAGTCTTCTCCTGGAGGGAATGTGTCTTTATACTTGTTGGCCTAGATCCTTAGTTCTTATGAATTAATACATACTTACTGTCTAGGCCACTGACTTGGAATTTCTGTAGTTTAAAAAAACAAAGCCAAGCCAACTGACCCAAGCACTCCTGTTATTATTGTACTAATAACTCTGCTTCCATCCTTTATATTCTAATAACCAGGATTTTAGCTTTGGTTAGACCTCCTGGTACTCATCTGATGGAAATGCTATATATGTAAAGAAAGCTGGTATTTTAACAGGCTACATTTTGATTGCAGAGAGACACAGGAAGAGGAGAAAGTGTTGACACTGTGCTCTAAAGATAAGTATGCAAGCTTTTATAAAAGTGAAAGCATTCATGAGGTTGTGGAGACCCACCTGGATGTGTTCCTGTGTGACTTGGTCTAGGTGATCCTGCTGTGGCAGGGGTATTGGACTGGATGATCTTTTGAGGTCCCTTCTAATCCCTAATGATTCTATGATTCTACGATTCATGTTTGCGGGAAGCGGTATTCAAAGCTGTCTGCATATTTTATAGATTTATGGGAGTTTTTGAAACGTCGAGTTATCAAAGGTAACATTTGTACGTCTGTGTATGTTTGCATAAAAGTACGGACAACATTAACAAATCTGTGTCCTGAGACAGTTTTGTGGCAACGTGGTTACTAATGTAGGCCAGTAATGGGAGACAGCCTCAGCCAGCTTAATGGTCTTTCAAGGAACCAGTTTCTATTATTTAATGTCTAGGTATGTGAATCCCATAATCAATTGTCATCCTAGAGATCATAATGACGTTTGGAGGAGCATTTCTTTGGCATAAAGCACTCTCAGCAAGACTTGATCAGAAGGAATACTGTTTCCAAAATAGTCACTTGTTAATGTTTAAGTCACTAACTAGCAAATACTGAACTAGAGTTTTACAAACTTCAGGATTAATCAAAGTCACAAGGGAACTTCTTTGTAAGTTCTGCTGATGTACTGGGCTGCCATGATCTGCACGATTATCAAAGCATCAGCTAGATTCTCCTCTGTCAGTTTTATGTGTAATATAGGAGCAAAAGTGATAAAATTTCAGTGGATGAGTGTTATCAAACATAGCTCATGTTTCGGGATTTCAAAAATACAAGAGTTCATGTTGTATGTGTACAAATGAGTGAGTTAACTGTACAAACACACAACCCCAAACTCTCATTGAAGGAGGGAAAGGTTCTGGTACGGTGGGAATTGCATACATATAGGTCTAACCTTATTTTTCTGTGAAGTATTGCTTTCATTTTTACACTTTTCTACTGTTTTGTTGCGGTAATCTCCAACAGATTGTCTGGCTTTCAACAAGTCTGGCATCCTCAGAACCGGTATGTTGATGAAAAATTGCCTCCACTTGGATTCCAGCAGAACACACTGATTACAGGGAGTACAAAGCACAGCAAAAGATCATACATTTTACAATAACTCTTTTTTTTGGTGACTGATAATTTTACTAAATATCACTGTTACAAGATCTTCAACTAATGAAAGCATTTTTCTGAGCTTCAGAGTCTAGAGCACAGCAAGCCAGTGATGCCATCATCACTGGGATGCTAGGCAGCTAAGATGTCAGGAAGCAGACTCAAAGCTGTATTTTAGTAACTTAGAATTAATTCTTAAGAGATCTGTAAACTCTTTGAAGGAATTTGCCCTTCTATTAATATGAGTTAAGTGTTAGAATCATAGAATCATAGAATCATTATGGATTGGAAGAGACCTCGAAAGATCATCTAGTCCAATCCGCCTGCAACAGCAGGATCACCTAAACCAAGTCACACAGGAACCTGTCCAGTTGGGTCTTGAATATCTCCAGTGAGGGAGACTCCACAACCCCCCTGGGCAGCCTGTTCTGGTGCTCTGTCACCCTCACTGTGAAGAAGTTCCTTCTCAGGTTGATGCGGAACCTCCTATGTTCCTGCTTACAACCACTGCCCCTCGTCCTATCACTACATGACACCGAGAACAGCCCAGTGCCATCCTCCTGACACCCACCCCTCACATATTTGTAGACATTAATGAGGTCACCCCTCAGTCTCCTCTTCTCCAAGCTAAAGAGACCCAGCTCCCTAACCCTCTCCTCATAAGGGAGGTGCTCCACCTCTTTTATCATCTTTGTTGCCCTACGTTGAACTCTCTCCAGAAGCTCCACATCCCTCTTGAACTGAGGAGCCCANAGTCCTAGTTAGTATGGTCTTTGCACTGATTTGGTTTCCAGGAGGAACATTTGTATTCGTACCTTTGATATTCCTCTTACCTCAAAGTCAAGTGAGTCACATAGTGTAGTTAGGCATCCCCTTGCCATGGGAAATTTGCCCTACTTCTAACATACGTTTTTGGGGATTGATTAATTCTGTTTTCCTCTGTTGTTCTAACCATATTAGAGCTTGTCTTAGAGGTGGTTTTTTTTTTAACTACCTTTGAAAATAAAGGTTAAGCTGAATTGAATAGATTGTGTGAAAAGCACCATACAAAAATTAAAGCTGTATGTGCATTTCTTTAAAAATAAAAAAGTTAAACATGCTTCAGTTTGTTTTTAGAATATTGGAATTAGAATCGTGGCCTCCCTAACAGTGACAATATCTTGCCTGTGAGTATGAGTCCTGAATTTACTATGAAGTTCTTTACTTGTATGTCTAAATTTGCTAAGCAAACTCATTTTTTTTTTGTGAAGTGATTTTTTTCTTCAGAGATAATAAGCAGATTTGAGGCAAATTTGCATTTGTGTAACTTTCAAAGTTTCAGTTTCCTACCTAATTCCTATAAAATGTACATCAGCAAAATGTCTACATATTTCCTTCAGCAATTCCCTTGTAATTTCTTTTAAATTAAATTATCAAAACAATGCAACTTTCATCTACCTTTCGAGGTCTGTTTACTAAGTCTAGTCGCTTTTATTATTCTAATGTTCCAGTTGCAGTAGACTTGATAAACACACTACTGGTTTCAGACCATGCCTATATTTTTCTTATAATAAATTTTTTCCCAATGAGAAATAATCTTTCCAGCAAGCGGAAAGGCAGCATAACCACTTTGGTAATTTGGCATGTATCCATCAAGAGTGCCTCATTTAATTAAATGGTGACCTCAGTGCCCGTTGCACCATAATATTATTTCTGCTGTTGCTCTTGATTTCATTTTTGGCTCCTTCCCTGGGTTAGTATTGGCTCCTAAAAGGCATGAGCAATAACAAAAACATCTGCTGTCACCAGGAGGCTTGGCAGAGTTACATCCAGAAAGATGTGTGCTGCTGTTATCATCTTTTCAGTGCTCACGGCCATCACGATCAACAGAAATAATAGAAGATGCTCAGAAAGACAGTGTAGGGTCTGAGCCAAACTTGCAGATGTGAAATTACAAACTAATATCTGTTGAAGGGGTTGGGAGGAACAAATAAGCAACCCTCAAAAAAATCCCAAATCAAGCAAATAGGAAGTACAAAATTAAGAAAAACGGTGCCTTCTTTCTTCAGAATATATGGCTTGAATCATAGATCTTAGTGTATCTTAGTGTATTTTCTTTGTCACTAGACACTGTCTGCTGGACTAACTGGAAGCTCAGTAGCTTAATTCCCAATCACTTTAGTGTTAGGATAAACATCTTAAGTCATGAATGTATAAGGAGAGCAGAATTAGAAAGATTTAAGAAAGGTTAGACTTAAGGCTTTGAGAAAGTCAGATTTAGACTGAAGATTAGATTTGGTCATAGAATCATGGAATGTGTTAAGCTGGAAGGCTCCAAGTCTCTGTCCCTTACAGGACTGCCTAAAACTAAACTATATGATTAAGAGCATCATCCAGGCACTTCTTGAATTTTAACAGACTTTGCGCTGTGACTATTTCACTGCAGAGCCTTTCCAGTGACTGAGCACCCTTGCAGTGAAGAACCTTTTCCTAATGTCCAATCTTAACTTTCCATGATGCAGCTTAATTTAATTTCCTCATGTCCTACCATGGGTCACCAGAAAGAAGATACCAGCACCTTTCCCCTCCACTTCTTGAGGAACTTGTAGACTTCAATGATGTGACTCCTCAGTCTTTTCAAAGCTGAACAAACCTCAGTCCCTTCTCATAATCTTGCTCTTGAGACCTTTTGCCCTCTCAGTCATCGTTCCTGGATGCAGTCTAATAGTTCAATGTCTTCATTGTTTTGACGTGCTGAAAACTGCACAGAGTACTTGAGGCAGGGGAAAGCCAGTGCAATCCCTCCACCAGCTAGCTGTGCTGGGCTTGATGCACCTGAGGATACAGCTGGTGCTCTAGTTGCCAGAGTACTCCTAACATTGACTTGTTATCAACTTCAACACAGTCAGAGGAATACTGTCATGTAAAGTATTATCAATGTGAACTTAGTTTCACAAGGTGCTTCACAACATTTGCAATTTCTCTTTCAAGACTTTAATCACTAAAGAGATGGTAGTCTCCAGAAAAATGCTAATAGCAAAGTTCAAGCTTCTTTTTTCTTTCTCCATTCAGATGGGATTATGTTGTAAGAAGATGCTACAGAATTTCACAAGGTTTGCTTTCATATAGTAGCAGTTACTACAGTTGTTCATAATGGCAAACATGTCCAGGACCTTTCTGGTGAGAGTAGAGTTCTGAGAGGTGGGAGTGTGAAGACCCAGTCTTTCTTTCCTGCTTTCTGTTTCAATTATTTCTCTTTTTGTAAATTGATTGCGAGATGGAGAAAAACCGACATTTAACACTGTAACTGAAAAGAAGTTGCTGGAGATCACAGAGTAGGAAAATTGTTGAGGTAGTATGTAAACTGACAGCAGCTCACAGAGATGACTTTCTGACCTGTAGAAGCACTGTTGGTACAAATGGTTGGCAAAGCTAACAGCATAAGGGAAAATGCTGTAAAAAAGGCAAATAGCTCAATTACTGATTTGCAAAGGTGGATTTCTTTATACCAGTTTCTATTTTGAATATGTGCTTGGAACTTTGTGTAAAACACTGGGTGTTTTCATGCAATTGAAAAATTAGAGAAATTTGCTTAGATTACAGCTCTCTGTGGTTATCTGCATGAGCAGGCATCAGTAAGGAAAAGATTCCTATGGAATTGAATGCTTGTAAGGAAAAACACATCTGTGAAACTGAGTGATTCCAGCATAAATTCAGATGGCAATAGTCACAGATTTTTAGAGGAAAGAAATTATCGGGATTCAAAAATGATTACAAAAACCAAAACCTGAATTAAGGTAACATAGTTCATATGAATTGTAACAGCTTTTTCCATTGATCCAATCAATGACAGAAAAGAGACAAAGGAGATTTTATTTCCTTAGGGTACTTTTTAAAATAGAGATTTGAAGTCAAGTTTTATTAAAGCAGCATAGTAAAAAACTCTAATCTATGACTTAGTCTTAAGGAAGAAGCATTCATCTTAATAAAATGTAATTATTTAACAGAAACCTTTTCCAACCCAGAGTGAAGACCGCTACATGCTGTTAGCTAGTAAAATAATGCAGGAGTTGTCAGTATGGGCATTATCAGTAATCAAAAGCAGAACTCCTTAGGTAATACACATTTGTTAGTATGTTGGACACTTTACAAGAATGAATACAGTCAAGGACTTGAATTATGCACAACATATCCCATGGTGACTGAGGATTTTCAGAGTGACAAGGAGGAAAGATATCTGGAAACAAAATGGGAATCATATTATGTATGACTTCCGATTTTGTACTCTGTAGATCCCATTACCCCTCGTTAAACTAGTTTGTGATGACAAAGGTCATACTTTTAAACTAATAAATACTAATAAACTAATAAATTACTAATAAACTAATAAAGTTGATCCTACTGTTCATGCTTTTTTTGCTATGAGCTGAATCTGAAATTCAAAAACATTTTTCTCAAAGTGGATTTCTCAAATGCATCCTTCAGTTATATGAAGTTGCTGTTTCTTACTGAAAAAAAAACCCACCTGGAGCCAGGTATTTGGAAGATGTAACTACTCATATGCAAACAATTATTCAGTTTTTCTTTATTAGGACTTACTTAAGCAATTTATAAGAAGCAGTAAGGGTAAAAGCTTTAACTTCATATGAGACAGGTGACATTGCTATGAATCTCACAAATAAATTATGGGAGGTACTTGCATCTTGGAAACTATGTGAAATAATTATGCAGCTCTCTAAATGGAGAAAGATTCTAAAACTTTAAGTTCATAAGTAGGTTTTGTAAAACACAGCTTGTGCATAAAAATGCAACTTGCTTTGAAAAGCTGTTTGATCATTATGCTGCTGTAAACTCTTTACCTGAATAATTTATATAAAATTAAAAGAAGGGTTCCAGACTCTGTAATAAAGTTACTAGGTTATCACAACAGAAAGATACAACCAAAAGGCATCACTGATTTCCACCTCTTTTCAAGACTGACTTTTCTGTGGGACCATTAATTTATTACTGATCATTGTCAACTTCTGCTTCCTTGAAGAATGAACAAATTTAAACTCAGTACCTTGTGATGATTTCACAGCTATATTTTAATTTATTACTTCCTATTAATTAATCTTAGTTCAGCTTTCAGGCTTTTTTTTAATCTTCTCACAGCTGTTTATTATCAGACAGAGACAATAACTGCTTTCTGTATCATGCGTAGTGTATAGAGAGTATTCAGAGATAACACGTGACAGACAGTATTTGTTAGTTCAGCAGGTCTTGAGGCCCAAAACTGCAGACTCGGGAGACAATCACAGAATTGTTGGAGTTGGAAGTGACCTCCAAATCATCAGATCTAACCTCCCTGCCAAAGCAGGACTGCCTAAAGCACGTTGCACAGGGATGCACTTAGGCAGGTTTTAAATCCGCACCCTGTCTCAGCGCTTTTTGACTCACACCGTAACCAAGTTTTTCCTTATGTCTAAATGAAACTTCTTGTGGCCATCACTCCTTGTCCTGTCACAGAGCACAACTGAAAACAGTCTGGCACCTTCCTCCCTACAGCCACCCTTTCGATATTGTACTAATTAAAATTGTTATTTTTGCAACTAAATCTGCATTTAAAATATTGTTGAAAATTAGGGTTGTATATCTGTGCTCCAGATTTGTGCACATTTGTGTGTTTTCTGACTCCTTTCCCTCCCCCAAGTTAAGTTCTTCCATCCTGAAAACCCTTAATCTCTGAGGTGAGAAGCGTTGTGTGTTATGAAAAATTTTTAATTGCTAATAGTGTGACCTGCTGTTCTTCAAATATTTGTGTGCTGCACACTGAATTCTAATTTCCTATGTCAGTCAAAGGTTTAGTTACAGCTTTATTTCCAAAAAACAGCTGCCTTTAATGAATGGAGATTTTCTTTATAATTTTAATAGCATAAGCTTAGGTAGTATATGCCACCCTCTAATAAAACAAGGCCTTAGAGGTGACTGTTTTTTCTAATTTAGCATTGAGTGCATATTTGGCATTCATCAAAACACCATCAATGCATGTACTATGATATTGCAAAGTAGTTATATTTGTGAGTCTCTCTGTTATTTTTATGCCACATTCTCTCTCCTTCACCTTGTATCCTGTTATCTCTAATACCTTCTGAGAAAATAGGAAATCTTGTTGTGAAAATGTAAATGCAAATAAATTCTTTTTGACAGGCTTTTGACAGCATTGAGGACTCCAGACTCACATAAAATATTGATAATTTGCTATTTACGTAAAGTAGAAAATGCAAGTGTTTAAGTCCATTAATCACATGTCAAAACAATTGATTTTAATCAAATAAAGACCTGAAGTTCCCATCACTTGAGTTTTTTTAGGGAGTTCTGCAGCTCACATGAATTTTTCTGCAAGGATGAAGGTTCCCTTTCTGGAGTAGTTACAGTACTATGCGCTAGAGACTCTGTCTAGCTCATGTCTAGAGCGGTGTAGTGCCTTTCCTAATCCATGGTGGCTGTGATTTTTGGCATTAGAGACGTGCTTTGAAGCATTTCATTGCTGTGCTGTAATACTTACATGAAGGGAAGAATTTCCTTCTGGAATCTAGTATGCATCTTGCTTGGATGTCTCGGGTGCCATAAGCAGGGAAGTATTATAAAGTCAATATAATGAAAGAAAGTGAAGTGTTTGCTAATCTTGCATGGGTAGTCCAAAATTCTTTCTTAAAAGAAGGGTCTCATGTAAAGTTTGAACCACAGAAAAGACAAGTAAAGACTAATATTCTGTCTTGCATAGCAATTGTCTAATCTTCCTGATACTTACACAGTATGTAGGGGCCACAGAATCACTTATTTCTTTTGATTTAAACTTAGTGTCCTCATTAATAAATGTAAATATTTGTTTTCCCCTTTTTTCTGATACTTTATAAATAGGGTCCTTAGGGGATGCTTAAATGCAATAATAATTTGGCATTTGTAAGGGAAATTAGTAAGAAATGTGTTAAGTCTTGAAAAGATAAAAAAATCCATGAATATGGGCTAGATGTTAGTTTGGTAATTTGTGAAAGAATTTCAGAGAATAGTCCTAGCATGTACATCATTGACTTTGTCTTTAATTAGACTTATCTTTATTTGTTTATTGGAGAGAATACTGCATCTTATTGACCTCATGAATGTCTATACCTATGTGAAGGGTGGGTGTCAGGAAGTCGGAGCCAGGCTTTTCTCTACTTCTACAACTACCGGAAGGGATGTTCTATAGAGGTTGGTGCTGGTCTCTGCTCACAAGCAATTAATGATAGAACAAGTGGGAATGGGTTCAAGTTACAACATGGTATGTTTAGACTAGTTATTAGGAAGATTTTTTTCACAGAAAGGGTGGTCACCTACTCAAATGCACTTCCCAGAGAGGTGCTTGAGTCACCATCCCTGGATGTGTTTAAGGATCGTTTGGATGAGGTGTTTAAAACCCACCTGGATATGTTCCTGTGCAACTTGGTCTAGGTGATCCTGCTCTGGCAGGAGGATTGAACTGGATGATTTTTCGTGGGCCCTTCCAATCCCTGATGTTTTGTGGTTCTGTGTGATTCTGTAATTAGCACATACTTCAAAGCAGATGCAGCTGCTATTCAGTCAGGTCTTTATCTCATGCTCTGGAGGATGGAATTTGAAGGCTGGTACTGGGTTTGCTTACCAGGATGTCCTCATATTTTTCTGTATTTTAAGGACTTCTAGGGAAGTAATTTATTCTCAGATCATGTCCGAAGTTTTCATAGTAATTTTCTGATTTTGTTCAGTCGTGAGTTGAGTGATATGTCTTTATATTAATTATGTGTTTGTACAGATATACTGGATAGAGGTAAAGTACAACAGGCAGGACTACATTTTCAAAAAGGAAAATTGTTTTTTTAATATAATTTCTGTTTTTGAAGTCTGCTTTCTTTAAGCATCATAGCGCTTTCTACACCAGTATTTATTTTTGAATATACAAGGCAAAGTATTACATTGTGGTCTAGATCCATGCCAAACCATTAGTAGAAGAGTCCTGATTCCTGTAAATTCCTTATAATCATCCAATCTCTTCCATTTTGTCATTAATTTTAGGAAATACATATTTCACAAAATATGCTGGTCCTCTCTTAATCTATCTGAATGTTTCTCTCATCAAGTAAAACAACAAAAGCTCTGTAAAACAACAGGTAAACAGAGTGCACAAATGTAGTCTTGCCTTACTTTTAGCTACTGGACCCATAAATAAAACAAATGCTGTCACTGTCAGGTTATTTTTGAAGCACTTTTTTTGTGCTGCTGGTTACTCAGTGCTTTGAGGTGAAGAAATAGCAGTGGAACAGCACTATTCAATTAATAACTGGACAGATTTTTTTTCACCAAACATATGAAAGCAGCCTTCAAATTTCTTTTAGTTCTCTGCACAATTGACTTGGGAACAGACTTTTTGTAATACTTAATTGCTAATCAAGTAAGTTAAGAAACTGGCCATGTAGACAAAAAAATTATAATATCCCAACAGCATACAAATACTATATAACAACTATTATGAATACTAATTATGGCTACAATAATGGCAAGAGGTAGCCTTGGTATATATCTGATTTTGAGACTGTGCTCCAAACAATACTTGGCAGAGATGACAGTTTTACTTACATTTTAATTAAAATATAATATAGATGGGAGATTTTAATAGCAGTATAAATGCAGAAATACATTTTATTGCAGACTTTAATTGTTCAGATCCTACAACTCTATTCTAGTTGCAGCCAGAAGTCACTAAGCAAAAAGCACTGTAGGGTATTTGAACATTTTGAAAATACAAAAGCTACCTTTCTCCTTCAGTGAAGTAATTTGTCTGCTATTTTACTGAGTGTTAAGAAGTTTTATTTTTATCATCTTATGAATAATTGTGTCTTTAAAATTCAGTCTGATACATCGATAAAAGGGTTTGAGGTAAGAAAGGATTATATACACTAAAACGATTTTACAGCCATAAGACTTTCAATTTCACTTTTAAACAATGTTTAATGATCTTTAGTTCTGTGTCTTTCTTTAACAAAATCCATAAATATGAATGTGTTTAGCAAGATGCGCATCTCTGAGATTTTAAATAGAGGGACTGGTGGAAAAATCAGGAAAGTCTGTGCTTTCATCTTGCTCTCTCATTAACTTCTCTGAGGGAATGAGGCACGTGATGACCATTTCAGTTTCTAATCTGAGAGGGTGTGGTAATTACACCTCCTTTGATATAAAGACCATAGTAATACTTTCACTCAATACAAACTTGTGTGGAGTGTAAAAGCGCACTGTGCTATGTGGAGGTGGACCATGCAGTCAAATACGGTGTGTGGAGTATGCAATGTGGGACACAAGCTTCTAACAATAATAAAAGGCAGACAGGTTGGTGGGAAGAGGCATATGAATGTCGTGAATAATTTCTAAGAAGTAGGTAGCTAGGCTGCACTTGGCAGGCAGGGCCTTGTCCTACCAACAAACCTAGCCAGGAAGTAGGGCAGGCCAGGTTGGCCCCAGCTCAGGCACTGGGAACCCCCTGGGGGCCAGCTGGGGGTCAGGCTGGGATGTCAGCCTGTCGGTGAAGGTGGGGATGAGGCAAATGAGGGAAGAGGCCATGGGCTGTCTAGGCTGGACAGAACAAGGCCATAGGGAGGTGGTGACCCTGGGCTGGGCTGAAATGGCATCCTAGGCCATGGGATGGGTGAGACCCTGGGGGAGAGTAGCCAGGGCCAGTGAGGCCTGAAATGCATCTATGTTGCCTAAGCTTCAACTTCCATTTTCTAATTTTTTTTTATTGTGGTGTCTGGTATATGCAGCTACACTATCCACTCAGGAAAAACAACCATCCTCAAACCAACTCCTAGGTTTCTCTTTCCTTGTTTATAATCTTGGTTATTTGCTTAGAAAACAGTGGAGGACTGCTGTAACTGTTATTACCAGTGTGGCCACATCATGCCCGCTGCTGTAGTTGCTAGTAAGAAGACTAGAACCTGCGTTTCAGAAGAGAGACTAACAGAGAAGGATCTGATTAGCTAATTAAGTTATACTTATTATTAGTTAATGAAGCACTACTGTCTTTGTATTACCCGTTCAGTGTTACCTACTGTCCTTTGCTAAAAGATTCACTGTAACTGCTTTATCAGTTCAGTACTGCTTTCAAGAAGTGTCCTTAGCCTTATATCCAGCTGCGTCCTCAAGGCCATTTCACAGCTTTGTGTTGTCACCTGATAGCACAGTGTTTGTACTGTAGTGGTTATCACTAAACCAGCCTCAAACGTCTTTGCTTGTGTAATGGATATTCCAAAGGGGATTAGGGACAATTGATTCTCTGTGTAGTGGCCTGTTCGGAAATCATCTATAAACGTGAACTTTCATGTTGTGGATCTGTACCGAGTACTTGACCTGTGGGGGCAGTTCACATGCTCAGAGCATACTTCAGCACTGAATGTTGCTGCCACCCCCACTTGTTTAGCATAACATGTCAAGTAGTCAGCAAGTCATTAGGATTATGCTGTCACCAAAGTCATACACGTGGTACAGTCTGATAATGCGTGTGCTACGTTTTAAATGCTGTACTGTACAGATTAGATTTTCCTGTCTTTTCCCTTAATTTTTGTGCAGCATCCGTGACTGTAGCACACAGCAGACTGTTACAGAGTATGTCATCCTTGCTGCAGCATCCGCAAGAAACTGATATGAATTCCTTTGCATGTGGCTCATCAGGCTGCTTAGTGCAGCTGAAGCTAGTCTTTAATTTCTGGCTCTCCATGATGATGACAGCCACTTACTGGCAGAATAATTCCTGTGATATATTAAACACTTTCACTGAACCGCTGGTTGGCTGGTAGCATGACATCTCCCGGAATGTACTCTGTGGCCTATTTGGTTCCCTTCACACTTGATAATTATTCTCTTGTTACATCATTTTTCTCAGTGAAGGTTTACAGATAATTACTTCTGGTGATGGTAATTCAAATTTTACATAAATTATGTTCACACCTAGTACACATTATTTTGAGCTAATACATCAAAAGATTCTTCAGTGTATGTCTGAAACACTCGTTTGTATGTAGCTCTATAATTGCATTTGTAGCTCTTAGTAATTATCCTGCTTATAGGAAAGGAATGTCTAGCTTATTTGATGCCAGAAGTTTTTTGTCTTAAGATGTAATGTCAAGAAAAGCAATACTATGTATTTGCTATTATGGTACCTCATAGAGTATTTCTATTTGTTATTTCTAAAGAGCCAAGCAGGCACCTGATTTAGTCTAGCAGGAATCCAGGAAGACTGATTTTCTTTTTTCATAGTATTTTTTAGCCACAACTGAACAATGGTTTTCGCAGTCAAATTGCTAAATGTTAACTATCTCAAATAATTATTTTGCAGGAGGCCCAGAAGATAAATGGTGGTGGAGAAACACAGGCAGATGGGGCCTGCAAACCAGCAGACGAAAAAGAGGAGAATGTGGCAGCAGAAGTGGGATGGATGACATCCGTGAAGGATTGGGCAGGAGTCATGATATCTGCACAGACATTAACTGGCAGAGTACTTGTAAGTTTTCTATAATTTTATAAGTTCTTAATTTGAATAACTCTCTTTAAGAAACAATGTCCCAGCATTAGTGGAAGGTTTTTTGATGGGTTTATTGCATCACTACTGTCTCAGTTTTCTCTTTTGGAAGTAAAATAGCTGTCCCAGTTTTGACTTTCCAGGATTTTCAAGCATACAAATAGCGAGAATGCATTTATAGTAAAGAAAAATTATTACAAGCTTTATTAACCAAGAACAACAAGCAGGTAGGAATTAGAGAGAAAAACACAACACTGTAAAGTGCCAGTGAACAGACACGTCCCACCTCTTGGTAGCCTGTTCTGGAACCATGTGAAACCTAACAAAGACTTTCACCCCTGCTTGCCCTGGCTGATGTAGTGAAAAGGAAAAAAAAAAAAAAAAGAATAACAGTTTTCTCCCTCTCCCTGCCACCACCGTTTGCAAACAGCAAACATCAACCTTGTGGGGACAGAGAGGGAAGATCAAGAAAATGTAACTAATATTACAAGAAAGGCAGGAGTTACAATGGATAGGTGAAAGGAAGAAGGGAAAAAACCAAACAAAAATGAAATGGGTGAGGGGATAAAATGATGGCAAGACTAGACCAGGAATGAGAGCAAGATGAAGGTAAATGCAAAGAGGAGAAAGAAAAGAGTTATAGGAGGAAGGATGAAAAGGGATAATCTTTTCACTAAGACCACATGGCAAGGAGGATGTGGCAACCAGCAGCTGTCCAAGACTCTGGCTCTGGGATGAAAGAGGAAGTTTGGTCCTTGCATGTGCCATGTATATTGTCATGGTGAAGGAACATCTATGGGTTCTCACATTACTCATGCGATGGAATCTGCTCAGTTCCCTAAGCTGTCCTGCATGTCAGGAATTAACCCATGACAATAGCAGGCTAATTGGCCCTACAAGAGTGAAGAGACAGCAAGTAAGAAAAACTGATGTCGAGCCCATCCCCTACCCTATGTCAGCATTCTGGCACCATGATTGTGAACTGTACCATAAATACTGCGTTTAATAATGTCATATTATGTGGTAAGAGTATAGGCCTGTTTTGTATGGAAGTAAAGCTTGCTAGCAAAAATGAAAGCCGACTTGAAAATAAGCACATATTACAAATGTAGATGGTGGTCAAACCTTTTGAAGCAATGTTAAGCTTGAATTTGCCATGCAGTGGAATTTACGATACTTCCAGTAGACTGGTGATAATTTGTTATCTTTTTCATTTGTTATCTTGGGAAATATATGAATATGTGAATAGTTGCATATCAAATAAGCCTCAGATCACATATCAATATCAATCAATTCCCCTGAAAAAACTTTATCAGTTTCCCTTTATTAGAATATAATTATTTTATGGCCTTATCAAATCCTACTTAATTGACAAGAGTTTTCTTTGGAGTTCACTGGAGTAAAAACTGTCTCCTCTGTGATTTTTGATAAATTTCCTTGTTAGAATGTATGTACTTATAAGCTAACAGCTAAAGTGATTTTAATCCTATTTAAAACTTTCCAGAATGGTGAAACTGAAAACAGAATCTGAAACCTGGATTGTTCACTTCAGTTCAGAGATTTTTACTGTGAACCATTTCTGGTCTGTAGAGTAATTATTTGGGTAGGGGAAGGGAAGGAACAGAAATAGGCCTTCCCAGTTAATTCTCTTACAATGAAAAGTTGTGCTGGCTCAGTTGCTGTTGTCTCATTTAGTTCTGTATTCGTGTTTTGATTATTTTCTCTGTTGACACAGTAGATATGATTCAGTAGGCATCCTTTAAAATCCAGACTAAAAGTTATTAAGCAACACTGCAGGGTTTTGGTTTTTTTTTTTGTTTTTTTTCAGTTTGAAAATTAGTCTGAAAAAAACACCTCACATTTTGTAAATAATTCATTTCAGTTCAGTTACTCAAAAGTAAGGGATGCTGCTTGTGATTGTTACTCGTGATTTCATGGGTTCCTGACAAACACAGTAGTTCTAAAATCTTTGAAAGAGACTATTCCCCCCAACTAGATTTCTTTAAAAAAATTCAGTGCTTGTGAGGTAGAGATAGACTCCTGTAACTGAAATAATGCAAAACCACACCCCCAAAGTATTGTTAATCTCTTCCCTTCCCATTCTGTTGATAACAGAGCAAGAATTACATATCAAGGCCAAACTAAGAGAGAAAAAATTACAATGTTCTCAAACCTTGAAATGTTTTACTTTTGACTTCAATTACACATTCAGATTTAAATAAATTTCAAATGCATTTCAATTCTGTGAAGCTTTCTATGGAACTTAATTGCAATGAATATGTAGGCCTGCCAGCACTGTTTGCTGTGAGTTTTGGACAAAAACCCCGGCAGACTTGTAATTTAAGTTTTGGCAGTATTTTTAACATGTACTTGATAGAGCTAACTAGTTGAAGCCAAATATATGGATATTGTGCAAATTGATCTCTGTATGCAAAAAAACATTAATACACGTATCGCAGGAGGAAATGCTTGATGTGGTAATGATTTATCAGCCATTCATGCTTTATTAATGGTCAAAATATAGAAAACTAGCACTTAATTATTAACACTTCCAATGTGGTTTATGTGCAAAGGAATATTCACACTATCCAGTTTGATCTGATGGGCAGGCTTTGGGATAGGATATTTGTAGAAAGTGTTCTAGAATGTCCTTCAGTTAAAATCTCCTTTGTTTTCTGAGGTAGTGAAGAAAACTGAGCTTGCTAGGCATGGTGTCTGCAGTTGTGTGGTCAGTATATCCTTTTCTCCTCATTCTTTCGGTTCTGAAGGCATGACTGCATCCTAATGTTCTTGGTGGCCACAATCTTTGAAAATGTTTTAAAATATGTCCATATTATATAGCATAATCACATTATTTAAAAACATACTAATTGAACTCATGCAGTTTTCTTTGCAGTTGATGTTAAGTGACATAAATATGAACAACAATAAAAGGTAACGCTGTATGTAAAATATGTTCAGGAAAATCCTGATTTACTTTCAAGTGCTATCTAAGACTGTAGATTATGGAAGTATAAAAATTCCTGAGCTGGTTTTCTCAAAGAAGGATTAGACACATTGGTAATTAATATGAACAAGCAGGAAATTGAAGGTGATTACAAATTTATGTTGCTTCCTGAAATTAATTTTAGTTATTTGAGTAATCTGAAAAAGGCTTCTGTTAATAGGTCAAGTGTTTGATAGACAAGAGAAACTCATATATACATTGTTGAGGTTACCACAGTTCAATCTGGAACACAATGAAATGTGGACTCGCCTTTAAACTGATGAACAAAAAGAAATAGTAATGTCAACTGTGAATACAAGAGATAAAGTGACAGAACAAATTTTGTTTGTTCCATTTTTAATCCATGACCTGCAAATGCGTAGTAGAGATATGAGCTTTAATTGTCTTGTGCTAAGCCCCATGTGAAGGTTTTGCCCACTGCCAGAAAGCAGAAAAATGACAGAATAAAGTTTTGATGGTAACAGTGGTACCTGGGACTCTGCTTAGCATGAGTAGGACTTAGTCTCATTCTACATGATCTACACATTAGAATTTCTGAGAAATTGGTGTCAAAACTTTAGAATATGATTAGAAGTGTGAACCAAAGATCATCAGGTCTCCTTGATAATGCACTGTACTGTGGAAATATTTAGACCCTTGGCTTAACCTTTGAAGAAGTGTTAAAAGTCCTAGAATCCTCACTGCTTGTTTTTTAATGCTGGTTTATAAGGATCACAGCTTGATTATAAATGCATGTGATATACTGAAGCAACTCTTCCTCAATTAGATGTTTGTAAGTCGGTTACTTTTACTTAGATAAGACAGGTTTTCATAGAACGGTTGGAAGAGACCTCTGGAGATCATCTAGTCCAACCTCTCTGCTGGAACAGGGTTTTTGTCCATAGATAAGTCATAAAGAGGAGATCCGTTAAAAATTATACCACGTAGGTATAATAGAGTGGAAAAAATCATCCATGATGCAATGGAGCTAAAAGCAATGGTAGTGGGTGTTGGGATTTTTGGTTTGACTGATTGGGTGATCTTTATGAAGTTTGCATTCAGGTGGATTCCTTAGGGGCTGCTGACTGTTTTGAGAAACTATAACTCAGGAAAAGTGGATTTTAAAATAAATAAGCAAATATAGTAGATTTTCCTGGAAAAAATGCAAGTATGCTATAAGCCACTTCTGGTTTTCTCAGGATATTTTCAAAGAGTTTTTTAACTTCATTTTTTTTTAGGAGCAAAAAATAACCCCAACCCAACCAAAACACTACCTCTTGCAATAAGTTACAGTTGCTTAGCAGCCAAATTGACAGTTAGCAGTGCAGAAATTACATAGGGTTTCTTCCTACTTCTAAAGTCAGTAATGATTCTCATAAATTTTAGAGGCATAGGGGCTCAAAGGATACTTTGGTATCCCTGGCAGATGTGAATTTTAAGACTGCAGGTGCATTTCATATACGTACAGATTTTTTTTGACAGTGTTCCTGATAATATCAGCTATTTTACTAGATTTGCAGAGTGGGAAGAGAAACCTTGAGCAACCTTGAGTATGCATCATCTGAGAATTTTAATATGGTGTTTCTCAAGGATAAACACAGCTCTTTCTTTTTCTTTCCACTGAGGGACTCTGTCATCCTAGAAACATCTTGCAATGAATTTTCTGGCAAAATTAACATACAGGTTTTTCCGGAGCACCTGCAGTGTTCTTAGGGTGCATTTAATCTGAATAGGACTTAATTTTGAATAAAATGTAATGATTGACTTGACAATAGAAATTAAATGTGTTCTTCAGTGATTTAGTCTTTCATGCTCATAGTATCCCAAGCATTTTGCAAATTCAAACCTAGATTTTCCAGGAATGAAGCACATGCATTCTTGTGTAACAGGATGTTTTCTATTGGTTAAGGTAGTGCAATTTTTCTCAGTTAAATAAAGTTTGGTGTGACCTGTAAATGCCACTGGTTAGGCAAAAATAACCAGTGCCAAATTTTTCTGTGTTCTTTGCTCTAAGTTTCTGAGTTAGAGAAGGCCTTTCTCAGCCTCCACATCTGACTGCACAGGGATGGTGTTCTCTGTCCTCAGTGTTTGTTTCTGGTTGATTTGTTTGTTTTACAATATGTTTATTGAAGCCAGACTGTGTCAAGACTTGTTCTTATGAGCACGTAAAACAGTTCACAAAAGTTAAAGCAAAACTGGAATTTCTTGGGATATGCTTAAAAGATTTCAAAAGATATGCTGAAGTTTCAGTATAAAGTTTACTGTCATTCTGGTTCAGGAGAGAGAGTATTTTGGCTTTTTTTTCTACTCAGTGCTGAATATCCTTCTCCAGCATAAAAATGAGATTTTGCCTGAGCATTTTGGACTGCTATGCATTTCAGATAATTTATTATGATCACCGTTTATCTAATGTCATTCATAACATCATAGAATGGTTCAGGTTGGAAAAAACCTTGAAGATCATCTAGTTCAATCATTAACCTAACTGTACCTATCCCATCATTAAACCATGTCCCCCAGCATGATATCTACATGACTTTTTAAACATATCAAGGGATCACACTTCATCCACCTCCCTGGGAAGCCTCATCTAAAATCACACTCACACGATTCTGAAGCCAGAGCTGGCAGATACAGGTTAGGACAGATTTTGGCATTGTCATGGATAGTTCTCTGAAAAGGTAGACGGACTTTGGCATTGTCAAGAACATGACAGATGACATAATTTTGCTACTTTAAAAAAATGCCTACCTGTTAAGTACTATATGAAGCCCTTTTTTTAAGGGTGATAGATTAAACGGCACACAAAGGTAACAAAATCAATAGAGATGTGAAATAGCTGCCTTACTGGGTAAAAATTGAGTAGAATTTTTGGTTTGGAGAAAGATTGGTATGGGATGTAGTCATCCTCCAAGGAAGTTGGTGGACAGTCAGTGCCAAAAATTTATTAACCTGGTGCTTAAACCATGGGTCCTCAAACCTTTTGAACAGGGGGCCGAGTCCTGTCCCTCAGACAGTATCGGGGGCTGGGCTGTAGTTTGTCCTGCCTGGGAGCGGGAGGGACAGACGGCAAGCCGCACACCTCAGCCTGGCCGCACAGTCGGCAGGAAGAAGCAAACTGCAGCTGCTCGGTGGGGGTGGGTAAAGACCTGTGGGCCAGACTGGACACCCTGGAGGGCCGTGTCTGGCCTGCAGGCCGGGGTTTGAGGACCCCTGGCTTAAACCAAGGGTAATTTATAAAAGTTGTTGAGGTCAACTTTAGAGAGTTGGTTTTTTTTAAAGTTGGGGGGTTTTTAATATGAAAAATAAACTTCTGAATTTGTTTCTTTTTCCTTTCATGAAGGAATACTATATAGGAAGTGTCAATAAATGAAAAAATGAACTGGACAAATGGGCAACAGATACCAAACGGCTATTACAGAGTATTGGAAGGAGTACTCTTCCAACATATCTATTCTAAAATGTTGAATGTACCACAGAAAATTGCTACTCTTTCTAGTTCGTCTAAAAAGTCGGAGTTGTCTCTGGGCTAGATAAACAAATGAACTGGTTCTTACTCATTTTTTACTGCTTGTGGTTGTACTTTCTAATTGCCAGATCAAAAGTTTACTTACACTGCATCTTGAGATTACAGAGCAGAAAAAGATGTTTATCTAATTGAGATAGAGTGGGGGTAGTGGGGAGCATCTTACTTTTAATGCACAGTCATTCGTGTATTTATTCATCTTGTTTATTTAACAGTATGGGTAATTCTGAATCTGTGTAGCATAAGTCTGGTTTTTAGGTCTTCTGACATGGAAAGATTTGTGTATGCATATTTAGTTATATGCTATTACATCTCTATAAAATTACTATTAAGTCTATAAAATATTTCCCTTTTCTCACCCTAATCAACAAATAAGAGAAATGTGCTAAGGACTGTAAGACATAGTCTTATCAAGGTAGAAAACTTGTATAAAGACGCTACAGCGTCTGCAGAGAATGTACCTTTCAGTATGTTAGTTTCACTGTACAAATACGGTCATCCTACAGATCTGTTCATCGCAATTCTAAACTACTTGCTGATGTTGGTTGCTTACCTACCATTTATAGGGAGTAATTTGGATTCTGCTCCTCTCAACTGAGAAATGGACTTTGTTTAGTTACTATTAACCTTTCATAGCCCTTGGCAGCACATAAATGAACCCAAGAGATGTGTTCTAGATTGTTTTAATCTCCTGTGATAATGATGTGGGCTATTTCCAGGGTTTCCATAGGAATAGGAACAATGCTGCTCCATTTGAGTTCATGAGATACCAAATGAAAATGGAACAGAGTAGGAAGTGTTGAGTAAGTCTTACTGGTTTCTATGGTAACTGCAGTCAGTTTAAGTTCTGCTTGTGCATTTTCTTTTTATGAATATTGGTTTATTATTGACAATACCAAGGGTTGTTCTGCACAGTTTTTGCTATGGATCAAAAGGTGGTCTTCTGCACTTTCTTACCCTATTACCAGTGAGATTCAGAAGGCTTGGTTCAATCTGAGGTAATGGTACACAGTCCACTTGTCTTTCTGAGGCGGGAACAGAATATCTAATGGTAGAAAGTAGAATGAAGTTGTGAATTCAAAGGACAAATCAGTAAATACTAACTGCCTGTTCTGTGTGTTTCACCCAGAAACTGAAAGCTTTCAGGGTCTTCTAGAAGTCTACAGCAAAATACTGTCAATTTAAGTGGGAAACTTGCACTTCCACTCTAACTAGTCCTGATTACTCAGTGCACTCGTTAAGCATAGGATGAGGATACCATGTTGGAACTAAGTGAAATATGGAACCTGCTATTGCCATAGACATATATTCTGCGTGTACTCTAAACCATTGAGTTCTGTCAGATGACCACAGTTGTCTCATGGAGCATGTGAGTCCTACGTACTGTTAAAAATGATTTGGGCCTGATAGCATAAAATCTTGCAGAAATTACCTATTTAGAAATGAGTAGATTTAGAGACCCATCTGATGGTTGTGCTATACTAAATGTGATGCTGTAATGAGCCTGCTGCACAAGATATCAGGTAAGTTGTTATGTGGACATGCACTGCTTGCTTTATTATTGTCAGTATTTCATCCCATATCATGCCTTCTGCAGGTGCTGAATGTGACGTGAGAAAGTATAGCTTGTATATTGACTTGAGAAAGTATATTGCCTGTGCTTTAGTGTCAATACCAAATGTTTTCAACATCTTTCTGAGCTGTTTAACTTTATAATTAGTTCTTTTAAAATCTGTTCCTCAGAAAAAGGAAGAAGGTCTGACCTTGTGTCTTTGGGTGCCTTGTTTTTCCTTTTTAAATCCATCCAGTCCAAATACTGTAAGGTTAAACTGTCACAGTATTATGTATACATATCCAGCACAGGTATGGAAATATTAATTTGTCAGAATCTTTCTTGAATATGTTATCAGTTTGTTCACTCTTTATTATCTTTTCAAGACTGCAGTTTGTTTTGTTGTCAGCAAAGACCTGAGCAAATTCTGTCATTGGTGCTCATGTGTAGGGTCTTATTTCAATGAAAGTGATCGAGCTGCACCCTGTCAGACTACATTTTAACATTCTTTTCAGCTATACTTAAAGGATTGTGAAACATAACTGAAAATCATGAAGTATGTGCAGATTAGAAGTTATTCAGTATTGCAAAACAGCAATATAAATCAGAAGGTTTAGTGTAAAAGTTAACATAAAGGCTTGCATTTTATACTGCAATGTATGACGTGTTTGAGAAACCTGTAGTTATGTTTCCATCAAGCTGAAGAAAATTCTTGTAGTAAAGTTTCTATATAGACTACTTTTCCACATTTGACTTGATTCTCTTATGGCAAACTTTATAAAGTTGTTTTCAGTGAGTAGTTTGATGTTTTGCTGTTATAAAAGGCTATGAAAAGCAGCAGCGAAAACCAACAAAAGAAATTAGCAAAATGACAGATACTGTTGAGCTTTTGCAATTGTGAGAACTAGAATCACAGAACATTAGGCATTAGAAGAGACCTCGAAAGATCATCTAGTTCAATCCCCCTGACACAACAGGATCACCTAGACCAAGTCACACAGGAACATATCCAGGAGGATCTTAAATGTCTCCAGAGAAAGAGATTCCACAACCCCACTGGGCAGCCTGTTCCAGTGCTCCCTCACCCTCACTGTGAAGAAGTTCCTTCTGATATTTATATGGAACCTCCTATGTTCCAGCTTGCAGCCATTGCCCCTTGTCCTATCACTAGATGACATTGAGAAGAGCCTGACTCCATCTTCCTGACACCCACCCATCATACATTTATAGACATTAATGAGGTCATGCCTCAGTCTCCTCCAAGCTAAAGAGACCCAGCTCCCTCAGCCTCTCCTCATAAGGGAGGTGCTCCACCTACTTTCTTCATCATCTTCTACACATATTTGAGGGGTGGGTGTCGGGAGAATGGAGCTGGGCTATTCTCAGTGTCATGTAGTGGTAGGACGAGGGGCAATGGTTGTAAGCTGAAACACAGAAGGTTCCACATCAACCTGAGAAGGAACTTCTTCACAGTGAGGGTGACGGAGCACTGGAACAGGCTGCCCAGGGGGGTTGTGGAGTCTCCTTCTCTGGAGATGTTTAAGACCTGCCTGGATGTGTTCCTGTGTGACTTGGTTTAGGTGATCCTGCTGTGTCAGGGGGATTGGACTAGATGATCTTTCGAGGTCCCTTCCAATCTCTAATGATTCTATGATTCTTTGCTCTACAAAGCACCCTCCAGCACCCCCACATCCCTTTTGAACTGATGGGCCCAGATCTGGGCACAATGTACCACATGCAGTCTCCCCAGTGCAGAGGAGGAGAAGGACCTGTCTTGATCTGCTAAACAACCCCCATTCTGATCCACCACAGGAAGCTGTTGGCCACAAGAGCACATTGCTGGCTCATAGGCATCTTGTTGTCCACTAGGACCACCAGGACCCTTTCTCCTACACTGCTCTCCAACAGGTCAGTCCCCAACCTATGCTGGTACCTGGGGTTGTTCTTGCCCAGATGCAGGACTCTACACTTACCCTTGTTGTATTTCATTAAATTTCTCCCTGCCCAGGTCTCCAGCTTGTTCAGGTGGCATTGAATGGCAGCACAGCCTCCTGGTATATCAGCGACACCACCCAGCTTTGTGTCAACTTGCTGACAGTGCACCCTAATGCCTCATCCAAGTCATTAATGAATAGATTGAACAGGACTGGTCCCAGTACTGACCCTTGGAGGATTCCACGAGATATAGGCGTCCAACTAGACTCTGTTCCATTGACCACCACTCTCTGGCTTCCATCCTGCAGCCAGTTCATGATCCACCTCACTATCCAGTCATCCAGTCCACACTGACTCAATTTGGCTGCAAGGATGCTATGTGAGACTGTGTCAAATGCCTTACTCAAGTCGAGATAGACCACATCCACTGCTCTGTCATCATCTATCCACCTGGTTACGCTCTCATAAAAGGCATCAGGTTGGTCAAGCATGACTTCCCCTTTGTGAAGCCATACTGACTGTCCTTAATGACCCTCTTGTCCTTGATGTGCCTAGAGACAGAATCTAGGACAAAGTGTTCCATCACGTTTCCTGGGATGGAGGTGAGGCTGACCAGTCTATAGTTACCTGGGTCCTCCTTCTTACCCTTTTTGAAGATTGGAGTGACATTTGCTGTCCTCTGGTCCCTAGGCACCTCTTCTGGTCCCCATGATTTAGCAAAGGTGATGGAGAGTGGCCTAGCAATGACTTCTGCCATCTCCCTTAGCACGTGTGGGTGCATCCCATCAGGGCCCATGGATTTGTGTAAATCCAATTTGCTCAACTTATCCCTAACCCAGTCCTCATCAGCCAAGGCAGTCTCCTCTCTTGCCTCGATTTCCTCTGGAGCCTCAGCAGTCTGGGGTTTGATACCAGGACAGCTCCCAGGAGTATAGACAGAGGCAAAGGAGATGTTCAGTATCTCTGCTTTCTCTGCATCCTCTGTCTCCAGGGCACCCACCTCATTCACTGCATAGGTTTACGGTTGGTATTTGGTGTTAGCGACTACAATAGAAATATTTTAGATGTCTTCAAAATAGAACAGATTGTCAGCCACTGGCCTAAATGTATTGGAGGATTTGGCTGGGCAGAAAACTCTCCTGTCTTTGCATAATCAGTAAGAGGTTGTACAATAGCTGGTATAGTTTGTAAGAGTAACTCTTATATTTCTAAGCATTTTCTGTCATTCTTGGAAAAATAATGTAAGGAGAGTAATTGAGGAAATTTGGTACATGACTGACTGGAAGGTTGACGTGGTTTCTGTTGTCCACTGTAACAGTAATGGGTTTTTGTGAACGTGGAACTCAACTTGCAATTTTCCTTTGACTTCTGTGTAAACTAAGGTTAAAAATTACCAATGATTGTAAAAAATATTGAAATCAGCTTTTAAGTAGTACTAATATCAGAAATGAATTACTTTTAATTTTCAGTCTTCCAGGGCATATTTTCAGATCCAAAAGACATTTCTGTCTTACATAGTTAAATTTGTCTAATAGTACAGTTTACATTATGTCCTCCTTATAGTGCATATAGATAAACATTTATGCATTTAAATATCTGTATATGAATTATTTTCACTGCCATATTTTGCATTTGAAGAGTGCATATTCATGTTTAAAAGGCTTTTCTCCATAGTGTATTTGTTCTGTACTTCTGCTTTTTTGTCTCTTTTTTGCCTGATATGTGCAGACAGTTAAATAATCTGAGTTTTTCCTTGCCATTCAGTCTCATTCAGTCCATTAGACTCATTATGTATTCTCTCTTGGAAAGAGCCTTGGACATCAATACTAGTTGCTCATGGTCTCTTTATAGCTGATGGCTTTTAATATGAAAGACCTATTTTTTAATGATGCAGTTCTGCTGTATAGCCAAACCCACTGTTTTGCTTCTACAAATGAAAAGACTGCCTATGTGAGATGCTTTCTTATCTAAGAGAATGTATCTTGTCTGAGTCTATAAAACTTAATTTATCTTATTAGTTTAGGATTTATCATGAGTTAGTAAATTTATATGGAGTTAAAGAAAGAATTGCAGAACCTGAAATTTGAAAACTTTTGGTATGTCATAAAGTAAGCATTGGTTTGAGAGGGATTTCAGCTTCATCATATGTAGTATAGTAAAGAATACTAGCATTAGGTGCTGGCACTTAAAGGGAGCTTTTTGTTGTCTTTCACATTATTTGGCACACACTGATGCAAGAAAAAGCTTAGAAAACAAACCTTTCTTTTTGTTGCAATCTCAGCCTGCTAATTGTAACAGCTATATTATCTCCTATTAGGTTTCGTTTACAGGTACAATGATGACTATGTAGGAA
The DNA here is from genome assembly GCA_013400115.1 of Rhinopomastus cyanomelas. Lineage (NCBI taxonomy): Eukaryota > Metazoa > Chordata > Aves > Bucerotiformes > Rhinopomastidae > Rhinopomastus > Rhinopomastus cyanomelas. The sequence goes on from VXBP01009172.1 coordinate 74,085, forward strand.
TCCTCTTTCCCATTTTGTTTTAAATACTGTTTAACCATAGAATGGGTTGGCTTAGAAGAGACCTCAAAATCACCTAGTTCCAACTCCCACCCTTGCAGATCAGGTTGCTCAAAGACCCTTCCAGCTTGGTCTTAAGCGTATGTGGTGATGGAGCATCCGCAGTTTCCCTGGTTAACCTATTTCAGTGTCTCATGACACTCATAGTGAGATACTTCTTTCTAATTTCTAATCCAAATCTTTCCTATTTGAGTTTTAGTCATTATACTCTTGTATTATCAGTATAAACCCTTTGTAAAAAGTGACCTCCCAGCTTTCTTGTAGACCCTCTTCAGATACAGGAAGGCCATGATGAGGTATCCTCAGAGCCTTCTCTTGTCCAGGCTGAACAACCCCAACTCTCTTAGCCTGACCTTGTAGGAGAGCTGTTCCAGCCCTTGGATCATCTTTGTGGCCCTCCTCTTGATCTGTTCTAACAGGGACATGTCTTTCTTGTGTTTGGGGGTTCCTAGTTCAATGTGGGGCTCCAGGAGTGGTCTCAAGAGAGCAGAATTGCAGGGCAGAATCAACCCTCCTGAACCTGCTGGCCATTCTTCTTTTGATGCAGCTCAAGATGCAGTTGGCTTTCTGGGCTGCACTTGCACATTTTTGACTCATACACACAGATAACACAGATAATTAGGGCTTGAAAGGGCCGTCCAGTGGTCATCAAGTCCAACATCTCTGCTCAAGCAGGATCATACAGCCTAAGACAGGTTACAAAGAAATGCATCTTAAAAGTCTTCAGAGAAACAGACTCTGCAACCTCCCCAGACAACCTATTCAGTTGCTCTGTAATACTGACACTAAAGGCATTTTTTCTCATATTAATATGGAACTTCTTGTGCTCCAGCTTACACCTGGCACCCCTTATTCTATCACAAGACAGAAGTGAAAAGAGATTGTCTCTTTCTTCTTGACACCCAGTGATTAAGTCCCCTTGCAACCTTCTCCTCTCGAAACTAAAAAGTCTCAGATCTTTCAGTCTGTCCTCATAACACAGGTACTCCAGTCCCCTAATCATCGTTGTGGCCTTCCATTGACTTCTCTCAATCAAGTCACTATCCCTCTTGAACCAGGGAGCCCAGAATTGGATGCAGTATTCCAGATATGGCCTCATTAGGGCAGAGTAGAGAGGGAGAAGAACCTCCCTTGATCTGCTGGACACACTCTTCTTGATATGTCCCAGGATTCCATTTGCCTTCTTGGTTACAAGAGCACATTTCTGTTCCATGGATAACTTGTTGTCCACAACAGCTTCAAGATCTCTCTCCATGGAAGTGCCCTCCAGTAGATCATCCCCTAATCTGTATTGATGCTTCTCAGTACTCCTTCCTAGGTGAAGGAGCCTGTACTTATTCTTATTAAACCTCATTAAATTCCTTTTAGCCCATTCCTCCAGTCTGTCCAAATCTTCCCAAATGGCTGCGCATCCAGCAGGTGTATCAGTCAGACCATGCAGCTTAGTGTCATCAGCAAACTTCCCGAGGAGACACTATCCCATCATCAAAATCATTAATAAAGGTATTGAACAAAACTGGACCTAGCACTGTTTCCTGTGGGACACCACTGGTTTCTGGTCTGCAGCTAGACTCTGTGCCATTAATTACCACTCTTTGGGCTCCATTATATAGCCAGTTCTTAATCCAAGTCACAATCTGTTCTTCTATCCCACACTTCCTAAACTTAGTCATGAAGATTTCATGGGGGACTGTGTTAAAAGCATTACTAAAATTGCGGTGGACTACATCCACTAGTCTCCCAGCATCCACCCACTTGGTCATGACACCATAGAAGACTATCAGATTAGGCAAACCTGATTTCCCCTTGGTGAATCCATGCTGACTACTTCTGATTACTTTCTTGTAGTCAATATTCCTAGATATGACCTCCAGAACAAACTGCTCTGTCATTATTCCAGGAATGGAGATGAGACTGACTGGTCTGCAGTTGCCTGGATCTTCCTTTTTATGCTCTTTGAAGACAGGAGTAAGATTAGCTTTCCTCTAGTCCTCAGGTACCTCTCCCATTAACCACATTCTCTCAAAAATAATGGAGAGTGAAAGAGCAATGACATCAGCCAGTTCTCTCAACATTCTTGGATGCATCTCATCATAAACTTAAGAATATTCAACTTTTGTAATTGATCACTAACCCAGTTGCCTTTAACCATTGCAAAATCTTCCCTCTTACAGGCTGTCACTCCTGCCTCTTGGGTCTGGAATTCACAAGGGCTGACCATGGGAGTAAACACCAAAGCAAGGAAGTTATTTAGCAATTCTGCCTTCTCTGTGTCATTTGCTATCAGGGCTGCTACCTCATTCAATAATGGGCCCACACTATCCTTGTTCTTCCTTTTACTACTAATGCATTTGTAAAAGCCCTTCTTGTTTTAACTTTCCTAGCTCATTTTTAACTCTAGAATCATAGAATCATAGAATCACTACAGATTGGAAGGGACCTCAAAAGATTATCTAGTCCAATCTCCCTGCAACAGCAGGATCACCTAAACCAAGTCACACAGGAACACATCCAGGCGGGTCTTGAATATCTCCAGTGAGGGAGACTCCACAACCCTCCTGGGAAGCCTGTTCCGGTGCTCCGGCACTCTCACCGTGAAGAAGTTCCTTCTCAGGTTGATGTGGAACCTCCTATGTTCCAGCTTACAACCATTGCCCCTTGTCCTATCACTACATGACACTGAGAACAGCCCAGTTCCATCCTCCTGACACCCACCCCTCACATATTTGTAGACATTAATGAGGTCACCCCTCAATCTCCTCTTCTCCAAGCTAAAGAGACCCAGCTCCCTCAGCCTCTCCTCGTAAGGGAGGTGCTCTACCTCATTCATCNCCCCAGTGCTTTAGCCTTCTTATAGCCATCCTGCAAGTTCTAACTTCCTTATAAGTCTCCCATGCAACAAATCCCTTCCTCCATGAGCTGTAGACTTGCCTCTTACCCAATATTTCCTTCAGGAGCTACTTGATCATCTACATAGGTCTCCTAGCTCACCTACTACAATTTTTTTTTTTAATGTAAAACACTCATTTTGGGTTTGGAGGAAGTGGTATTTAAAAACTGACCTTGAACTTTCTTGAGCTGCTTTACCTGCCAGCATTTTAACCCATAGGATTTCTGCAAGTAAATCCCTGAAAAGTGGAAAATTAGCTCTGCAGAAGTAAAGGGTTATAATCCTACTTGTTACCTTACCTTTACCTTGCAGAATTCTCCACCGTGTCATGATCACTATCACCAAGACTGTTTCCCACCTTAATATTGCATGACTGGAATGTGGCCATGGATGGCTACGTCCTTTTTAGAAGGGACAGGCCAGCAAGGCAGGGTGGAGGAGTTGCCCTCTATGTGAGACAGCAACTGGAATGTATTGAGTTCTGTCCAGGAACAGCAGAGGACAGAGCTGAGAGTTTGTGGGTGAGGATTAAGGGGCAGGCTGGCATGGGGGACACTGTTGTGGGCGTCTATTACAGGCCCCCAGATCAGAGTGAGGAAGTTGATGAAGTCTTCTGCAGCCAGCTGGCAGCAGCCTCACAGCTGCAGGCCCTGGTCCTCGTGGGGGATTTTAACTACCCAGACATCTGCTGGGAGACCCACTCGGCCAGCCACCCACAGTCCAGGAGGTTCCTTAAGTGCATTGCTGACAATTTCCTGATGCAGATGGTGGAAGAGCCCACTAGGAGAGGGGCAGGGGCACTGCTGGAACTTCTGCTCACAAGCAGAGCAGGTCCGGTTGAAGCAGTAAAGGTTGAGGGTTGCCTTGGTTGCAGCGACCACGAGATGGTGGAGTTCAGGGTCTCGTGTGGTAGGGACAGAATAGCTACCAGAACCACAACCCGGGACTTCAGGAGGGCCAACTTTGGCCTTTTCAATCAATTTCTAGGGGACATCCCATGGGACAGAGTACTGGCAGGTAAGGGAGCTCAGGATAGCTGGCTAACATTCAAAGACTGCTGTCTTGCAGCACAAGAAATGAGTATCCCAACAAGGAATAAGTCGAGGAAGGGAGCCAAAAGACACACGTGGTTAACCAGGGAACTACTAGGCAAAATCAAGAGGAAGAAAGCCAATAGGTCATGGAAGGAGGGGGTGGCTCTGGTGAGGGAATGTAGGGATTCAACTAGAAAGGCCAAGGCCTCCTTGGAATTAAACCTTTCAAGAGAGGTCAAAGGCAACAAAAAGGGCTTCTTCAAATAAATTGCAGGGAAAACTAAAACTAGAGGCAACGTAGGCCCCCTGCTGAATGAGGTGGGTACCCTGGAGACAGAGGATGCAGAGAAGACAGAGATACTCAACGCTTTCTTTGCCTCTGTCTACTTATAGGGGTTGTCTTGATATTAAACCCCAGACTGCAGAGGAGGTTGAGGCAAGAGATGAGGCTGCCTTGGTTGCTGAGGACTGGGTTAGGGATAAGTTGAGCAAACTGGACATACACAAATCCATGGGCCCAGATGGGAGGCACCCGCGTGTGCTAAGGGAGATGGCGGAAGTCATTGCCAAGCCACTTTCCATCATCTTTGCTAGGTCCTGGGGAACCTAGAACCTGGGGACTGGAAGATACCAAATGTTACCCCAATCTTTAAAAAGGGAAAGAAGGAAGACCCGGGTAACTATAGACTGGTCAGCCTCACCTCCTTCC
>VXBP01009172.1:79768-116532 GCA_013400115.1 Rhinopomastus cyanomelas
CCTCTCTTATCATCTTTGTTGCCCTACGCTGAACTCTCTCCAGAAGATTGAGGGGTGACCTCATTAATGTCTACAAGTATGTGAGGGGTGGGTGTCAGGAGGATGGAACTGGGCTGTTCTCAGTGTCATGTAGTGATAGGACAAGGGGCAATGGTTGTAAGCTGGAACATAGGAGGTTCCACATCAACCTGAGAAGGAACTTCTTCACGGTGAGAGTGCCGGAGCACCGGAACAGGCTTCCCAGGAGGGTTGTGGAGTCTCCCTCACTGGAGATATTCAAGACCCGCCTGGATGTGTTCCTGTGTGACTTGGTTTAGGTGATCCTGATGTTGCAGGGAGATCGGACTAGATGATCTTTCGAGGTCCCTTCCAATCCATAGTGATTCTATGATTCTAAGTTTAACCGCCCCCCCTAGAAAAAACTCAATGCACTTCAGTTGCTCTCACACTTAAATAGCAACACCACCTCCTCTCCTTGTTTGTCTGTCCCTTCTAAACAGTACATGCCTGTCCGTGATGACATCCCAGTCATGGGAGCTGCCCCACCATGTTTCAGAAAGTGCAATTAAATCATAATCAAATAATCTAAAACAAATTTCCCACTCATCCTGCTTATTGCCCATACTCCATGTGTTAGTACATAAACACTTCTGAGAGGGAGTTAGACCATTTAGTTTCGCTCCTGTCATGTGGCAACTCCCAACCACATCCGTGGTTGCTAACCTCTTGATAAGTACTCTGTATTGCCTCATATACCCTTATCCTCCTCGAGTAGAATGGCAGTCTGTAAGCTGCCATTAAGCTCAACTCTTAGGAGCTTATCTATACACCCTGCCCCCTTCAGGCCTAGTTTAAAGCCCTTTCTACAAGCCCTGCCAACTCCCATGAAAAGATCCTCTTCATCCTTTGAGATAAATATACTTTGTCAGCTGCCAGCAGACCAAGTGTCCTATAAACTTCCCCATGATCAAAAAACACAGTTATGTCGGCAGTGCCTTTGAAGGCCTCTTCCAACCCTAATAAACTGTGTAATTTGTTGAGCTTTTTATCAGTGAGTACCCCCAAGTCCTTCTCTGCATGGCTGCTCTCAATCCTGTAGCAATCTGTATTTGTGCTTGAGACTTCCCTCACCCAGGTGCAGGAACTTGCACTTCGCCGAAGAGATTGTTGTTTTCTAGTGTGTCTTAAAAATGCTTTCTGTAAGCATTAGGCTATCTCCAAGGCAGTCTAGAAGAGCTAATCCAAGTGGAGAGAAAGTGATCTGCTTGTCAAGCAATCTTTTTGTAGGGCATTGTAATTAATCCACCAAGAAGATAATGAGGGTTTGCTTCAACTGAAAGGCAATTAAAGGGAGTGTATTTTACTGTTTCCAGGTCTTCAGTTGGTGGGGGAGGACGGGGTGGCAAAGGAATAAATGTGCTGTCTTATTTACTGGCAGATTATAGAAAGACTAGAAAAGGCATTATTAGCCTTATAGGTGCAGTTAATGTAAGAGAGTTGTTAGTATGAAATATTCTTGTGCTTTACTCCTAAGTAGAAACAAACATTGTAACCTCTCAGGTTAAAAAAGAAGCAGTGCACCTTCTCAAAGTGGTGTTTCATTTCTTAGCATAGTGAATTTTCTACAGTTTTATTCTTGAGAATGTTAGATAAACTGAAGAACTTTATAACAAAGTGCAAAGTTATATACAACAGTTCTGATTATGACATTAACATAAGTGATAACAAAGGAAGACAGCAAGTACCTCCTGATAACCTTCTGTTGATCTTGCATTCTGGAATATTTTCATCCTGAGATGTGTGAAAAGATAGTTCAACACTGCATACAAATGTATTACTAACTAGAAAGAATTCAGCTAAAACTCAAGTTTTATTGGGGAAGCTTTGATTAAACATCAAAGTGTATAATTAGTAGTTCTACTTCTTTATCTTTTATCTTGAACTAGGAGAACAATATTGTTCACTGTTTATTTTCTCTATTTGGGGATGTTTTCTACTTCTTAGAATAGAGGGTAAGTATTTTGAAAATACTGAAAAGCTATATTCCACAATGGAAAAAAATCTCCATAATTTTTTTGTGCTTGATTTTGTGTTTTGATGATCGGAGTTCTCTTCCAACTTTAATGATTCTCTGTTTCTTAGAGGAAGATGAATAGACATAAGAATTAAAAAGAAACAAAGCAGAAGACAGCCTGCCACAATCTTCCAGGGAATTTCTGGACTTAAGATCAGATGCTATTGAATAGAAATTATATTCCGTCAGGACTACTCCTGTCTAGCTTTCCCTTGGCAGGACCAAATAGGCACATAGAATTCATATTTAATTCTAGTAACGGTAAAAACTAGTTGAAGCAATGTCTTTGTTTGATGCAGCCCAGGATCCGGTTTGCCTTCTGGGCCACAAGTGCACATTGCTGGTTCATGTTGAGCTTTTGGTCCAGAAGCACCCCCAAGTCCCTCTCCTAAGGGCTACTCTGCATCCCTGCCCTCCAGCATGTCTGCTGCACCACACAGCTTAGTGTCGTCAGCAAACTTGCTGAGGGTGCACTCAATGCCTCTGTTCATGTCTTCGACAAAGATGTTGAACAAGATTGGTCCCAAGACTGATCCCTGAGGGACTCCACTTGTCACTGGCCTCCACTGGGACGTGCATCCATCGACAACCACTCTCTGGGTGCGGCTATCAAGCCAGTTCCTTACCCATCTGGTTGTCCACCCATCAAAGCCATGTTCCACCAGCTTGGAGACCAGAATGTGGTGCAGGACAGTGTCAAAGGCTTTGCTGAGGCTCAACTAAATGACATCAGTCCCCCACCCCTCATCCATTAATGTTGTGACCTGTTCATAGAAGGCCACCAGGTTTGTCAGGCAGGATTTGCCCTTGGTGAAGCCGTGCTGACTGCACCCAATCACCTCTTCCCTATTAATCTGTCTCAGTAGAGCCTCCAGGAGGTTCTGCTCCATGATCTTACCAGGCACAGAGGTGAGACTGACTGGCCTGTAGTTCCCCGGCTCCTCCTTCCTACCCTTTCTGAAAATAGGAATGATGTTTCCCCTTTTCCAGTCAGTGGGGACTTCACCAGACCGCCATGGCTTTTGGAATAGAATGGAGAGGGGTTTGGCGACTTCATCTGCCAGTTCTGTCAGTACCCGTGGGTGTATCCCGTCGAGTCCCATGGACTTCAACACTTTCAGGTTCTTCAGGTGATCACGAACCTGCTCTGCACTTATGATGGGCACTTATGATGGGCAGTTCTTCCTTGAAGCCCCTGCTGTTATTTTCCGTGACTCCGGGAGTGTGGCTGGAGGCCTTTGCAGTGAAGACTGAGGTAAAGAAGTCATTGAGAACCTCAGCCTTTTCCATGTCACTTGCGAACACATCACCTGTTTCCTTTCTGAGGGGGCCCACACCTTCCCTAGACTTCTTTTTACCATTCATACACTTGCAGAAGTTCTTGGTGTTCCCTTTGACCTCCCTGGCTAGGCCCAATTTAAACTGAACTGTGCCTTGGCCTTTCTAACCAGATCTCTAGCAGATCAGGCAGCTTCCTTATACACCCCCCATTCTAGCTGTCCTCCCTTCCACTCCTTGTAGAGTTTCTTTTTGTGTGACAGCGTGTCCAGGAGCTCCTTGCTCAGCCAGGCAGGCCTCCTAGCGTTCTTCCCTGCTTTCCTCTTTGTTGGTATACATTGCTCCTGGACAGAGAGGAGGTGACCCTTGAATACTAACCAGCTGTCCTGGGCCCCTCTTTTCTCAAGGACTTCATCCCTTGATACTTTGGCCAGCAGATCCCTGAAGCGGTCAAAGTCTGCACGTCTAAAATCCAGGGTTGTAAGCTTAGAAAACTTCCTCCTGGTTGCCCTGAGGATCTTAAATTCAACTGCTTCATGGCCACTGCAGCCCGGGCTGTCCCTGAGCCTCACCAGTCCTTGTCACCAGCCCTTCCCTGTTGGTGAGAACGAGGTCCAGCACAGCACCTTTTCTTGTTGGTTCCTCCACCATTTGGAGGAGGAAGTTGTCATCTATGCAATCCAAGAATAACCTGGATTGCTGCTATCTTGCTGTGTTGTCCCTCCAGCAGATGTTCAGGGTGGTTGAAATCCCCCATGAGGACCATGGCCTTTGACCTGGAAGCCGCTGCTATTTACCTCTGAAGGGCCTCATCTGCTTGCTTCTGCTGCTCAGGTAGCCTGTAGCAGACCCCTACAGTAACATCACCCTCCTCATCTTCCCTTTTATTTGAACCCACACACTCTCAACCAGCTCATCATCCTTCCCCAAGTAGAGCTCCACTGATTCCAGATGGTCACTGATATAGAGGGCAACGCCTCCTCCTCTCCTTCCCTGCTCCCTCGTCCATCGCTTGATGTTAGCGGGATAGAGGAGAACACCACTTGAGCTCCTGATCCCTTTAGCAGTTGCCCTAAGGTCCTGAAATCTCTTTTAATTGATTGTGGGCCTCTCATTGTTGCATCATCACTACTCACTTGAAAGACTAGAAGTGGGTAGTAGTCTGTAGGACTCATGAGCTTGGGGATTTTACCTAAAATGTCCCCTACCTGGGCACCAGGGAGGCAGCAGACCTCTCTGTGGAATGGGTTAGGTCTGCATATTGGGCCCTGTGTTCCCTTCAGTAGGGAGTCTCCTATAACAATGACCCTTTGAGGTTTCTTTCCAGGATTGGTCTTGATGGCTGGCCTGAGGCTACCTGTCTTTGGTGCAGTTACTAGTCTTTTTGAGTCCTCATCCTTGCCGCTGACCTGTTCCTCCTGCAGAGCCTCATACCTATTCTGCAAGTGCACTTTAGGTGATGAACTGCTTAATGTAGCACACTTGCTCCGTTTGCGTTTGTTCCATCGGGCGGACACCTCATTGACCCTGCTCCTGTGGGTTGCTACGTGGAGGCTGAGAGACTTGCTGTAGGGAGGATATTGGACCCCCTGAGCCACTAAGAGTCAAGCTGAGATCAGGTTTTGTAGATACTACATTATGGAAATAGTTAATTTCCCTTGCACAGTCTCTTATAACTCTCAGTCTTTCCAGTCACTGACTTTATTACTCATTTCTCAAATGCCAGTGTAGTAGTCAAGAGTATAATGGCTCAAGTGTCTGTACTTACACATGTCCTACTACAGGTGCAGTTACATTGACAAAAGTTGTCTTCTCAGAAGAGTCTGACCAGTAGTTACCTACTATTTTTTACCAGCAAGACCTCTGGATATTAACATGGATGAAGTGATAAACTCTTTCAGTACAAACATTCAGGTTAGGTTTTAAGTTGAATAAGTGCTAAATGTTCAATGAAAGAAAAATATCTTTTTCCTTTAAACACAGAGATAATGTTAGAATGGCAATATATAGTCTGAAGTTAGTGTAAGAGGCAAAAAAATCTACTACCATAAGAAAAATCTGTGCAACATCAATACTAAATATTCTCAATAAAGTCAATTCTTCCCCCATATGTCTTTCTTTGTGCTCAGACTGTAAAGGCTTTTTCATTTTTCATTCTGTACATTTATTGATTTATTATATAGCTGCTTTTTTCTTACATTAGTATTAATAAACATAGAATAAAGTTCCTGTTCTAGTAACACAAAGTTTAAAGCTCTTAGTGTTTTACTGTGAGTGAAGCAGGTCAGTAAAACCTGCTAACCTGTCTAGGTTCAGGAAAAAAAATCATAGAGAAACCTGTAAGATTTATGCGTTACTGAAGATCATGTTTTACTGAAGCTCTGCAAAGACTAATGTGAATGAACAGATGATTTTCTAGAGAGCTTTCCATTTGACTAAGATGGAGAAGATGTGAAACCCAAACTCAAAATTCTGTGCTGCAGGTTTGCCCAGGAAGTCAATACCAACATGTAGACGATGGTTATTCTATATTCAGTACTCTACCTGATCATTAAAGAAAGTTGAATTCCCCCTTTTTGTGAACTTACACTACACTAGTTTCTGAAGCTTATGAGTGCATGTAGTCATTTGTACCCTAAGACTGTTGGTAAAGCCACGTAGCCAAATTGTGCTAATTGAAAGCAACCTCAAATTCTGGTTGTTTATCTAATAGCACTAAAGAAAACGGAGTTGATAATTCATTCTGTTTGCAGAAATCTTTGATAAGGTAACTATTCTAAGTAACAGAAATTTCCAAAATCCTGGCAAGTTGTCACTTAGTTTTTCCACAGTCTTTTATCTCTAAAAGATATCCAGTGTGCATAGTCTGAAACACTAAGAAAATGGCTAGGGGGAATCTGATAGTTTTGCAAGGAGGATCCTCAAGAGCAGGTGTCCTCAAACATTTTCAACAGGGGATCAGTTCACTGTCCCTCAGACAGTGTCAGGGCCGGGCTGTAATTTCTGCTGCCTGGCTTGCCCTGCCTGGAGTGGGAGGGAGAGATGGGGAGCTGCCCTGGCCATGCAGTCAGCAGGAAGAAGTCAACTGTGGCTGCTTGGCGGGAAGGGGGGTGGTGGTGGTAAATACCGGCAGACCAGCGGGCCAGGGTTTGAGGACCCCTGCTCAAGAGCTTCTTTTTAATAGCAATACCTTTCATTTGCCGCAGTGATTACCTCTGCCTACAGTGGGGAGGCCAAGCAATTAGTGCTCAAAAGTTGAGTAAAGATCCTTAACTGACATTTTACATGCAAATACTGAGAAAGCTTAAAGAAGTTTGAACACTTCTAAACGCATTTCCTTGTCTCAGTGGATTTGGACATTCGGAAGATATTCACAAAGAAAAGATGGTTGTTCAGACTTGCCAAAGTGCCAATGCTTGTTGGCTTAATTAAGGCTTAATAATTAATGGTTATAGGAGGAAAAAGTCCAAGCTTCTTTCTCCGGCTATTTATATGCCCATTCATTGTGCTTTGATAATAGAGGCAGTGCCCACATCACTGAGCCCCACTGACACTGAGAGACCTTTGCAAAGCTTGTAGCTAGATGCACAGGAAAGCTTCTCATGTTTGGCTTCCATTGCTTTTTGATCCCATCCACTTCTCAGAGGTAAGGAAAAAGGGGGATAATCTTTCCAACTGGAAAGAATTCACTACAAAATACCAGTGTAATCTCTATCCTAATTCTTGATTTTTATTGAGTTGCGTGCAAGTGGAAACACATCAAACATACATCTGTCTCTTTGTATTTGGACTAATTTAAAAGATCCTGTAGAGTACACTGTTTTATTTCCTTTCCTTTCTGGTTTCATATCTTTAATGGAACTAATTTAAATATTTCAGCTTATTTATTTTCTGTTTTGTGAACAACTTGAGTTCATATCGGTTTCAGCTCTTCCACATATTTTCTAGTTGACAAATTTGTCAACTTTTTCAGCCTGTTTTTTAATTACTTTTAATGTTAGAGAAGGAAGGCAATTAGAAGATAAGATTCTTAAAAACTGATGTGGTCACATTGTGATTTCATTTCCTGTTGAGCATTAAAAGTTAATTATGTTTGAGTTGGTGGAAAGTTTTCCTGTTGTACTGAATTCCTCTGAATATTGATGCTTGCTGTGATGAATCTAAATTTGTCATGATTCTTTTGATTATCAAAACTGATTTGAGAGGTAAATGCAAGTTATAGGTACTGTACTGAAATTGCTGAGTAAGAAATGACAACCTCAAGAAAGGGATGTGTTAATGGCTCACTGCCAGAATATGTGTTTGTATGTGTATGTATTTGTAAAAATTTATTACAAGAATATTTGTTTGTGTATATATGTTAGCAGATCAAGAGAGGTTCTTCTCCCCCTCAGCTGTGCCCTGATGAGACCACATCTGGAGTATTGTGTCCAGTTCTGGGCCCCTGAGTTCAATAGGGATGTGTACCCAGCAATGTGTGAGTGCAGCTCAGAAGGCCAGACATATACTGGGCTGCATCAAAAGAAGCACGGCCAGCAGGTTGAGGAGAACATTACTATCCTTTTTCACTCGAGACAAAACGAGGATGCAAAGGAATGTATAGGCAGCTGTGTAACTGGAATTTATTCAGTGGTTCTATTAAATTTATTTTGACTGTGATTAGGCTTCTTCTAAATCTAAGGAATTGATACTGATTTAACTTACTTGACTTTTATTTAATTATGAGATGTCTCTCTGAGTAACTATCTGTGTGTATGTGGTTGCCTCATTATCTTGCTGTGATTATATGTGGCTGTGTATTATTTTCTGTTTCCTTATTCTCTTGATGCCTATTATTCATGGCCCTTGGGAAAAACTGTAACAACAAATTCTGCAGTCATTTTTCCAGAAGCAAGAAAAATCTTAGTGCTTTCTTCTTTTCAATGCTGGCAAAAGACAGTGAAATTGAGATACTTTATACTGTAACTTTAGCATACCTGGAACTATTGGTTTGAATCTAATTTGTAAATCCACCTTAAATTCTTAGGAAACAAGAGTTTAATGAAATAACATCCCGGATGATGTTATGGATGACATCCATATGAGAAATAATTTGAACTTTTTTGGTAACTCACTATACCATGGTGCTTTAGAATTGCATAGGGAAGCTGCAGCGCTTCTCAGCATCCATGTGTGGGTGGTGTGATGTGTGAACAGAAAGCTGTAACTAATGAAAAGGCTAATGCTGTGTCACAGGTTCAAACCAAACAGAAATAGAAAGACAGGCAGCCAGGCCTCGAGGTGGGGCCTCAGATAGAGTTTACCAGGCAATGGAGCAACTTAGAGAAAACAAAAGAGGTTTGCTAAATCTAGAACTACGTAAAGGAAGAAGAAGAAGCCCAAGTGAGTTAAAACACACAAACCAGAAATCTCCGTCATATTGCTATTACATACATTTCTGAGAAAAATGAGCAAAGAATTATGTGTCTTCCTACTGGGGTCCCTGGGGCTGGGGACACACATGCAAGCACACACTTAACAGCACAAGGGGAAGGGCCACCCCTCATCACCTCAGCTCTCCCATTTTTCTCAAGCAAAGATTTAAAAGTTACAAGTCCTTTTCAGCTCAGTTATCCCGCTTACTCAAAACATCCCAAATTTTCTCAGAGTGGAAAATGAGTTTCTCCTCAGGCCTGCTCTGTACCCAGCTTTGTAATTGTGCCTGGGAGTAGCCCAACCCAAATGCAGGACCTTGCATTTTGACTTGTTGAACCTCATGCAGTTTACACTGGCCCACTTCTCAAATCTGTCCAGGTCCCTCTGGATAGCTTCCCTTCCCTCAAGTGAGACCACTGCACTGCACAGCTCGGTGTCACTGGCAAACGTGCTGAGGGCGCACTCAATGCCACCGTCTGTGTTGCTGGCAAAGATGGTAAACAGCATTGGATCCAGAACAGACCCTTGAGGAACACCATTCGATTCTTGTTACCTCTCTTGTGCTGCAACACAAAAGAAAACTTTTGAAACTTGGGAGTTGGTTGGCTCATATTCTCTGAACACTCATAAGCTTTTTAAACACATAGAGGGGGGCTGTTACAATATTTTGGGTTTCCAGGTACTGCAGCTAAAATTCACATCAGTCTTTCATGATGTAAATGGTTATTATCATTATGGAACAACTGGAGGCACTCAAACCTCAGCTATTGTTAGTTGATTATTATTATTATCTGCATGCGCTGCTATAAAACACAAAATATATTTACTGCATATTATAAAGATTTTTTTTCAAAAGCTGAGGAACTGATCTTCTTTGTATCATATGGCAATATAAATCTGAACTGATAGATGATCTTTCGAGGTCCCTTCCAATCCCTAATGATTCTATGATTTCAGCGACGTTCCAGTTGTGTAAAACAAGGTTAATATTAGAGTATGAGTGAAATAATAAAAAGATCCATGTAGAAAATTTCGGTATGTGTAGCACATCTGAACAAAGGTTTTTAGAGCTTGAATTCCAATGTGACATTTAGGAAAACCAGCATGTTTAGCAGTTGGCTTTGGAGGAACCAGAGCTTCTTTACTGACCAGAATGTCTGTGGCTCATTAGTTTTAACCCTTTCTTGAACACTTGTTCATGCTAGGCATCTTATCATAGAATCATAGAATCATTACGGATCGGAAGGGACCTTGAAAGATCATCTAGTCCAATCCGCCTGCAACAGCAGGACCACCTAAACCAAGCCACACAGGAACCCGTCCAGTTGGGTCTTGAATATCTCCAGTGAGGGAGACTCCACAACCCCCCTGGGCAGCCTGTTCCAGTGCTCCGTCACCCTCACCGTGAAGAAGTTCCTTCTCAGGTTGATGTGGAACCTCCTATGTTCCAGCTTACAACCATTGCCCCTCGTCCTGTCACTACATGACACCGAGAACAGCCCAGTGCCATCCTCCTGACACCCACCCCTCACATATTTATAGACATTAATGAGATCACCCCTCAGTCTCCTCTTCTCCAAGCTAAAGAGACCCAGCTCCCTCAACCTCTCCTCATAAGGGAGGTGTTCCACCTCTCTTATCATCTTTGTTGCCCTACGCTGAACTCTCTCCAGAAGCTCCACATCCCTCTTGAACTGAGGAGCCCAGAACTGGACACAATACTCCAGGTGTGGTCTCACCAGGGCAGAGTAGAGGGGGAGAAGAACCTCTCTTGATCTGCTAACCACCCCTCTTCTAATCCACCCCAGGATGCTGTTGGCCCTCTTGGCCACAAGAGCACATTGCTGGCTCATAGTCATCTTGTTGTCCACCAGGACCCCCAAGTCCCTTTCCCCTACACTACACTCCAACAGGTCAGTCCCCAGCCTATACTGGTACCTGGGGTTGTTCTTGCCCAGATGCAAGACTCTGCACTTACTCTTGTTATAGCTCATTAGATTTTTCTCTGCCCAGCTCTCCAGCCTGTCCAGATCTCGCTGAATGGCAGCACAGTCTGCAGGGGTGTCGGCGACACCACCCAGCTTTGTGTCGTCAGCAAACTTGCTGACAGTGCATGCCAATCCCTCATCCAAGTCATCAATGAATAGATTGAACAGGACCGGTCCCAGCACCGATCCCTGGGGCACTCCACTAGATACAGGCCTCCAACTAGACTCTGTCCCATTGACCACCACTCTCTGACGTCTACCCTGTAGCCAGTTTACAATCCACCTCACTACCCAAAAATCTAGGCCACACTGCCTCAGTTGGGCTGCAAGGATGCTGTGAGAGACCGTGTCAAATGCCTTTCTTAAGTCAAGATAGATGACATCCACGGCTCTGCCCTCATCCATCCACCTGGTTATGCCCTCATAAAAGGCTATCACGTTGGTCAAGCATGACTTCCCTTTTGTGAAGCCATGCTGACTGTCCCTAATGACCCTCCTGTCCTTGATGTGCCCGGAAACAGCCTCTAGTACAAATTGTTCCATCATCTTTCCTAGGATGGAGGTGAGGCTGACCAGTCTATAGTTACCTGGGTCTTCCTTCTTTCCCTTTTTAAAGATTGGGGTAACATTTGCTATCCTCCAGTCCCTAGGCACCTCTCCTGTTTCCCAGGACCTAGCAAAGATGATGGAGAGTGGCCTAGCAATGACTTCCACCATCTCCCTCAGCACACGCGAGTGCATCCCGTCTGGGCCATATGTGAATGTATTCAGATACAGACCAAGAAATATGGCAGATACATTAATTTTTGTTTTGGAAGCTAAGACTGAATGCTTGCTAAGAATTGATAGTATTTTTTTAACTGAATAGTTTCTGTAATAATTGAGTAAGAAACAGAATGGTGCATCTAGAGACCAGTTTGGAATTTTAATGCTGATGATTGGAACATCTGTAACAGAAAGTCAAGTGTAGATATTATCATTTCAACAATTGCTTTTGTAGACTTGAAATATATAACCCTAATTACACTTTCCCAAAAAATGTGGAAATACCTAGTAGAAGAGAGAAGAAAAAAAATTACAAACATACAAAAAAGTCAAAGAGGTGAGACCAAACTTTTATAGATTCATGATTGTGGACTGTGACAGAAAATGTTAACTCACAGAGGCTTTTTGTTGTTCCCTAACATCTGCTAGGGGAAACAGAATGAGTTTTTTCATGTAAGTTTCCTAAACATGCATTTCTATGTACCGTAACCTTCTTCCCCACACACTTCGAAACAACCCTTAAAAAAGGAAAACCAACACACCTCGAACCAAAATCCAGACAACTTCCTTGTCATTTTACTTAGCATTGAGCATTGTAGAGTGCAGTGTTTGAAAAGACAGGAAATCTTGGATGTTGCCTGATTTTCTTTCATGATGATTTTAAATGTATATGTGGACTACATCATATATTGCAGGTGACAGGATGGTCTAAATTATGATCACAGGATACAGCTCTGTGGCCTTTTTGTAATCCTCAAAGGCACTGCATCCTGACTGTTTCTGGGCGTGGAGAGATGAGGAAATTAAAGACAATTTTGTAGTTCTTCTCTTTCTTTCAACATCTCTGAAAAACATTTTTCTTTCTCACACATCACTTTACCCTGTTTCACTTCCTATGGCTGGTAGAAGAACATTTCTCATGTGTCATCCCCATAAACACTGTTTCCTGCTAGACTAATAGAGAAATCCCGAATTTTTCCACTGTTTTTTAGAGTTAGCATTTGTACAGTTAAAAGCAATGAGAAGATCCAGCAATGACAATTTGTTGTAATTTCTTATTCCTATCTCTGTTGTGGAAAAGGAAAGCTTTAAAGTTCTGAATAGCAATTTTAAGATGTCAGTTATCTTAACAACAGTTAATACTGCAAAGGTTTACTAGATAGGATATCTACAGTAAGTAAAATTTATTATTACTAGCTCTTTTTTATCTTATATTAGTTAATGAGGAGAATGCAGAGCCTGGGTGTTAAGACTACAAACACATGTTCACTTTCTCCCAAAACTGAGTTTTTAAACTGCTGTTGTCCTCTGATAATCGAACATAATCAGTTTGCGTAGTTTTTTTCTCACATAATTCTTCCAAAATTAAATGCTGGGATTTCAGTCCATTAAAGAATAATAACTAAATCTTTATTGTTCTGTTAAATATTTTTGCTTATTTGCAGAAGCTTCAAGAGCCATTTTGATAGATTACTTTGGAGATACAAACTCCCTTGCTTCTATAAATACAGCCTCAAAGCAATCTTGCTTTAAACAGAAAAGCAGATATCCACCACGCTATTTGTCTACATTAGTTAACAATAAAGTAATAAAGGACATGACTGAAACCTAAGAGAATTGAACTTTTGAGTTATGTGCCTCTGCTATCATTTTCTAACTTTCACAGTATTTTACGATTCATGAATTAGAACAGGGGTCTTGAAACTTTTTAAACAGGGGGCCAGTTCACTGTCCTTCAGACACTGTTGGGGTCCGGGCTATAGTTTGGAAAAAATTGAACGAATTCCTATGCACTCTGCACAAAAAGCAGGAAAAAGAATGCAATATTTAAAATGAAGAACAATTGTAACCAACAAAAACAAATAATATTTCAATGTGGACTGTGGGCCTGCTTTTGGCTAATGAGATGGTCAATGTTAGGTTCCATTTTTGTCACTGCTAGTCGTGGCAAGGGATGCAAGTGTTCATCAGTTAGTCCCACTGGTGCTGGCTGGTTTGTGCTGCCTGGCTTGTCCTGCCTGGGAGCTGGAGGGAGGGAGGGAGAGATGGGGGAGCTGCCCACCTTGCTGATGCCGCTGCCCTCCTCCTCAGCCCGGCCGTGAAGTCGGCAGGAAGTCATCTGCGGCTGCTTGATTCCCCCCCGCCCAACCTCCAGCAGGGGGTTTCTGTAAATACCGGCGGGCTGCATTGGAGACCCTGGGGGGCCGTATCTGGCCCGCAGGCTGGGGTTTGAGGACCCCTGCATTAGAAAATGTGCCAGTTCTCAGCAGACCTCTAAGTTCAAAAGTGTCTGAATATATTGTGTAACTCCATGCTATTGAATTAGCTGTGTGATCATTGCAAGACTGTAATGTATAAAGACATTGTAAAGGAAGAAAGTATAACTAATCATGCCGAAGAAAATAAATTCAATTCTTTACAACAGTAAAGTTTTGCTGCTGAAAGGAGTGGCTTCCAGTAGATCAGCATCACAGGAAGAATTTAATCACCTTTTGCGTTGCCCAAAAGATACCCTCACTCTCAGATATCCCCATAGAATAGTCTCTCGATAGCATTTTTTCTCAGTTGGCTCTATTCACAGTGTGTGGTCTTCTAAGCTCAGAATAGAAAAACATTCAAAGCAAATAAGCTGTCTTAGAAAGACAGTGAATTTTCTTGTATAAATTTCCAGTTACAGAAAAAAAGGGAAACCAGTAAACTAGTGCCATTTTGCAAATCTTTAGTTTTTGTCATAATTTAAGTCAGGAATCTGTTTTATTCCTTCTTCTCCCTTTGGCCTTCTGTGTCCAACATATGGACTTTTTTATTTTTAATGTCTGTCATATGAATAAGATAAATTAAAGAAACATTTCTCATATTTTCTTATTTTAGTGTTAGCATTATGATTCTCTCTACACATACTTATGTATTGCAGAGTTCTCATCTTGAATGGTGACAACTTATTACAATAATGATAAAGTTGAGGCAGGACATCCAAAGCATGTTTAGCCTTATATTTCTATCAAATAGAAATGTTCTTGTGTTTTTTAAATGCATTCTGTTATAGGAACACCACCTGTGTGACATCTCTCTGTCGTTGATAAATTGGATGGGGTTTATGTATGTAAACATGTATGCAATGTCATTTGTCAGCAGAGAACTTGGTTTACACATAAAACATGGGAGTTGCTGTCAAGAACGAGTAAAATCATTTCTTACATCTTTGCATCTGAACTTTGAGTGCATTAATGTATTTAAGTCATGCACAAAACTTACATAGTGGGACTGTCACGTCCTGCTCAGAAGAGGAAAACAAAAGAGTTAGACTAGTAAATCCCCAGTACCTGAAACAAAGGTGAGACAAGTCTCCAGGTCCACAAATAAGCATTTACTTTCACATGCTACTTCTTTGGAATCATGATAATTGGCGATAGTCACTATAAAAGGTATATGAAAAATTGTGACAGTATAGTATGCTTTGAGCTACTTTATGATAAGAGAAAGAAGAAAAGAGGAAAGAGTTGGGGGTTGAAGGAGATCACCTGTCTGGGTTCCTGCATTGGTAGTCCCGTTAGAGAGTAGCTCCGAGGAGAAAGGTCTTGGACAAGGGCATCAGTGTGCCCTTGTTGACAAGAAGTTCATTGGTATCCTAGAGTGCATTAATAACTGTGTGACCAGTACATTTAGAGTGACAGGGAACTACTGGAGAGAGTCCAGTAGAGGGCAAAAAAGATGATTTGGGCCCTGGGGCATCTCTCTCATGAAGAAAGGTTGAGAGCTGAGACTATTTGGCCTAGAGAAGACTGAGAGGAGACCTTATCTGTGTATATAAATATCTAAAAGGTGGCTGTAGAAAGGATGGATCCACCGTCTCCCTTAGCACTCATGGGTGACTCTCATCAGCACCCAGGGATTTATGTACATCCAGTTTGCTCAATTGATCCCTAACCCAGTCGTCATCAACCAGGGCAAACTCCTGTCTTGCCTCAACTTCCTCTGGAGCCTCAGCAGTCTGGGGCTTGATATCCAGCAGCCTCCAGAAGTAGAGACAGAGGCAAAGAAGATGTTCAATATCTCTGCTTTCTCTGTATCCTCTGTCTTCAGGGCACTTACCTCATTCAGCAGGGAGCCTACATTGCCTTTAGTTTTAGTTTTACCTGCAATGTGTTTGAAAAAGCCCTTTCTGTTGCACTTGACCTCTCTTGCAAGGTTTAATTCCAAGGAGGCCTTGACTTTCCAAGTTGTGTCCCTACATCCTCTGACTAGGGCCTTATAATCATCCCAAGTGGCCATTCCCTCCTTCTATGACCTATAGACTTTCTTTTTCCTCTTGAGTTTGCCCAGCAGCTACCTGTGTAACCACGCAGGTCTTCTGGCTCCCTTCCTTGGCTTCCTACCTGTTGGAATGCTCTGCTCCTGGGCTTCAAAGAAGTGATCTTTGAATGTTAACCGGAGAAGAAGGACCCAAGTAACTATAGACGGGTCCATGCACATCAAGGGCAAGAGGGTTATTAGAGACAGTCAGCATGGCTTCACCAAAGGGAAGTCATACTTGACCAACCTGATAGCCTTTTATGAGGACATAACCAGATGGATAGATGATGACAAAGCAGTGGATGTGGTCTGTTTTGACTTCAGTAGAGCCTTTGACACAGTCTCCCACAGGGTCCTTGTAGCCATGCTGAGGGAGTGTGATGTAGATGACCGGGCAGTGAGTTGGATTGTGAACTGGCTGCAGGACAGAATACAGAGAGTAGTTGTCAAGGGGACAGAGTCCAGTTGGAGGCCTGTATCTAGTGGAGTCCCTGAGGGCTCAGTACTGGGACCAGTACTGTGATTCTATGTCATATACTGAATTTTTACAGTATATTGCAGGGCAATGTTTTCTTACCCTTAATATTCATTATTAAGTCAGTCAGGGCAATGCCCTGTTAATAAGAGCTGGAATTTTAGGAAATACCTTATGAAGCATATCAAAATGCCAAAACTACAAAATGAATAGTGATGCATACAATTTAGAACCACCCTTGATAAGAAACCTTTTGTGTAGAAAGGTTCTCAGAAACTGGGTTGGGCTTTCAACTCCTATCTCTAATGATACGAGGATTCAAACTTGTAGAGGGAGTAAACCTGTTTTGATTAATGTGACATATCATGGACAGATTCCAATATAGAAAGTGTGATGCAAGTTTAAATAAAATACATTGACTTTATCAAGAAGCATTAAAAAACTTTTCTGTGTATAACACGAGAGCATCTTTCAAAGTTAAACTGTTTTAGTTTGGATACATGTTGGTGGTATGTTTTCAGTAACTGTAATCTGATCACATCACCTAAAAAAATATTTGGCAGAAATGTGAAGCATATGGAAATAAAAAAACCCATGGAAAACATCTGCTAGCTGCCTGAGGTTAAAAATAATGTTTTTAAAGGTTAGGTGTTCCTCTGTTGTGTTTAAATGTCTCTAGGATGTTGTCAGACATAGAATAGTAACTGAGGAAGATGCAAAACTGACCATTAACCTAATCTGATTAATGGCATGATCCATTCCTTCTTTAAATATCTCTGATTTTACCTGCTAGCTAAACCATCATGATAGTGTATGTGAATCATGCAAAGCATGCGTAAAGTTATTGTAGTTTAATAATAAGGTGTTAGGAAAGAGTTAACTGTGCCAATTTTCTGTTGTAAGTTCAAGTGAACAAGAAATTTTACTGAGTAAAAAGGCAATTATTTTGACTAGAAGGTCGATCTTCTATTAATAAGGAAATAATGGGTTTTACAAATGAATGAATCTTTAATTTTAGGAGAGATGAAAGAATGTGGTGATGAAACTGAGGTCAAATTGAAAGTTTAATATATCAGGAACCTTTGTCACTGAAAAAATAGTGAATAGACTAATTCATTTACAAATTGTAATGAATTCCTATTGAGAATTAATTTTCTCTGGACCTAATTCTTAAACAAGAAATGTACTTGACCCTTGAAATCAGTCTCTTCTGATACCATCCTAAACTTAGTTACAGCTTCCTAAGTTCAACATGATGAAACTTAGAGTTATTATATATTTTCTTAAATAACTAATATATCAGAATGCAAGCATTTTTAAATTGCTTTTTTAGTTTTAGTACACATCTGAATTCTTACTTCAGTTCCTTCTGAATATCCTGAGTGGACATTGCTGACTCTTAAATAAGTGAATGTAGATAACATTATGTATGTAATATACAGAGTTAAGTATATAATATACAGAAAATGTACATACAGTGAATGTATGTAGTATTATAATGTATGTAATATCACGCTGAATGGATTTAAATCAGTTGGCAGCTGGTTCCAAGTGGTGTTCAGTAGGGCTCAGTATTGGTGACAGTCTTATTTAACATCTTTGTCAGTGAACTGAATGCATAGATTGAGTGCGCCCTCGGCAAATTTGCAGATGATACCAAATTAGGCAGATATGTTGGTCAGCTTAAGGGTAGAAAAGCTCTGCAGAGGGACCTGAACAGGCTAGATTGATGGGTCGAGATCAATTATAAGGTCTAACAAGGCCAAGTGTGGCATCCTACTCTTCATTTACAAGCCCATGCAATGCTCTAGGCTTGGGGAAGAGTGACTGAAGAACTGCCAGATAAAGACCTTGAGGTGCTGATTGACAGCTGGGTGATCATGAGCCAGCAGTGCGCCCAGGTGGCCAAGGTTAATGGCATCCTGGCTTGCATCTAAAAGGGTCTTTATCTGAAAGTTGATTATTCCCCTGTACTTATCACTTGTAAGGCCTCACCTGGAACACTGCATTCAGTTCTGGGCACCTCAATACAAGAAGGACAGTGAAATGCTGGAGTGTGTCCAAACAAGGGCAACAAAGCTTGTGAAGGGCCTGGAAGACAAGTCTTATGGGGAGCAGCTGAGGGAATTGGGCTTGTTTAGTCTGGAGAAAAGGAGGCCGAGGGAAGACCTTATTGCTCTTTACAACTGCTTGAAAGGAAGTTATAGAGAGGTGGGAGTCAGTATCTTCTGCTAAGTCACTACTAACAGGAAAAGAGGAAATGGGCTCAAGTTATGCCATTTAGTGCTCTTTACAAAACAACAGGTGACATCTGAGTTAGTCATGATAGTACTTATGACTTATTTCCCTTTGCATATGGTTTACTTCAGGTAGAATGTGGTAGCTGCTAGTAGAGAAGCAGTTTAGGATGCCCTCCTGAGGTACAATATTTCTTCTGAAGATTCTGTTAAGTGTATTTAACTCATGATTTCAACCATAGATGGAAGGAAAAGTAACAGCTTTTACTTGGTTTCGAAATGTCTGTTTGAAGAAGACACCTTTTCCGTAGACAGAACTAAAGAATTAAATGGTAGTCTGCAATTTGATTGGTTTTGTGATTCCATTATGCTTGAAAATTACGAATCAGGAGGCTTAATGATATTGGAGGCAGTTAATCTGACCATTCAGTTGCTTGTAAATTACACTTTTCCTGGAGTGCTTCTGCTATTTATTGAACAATTTAATCCATAATATTTTAGTGAAGGAAAAACTGTCACAGGATTGTAATCCTGCTGCCAGAGTACCATGTGTCTGGCTTGCTGTCTTTCATATGTTCAGGCTCTTTGTGGTCAGTCTTTGATCTTGTGAGATGGTGACATGATTTCGAAAGTTTCCCTTGTGGTATTATCTGTTGAGCTTGCATTCAACTGCCAATTTAGCTTGTAAATTCCTTTTTTGGCCCATAATTGTTTTTGTAACTTGAACTTAGCTTGAAGAAAACAAGTTTTGGGGGAAAAATACTTCTGTTCTTGTTAGTATAATCGAAACCAGTTATTCCTCTGTTAATACCTTTCCACCCTAAAATGGTGATAAATTCCAGAGCTAGTATCTCTTTGATTCAAACATCACAGGTGCTGACCTGCAAATAGTCAAAATGCATTGGGTTCTTTTTTTCTTTTTGCTTTCTTCACTTAAAACATAAAAACATTCTCAATTGGGTTTCCAAAACTAGGTACTTTCTGTAATCCAATAATTATAAATCATATAAAGTAACAGTAAAAAAAAAAGTAAAACCAGCTACTTATGTATACATTTGTATTGAAGAGTGGACAAACTCTCAGCCTGAGAGATCTGATAACACATACAACTTGTTATAAGATGAGCACTGTAACATTCCTGTAGCCTAGACAAGAATAAGCTGACAACCTTATGCAAATATGAACTGGGATAGTATTTGCATAGCTTTTTGATTGATAAGGACTGTTTCTGTTAGCTTTGGATGTCATATATGATCCAGGCAGGTTTGTTTTCAGGCTTAGGTAGTATTGGAAGTATTTTTCTTTAAGACATAAGAAGAATTTGTCCTTAAATCTAGTGTCCTATGTATGAAATATTTTTTGATGTCTAGAAAAAGAGGATGCCAGTTGCCTTACATGTATCTTCCTTTCATTCAAATCTGTGTCACAGGTGTAGAAAAGAAGATTTTTGAGAAGACCTTGGGTGTTTTTTGTTACAAATAACAATGCAGTAATTTCACTGCTTCATTACATTAGTAATTTTTACTAGGTTTCTCAAGGTAAATCTTCTTGAGGAAACTTACAAGTTAAAGCCAATGCAAAACTCCAAATTAAAAAAAAAATCCATGATTTAATGTACTTCTCACATTATAAAAGCTTAATTTACAGAGAATAAACTAGCAAAATGACAGATACTGCTGAGCATTTGCAATTGTGAGAACTGGCATCACAGAATCACAGAACATTAGGGATTGGAAGGGACCTCGAAAGATCATGTAGTCCAATCCCCCTGACACTGCAGGATCACCTGGACCAAGTCACACAGGAACATATCCAGGTGGGTTTTAAATGTCTTCAGAGAAGGAGACTCCACAACCCCCCTGGGCAGCCTGTTCCAGCGCTCTGTCACCCTCATCGTGGAGAAGTTCCTTCTGATGTTCCTTCTCCTATGTCCCCCAGAACTTGGATGAAGGAGAGGAAGCCTGGAGGAGGGAGTGCTCCCCACTAGTCAGCGTGGACTGGGTTAGGGATCAGCTGCACAAATTGAACATGAACAAGTCCATGGGCCCTGATGAGATGCACCCAAGGGTGCTGAGAGAGCTGGCTGATATTATTGCCCTACCGCTATCTATCATCTTTGCCAAATCGTGGCAGACAGGAGAGGTGCCTGAGGACTGGAGGAGATCCAATGTCACTCCAGTCTTCAAAAAGGGCAAGAAAGAAGTTCCAGGAAACTATAGACCAGTCAGCCTCACCTCCATCCCTGGAAAAATGATGGAACGGCTCCTGCTAGGCACTTCTTAAGCGGAAAAATGATGGGGCGGCTTCTAAAGCCACTTGGAAGAGAAGAAGGTTATCAGGAGTAGTCAGCATGGATTTATCAAGGGGAAGTCCTGCTTGACTAACCTGATAGCATTCTATAATGCAATAACTAAATGGTTAGATTCAGGGAAACCAGTGGATGTGGTCTACCTTGACCTTAGCAAGGCCTTTGACACCATCTCCCATGAAATCTTAGTGAGCAAGCTGAGGAAGTGTGGGATGGAACAACAATCCCATGCAGAGCTACAGGCTGGGGTCGGAGTGGCTGGAGAGCAGCCAAGCAGAAAGGGATCTGGGGGTGCTGATTGATCCCTGCCTGAACATGAGCCAGCAGTGTGCCCAGGTGGCCAAGAGGGCCAATGGCATCCTGGCCTGCATCAGGAATGGTGTGGCCAGCAGGAGCAGGGAGGTCATTCTGCCCCTGTACTCTGCACTGGTTAGGCCGCACCTTGAGTACTGTGTCGAGTTCTGGGCCCCTCAATTTAAGAGGGACATTTTGTTGCTTGAAGTTCAACAAGGACAAGTGCAGAGTCCTGCATCTGGGGAGGAATAACAAACTTCACCAGTNAGTTTCCTTCTCTGGGGACTTTCGAGGCCCGCCTGGATGCGTTCCTCTGTGATCTGTGTTAGATAGTTTTGTCCTGCTCTGGCAGGGGGGTTGGACTCGATGATCTCTTGGGTCCCTTCCAACCCCTAACATCCTATGATCCTATGATATTTATATTGAACCTCCTCTGTTCCAGCTGACACCCATTGCCCCTTGTGCTATCACTAGATGACACTGAGAACAGCCTGGCTCCATCCTCTTGACACCCACTTTTCACATATTTAATGAGGTCACCCGTCACTCTTCTCCAAGCTAAAGAGACCCAGCTCCCTCATCCTTTTCTCATAAGGGACGTGTTCCAATTCCTTCATCACAGTACAATCATACAGTTTTGGTAGTGGAGACTGAAAACACATTAATGTTTTTACCTTTCATTTCTCCCCTCAGTTTAGCACTAGGTTGACAAGACAGCACTGAGCATTCAAATAGATGTGCAAAATAAAGTATTTTATTATTTGAATTCTGAAACAAATAACTTGAGCTGATGCATCAAATTACTGTGATTCCTAGGAATTGGGTTGTATTTATAAGAGACAAATTTTTGGGTTTGAGGGTTAATTTTATTTCCTGCTTCCTAATTCATCTCCTTTGTTTCTCTTGTGGCAATACTGTATCGGAGGGAAGTTATAGTTGCAGTGGCTGTGAATTCTGTATAAGCTGTTAAATGCTTAAATGACAGTCTTCTGAAATTTAAATTATTTATTTGAATTAATTATTTAAATTAATCTCCTGTATAGACTTTTTATTAGTTTCATTTTCCAGTGTGAATTGTGCTAACGAAAATTCAATTTAAATGTCAGGTGAAACTGTTCAGTGTTCACTGCATTATTTCATTGTTGATTCTTCCCAATCGTGAGGTAAAATACACTTCAGTGCTTTAGCATGGTTGCTGATTATATTAAAAACACAAGCAAAATTTGAATATTTATGCAAATTTGACTGTTTATGTGTTTAACACTTCTGTGGTGGTTTAAAGATTAAATATTTCAGAAATTATTAATTTTAGTTTGTATGCAAGCTTTCAGATTTCAGAGCTCTTCCGAATGGTCTCTGAAGTTTAGATTTCACAGCCTGTCACCTAATCCTTGTTTCCCAAGTGCATATATACATTTCCAGAAAGTGTAGTAGATTTAGGAAATAAAAATATTTGGTTCTTAAAGCAGGTGAATTGCTTGATTGGATAGTCTGACTATGTCATCTAGGAAATTCCCAGAGAACAGTTCTTCACAGCTTGCTTCTCTTCTCCCAAGTCATGAACTCAGTATATGTCTTCTGTCATTATAGTTCTCAATTCTACGTAGAATAAATCTAGTAATTTCAATTCTGTTTACAAATGTGAAGCTGAACTGACATTAAAAATTGTAGAGATCATTGACCTCATTACAGTGGTCACTGTTTGAAAGCATGAAGACCTGATTATTGTTCCATTCCCCTTAGCAATATCCAAATGAAGAAAATCTGTCAGAGTTTGTATAGGAACAAGTCTCACAAAAGGATTGAGCAAAAGATTTTGCTGTCCTTAGTATTTACTGATTTTTCCCTTTTCTCTGGGGAGATGGTCTAGTACTCAAAACTATAGAATGGAATTGCAGACATGTTTATTTTGTTCCCTTGCAGTGGGCTTTGTAAGTGACCTTGGGCAAGACACTTAACCATGCTGCGTGTCTTCACAACTTCCAAATATGTGTTACAGCATTTTCTTACCTTGTGGAAACTGCTGTTTCACATAACTGGTGGTTAGATACTATGGTAACAGGGGCTAAATAAAGAAAGTAGGATACTTAATTTTATATTGAATTGCAGGTGCAAAGTCAAAGCTATAGGGCTGAAAGAAAGATATCTGAGAAGGACTGTAGATGTGCTCTCCTTCCCTTCTTTAGCTTTTGTTTTTTAACATACTTTTCTCTATACTTTTTTAACATCTTTTTTTTCCCTTTGACCAGTTCCTTGTGTTGATTACTTAAAATGTTCTCAGAGACTTTACTTCACCGCTGACAGTCCTCTACCTACCCCCTAGCATCAAGGGTTTTAGGTTTATAACAGCACCATTGTTCTTCTACTGTCGTTAATATCAGTGCTAAACAAAAATGAAGGCATTTTTTAAGTCCTTTTCTCTGTATGACAGCAGCAGAAGAAAAATAATTGCATATCCTCATTTGAGAGTTACTTTTTAATTCCCTGTGGATTTAAACAAATGCAATCCATATTATATGATTGAAATCCATAGCATCTGCTATTGCATCAGTTGATTTTTGGGGAAAATCTAGTTAATACAATAGTTATTGTTTCTTTCCTCCCCCCCCCCCTTCCCAGTTATGCTATGCTAGCATATTACTTGATAGCTTTTCATATGCTGGCAAGAGGGTGATACATTAAATTATTATATCAGGCCATTATATTAATCAAGGAATCGGTACCAAAATAGATGCTTGTAACTTCTCAGTTAAATAATAAGTAAAATAAATTTAGTTGTGTCAATAAACTCACCCTAATCTAGTGACTGTACCTCAAAGTCTCCAAATATATTTTATAGTAATATTTTATTGTTACAAAGTGCGACAGGCTTTCCTGGATTCTTTGTTTATTAAGAATATCAGGTTCTGTAGGGGAAAAGTGTTATGCATCACCCTTATATAAGGACACAGGAGTCTGTCTGTGAAAAGCTGATTAATAATGTATAGTTCTGTGAGCAACATAAATAAATCTTAATTCTGTCAAATGTCATAGGATCACTTGTCTTACCTGAGGCACTGAGCATGCTTACTGGATTTCTTCTTTTGCCCTCACACAGTTTTTTTGGAAGACTAAGCTTACCTTAAGCCTTTAAAGCATAGCCACATTCTTTCTAGACGTCAAATGATAATGTGTTTGTTTTGATAGCAGGGAGGAATGATAGACTCCTGAGTTTTAGAATTGTTCTTCATTAGGTACTTCAGTGATTGTCATTATTGACAACCTTCAGCCAAATGCGTACTCTTCCATTGTTTAGCACATTTCAGTCCGTACAGTCTTCTCTATTACAGTCATAGCTCTTCTTCTAAATGTGTAGCTATTCCTGGAACATAAACAACCCTAGATTTTATTTAATAACAGAATAAATCTTATTCTATAAAATAATTTTTAGTTCAAACATAGTACCTTTTATCCTGTGGCCAACATAAGCATTAAATACAAAAACTATAAAAAACATTTTGAATACAAGTTGATGTAATGAGCATTTGCTAGTTAAAGGGGTTGGATGGTTTTTTAAAATTTCTTTTAGTATTCTTTCTAAAATATGAAAACCTGTGCAATAAGGCTTTTTTCAGAATTCTTTAATGATTTAAAAGTTAGATAGTTTCTAACTTTTTCTGGATTCTGAATTACAGTTTCTGTTACCGTCTTAAAGTCTTTTCCTTCTGGTTAACATCTACTTTAGCTGCAGCAGTACAAGTTTGTTTATGAGGACAATATCATTATATATGCCTAGAAATGGATAAAAGTATTCACTCATTGTGTATTATTTTGTTTCTCAGCTCTGAGATAGCTCAGCAGTTTCCAGTGGTTTCATACTGCCTTAACATCTGATTTAAGTCTGCAGAGCATGATTAAGTTGTGAAGTAGCCACACAACTTAATGAAGTACTGCAAAGAGAGTGAGTAGCATTCCACGAAGCTGTTTGAAGCTGATGCCATAATGATATTGCAAACCTCCAGGTGAATTGTGAAAGAAGTTATATAATATTGAGTGTAAACAATGAAATGAATTTAAAATTTGAAACAACATGATCTTGGTTCTGTCACCGTAGTTTGGAGTACTGCAGTTTCCTTAGAGGATGGAAGGAAAAAGAGCTTATGAGTTAAGACATTAAAATTAGTGGGGAGGAAGCCTGATGCAAAATGAAAGTCTGGTATCTAGATGGAGTGTTGTAGCTTTGTGAGCTATCCTTGTCCTCAACCTCAAATCCTTTCTGAAGATGCAAAGCCAGAAGGTGTGACATGTAGTATAGCTTGGATTTGTACACGGATGACTTGCCTGAAATTCATTGACTCAGGAAATAATGACTAGTAGGGCTTTCAGCTGATTTGCTTCACTGTGTTCCTTTAGAACACATCCCCTCAGTATCTTATACTTGCTAATAGCCAAATAATGAGCTGAATGATTTTATCAAATAGTACTGAAGGAAATCCCCAAAAGAGAATTTGACTTAACACCTTCCAAATTTGACAAGGGAACAGTATGGACTGTATAGATTATGCAACAATAACTGTTTTAATTAGGCTTGTTTCAGCAGATGGATGTACCATTTTGGGACAGCATAATAACTGAACAGTCACTCTAGTAACTTATTTCATCAAAAAAAAAAAGCTTTTCCAGTGATGGCAATCTGGACAAATGTGCTGCAACTTCAAGAAGCTAATGCCAGCTGGTGAAGACAGCTCACAGCGAGCTGGCAGACTGCTGTGCTCCAAGCCCACACCTTTTTGGGTGACTCATTTTTTGTTCCTGCTCATGCTCAAAGCCCAAGACAAAGCATTGATCTGTTCATGCAGTGGGATGGACAGAGTAGTTTTTTCTGTTTTATCTGCACATCTGAAATGTTAGACAAATTATCAAATACAAGAAATGTTGGGTAGAAAACCTACACACACTTAGTGTTGACTGCATGAGAAGCCCAGCTGCAATGATTTTGTATAGTTCATCACGCATCTGACCACGGTGTCACTCAATTTTAAATGAACAATGAAAATACTGAAATTGTCTGGACACGGTAATGACATTGGTACTCTAAAATATTCCATTACTTTCTGTCTAATATCTAATATCTAAATACTGATTTCATCCCTATATTTTACTATTCCAGTATTTTAATTAAAATTGAATTTGAATATCAATTAATATGCTATGTTATAGTATCAAATATTGCTTTTGGAAAGGAGGACATCAAGTTCAAACCAGTTTTGTCTTAGAAACTTATTTATCTTTCTTTTTTAACTGTGTAGTACATTTTTTCTCATAAAGTGGTTTTGTGCTAATTAAGTCTGTTCTTCAAGCAGCAATACAGTAAAATCAGACAACTGAAGACAATCTTATATGTAGGTGCCCCATAAAACAGTGAATTGAATTCTCTAGACTAAAAGATATTAACTTAGTTCCTAACACCCTTGCACTGAAGGGTCATACAATAACAGCCCTATTGCTCATTTGGTACTTCAGGTAGTCTGGAATTTGACATAACAGAATGACTTCTAAACAATAATAAGCACAGCAGACTTGGATGACACTCAGAAGAAGATGGACATATTTATAGAATATTGTTTCCTCAGTTGAGTGGTGAAGGTGAGGGGGGTGTGGGGGAGGATAAAAATCACCCCTCTGTTAATAGAATAGTTTTAAAGGTAAACATTGAAGTTCTACATTCCTAAAAAATACTTTTCCTCAGTTTTCTCAAAGGAAAAATTCTGCACAAAAGAGAAGTGAGGAATGTCTTAAAAAAAGAAGAGGTTGACATAAAGTTAGCTGTGAAGGTATTACTAAAATAATTTGTGATGTTTGAATTTATGATCACAAATATTAATTTTATAATTAAAAAATGTCCTGATGATTTCTTTTGTAAATAAAAGACTGCATTTACAAAGCATCTTCCCCTCAATGTTCTCTAGTTGTCAGTGATTTGCAGATACTTCTGGCAGACAGTAAATCTGCAAGGCAATATGAAGTATCTGTAAAAGATGGGAAGAGAAAGAATCCAGTTATTCACACTGGAAATTTCTCAGGATGTCCCTGTCAACACAAGGATTTACACTGAAAATGGCATTAGCTCTTCATGACAATAAGCAGTCAGTCACGTTAAATTCAAAACAAAATGGTCTTCAGTAGGGATTTCAATTTAATAATGCACCCGGTACTGTGGAGGCTTGGGTAGCAGAGTTTAGATTTGCAACTGTGTGCACTCTATCACAAACACGTGTGCCATGTTCTCTGTTTGTTGGGTGGCTTTTTTAAACAGGTTAGTGCGATTTAGTAATTTTAAGCGAATTAGTTGATTTTTCAGAAAATTACTATAAATTTACATTTCTACTACAAAACTGCATTTTATGCACTATTTTCTAAAAATAAATGACCTACCTTAGATCTGCATTTTACGTTCAAAAGAATAAAGAATTCTCTTTCATATGGAGAAGAGCTTTGTGTTTTAGTGGCAAATCCAGTGAAGAGCTCTAGAAACAATTATTAACTCCTTCTATTATAAACTTAATTCTTACACAACATTCCTGCTCTTGAAGTGCAGGCGAAAAAAGAGAATTTTTTTTAAAGTAATTTTTGTATTGAATTATTAGAACAATAAAAAAAAAATTCATCTACTAATCTTGATCAACTTGCTGCATGAACTTGCTTTTTATAGAATTAAATAAAGCAATAGAATTAAATAAGCCAAGTATGAAAATTCACCTATTAAATGACTTTTCCAGATAATCTTCTGGTTATGCATATCATCATACATAAATTTTAGTAGAGATTGGTTTATAAGTTTTATAAGTTTTGTGTGCAGAAAGCATCCAGACCATGTCCCAATGGGCTATCAGTGCCGTATTGATATGGCAAAATTGATTTTGTTAGCTTCTCATGTTATGATGTTTTAGGAAACAAAACTATTTCCCATAAACTGTTGTGTATCGTAAATTCAGTACCCTGGTCATTCTTACGAAGTGTGACTTTGCATCATCCTTGTAACTACACACAGCAGTTCATCATATCTTTTAGTAATTCTACATAAAAGACCAAGAATTTTCCAGGTTTCTGTAGCCTTATTAGAACTCAAGATTAGGAAATAATTTCAAGAATGCAATTAGCCATGGCTTACCTTTCCTAAAGGCTACATCGTTATTTCTTTCATTTTGTCCATCATGTAAGATATTAGTAGGTCCTCTGCTCTTGTCATAGATACTTAAGAGATGTTCTGCATTTGTTAAAAAATATTATCTCTTTTTATAAGTAAAGAACCATAGAATTGTACTGGTTTTGATAGGTAACACAATTAAATAAAAACCTCTTTCAATTTATGGTTCTGTCTCAAGTATGACTTTTCAAAGTGACATTTCAATACATTGAAAAGTCACTCTTGAAAGATTTTTATTATTTGCCTAAAGTCTTAGTTTTAAGCCTCAAATGTAGTTCAGACTTGTTAAAATTCCTTAGGTTCTTTTTTTTCCGTTACCATTTCAAAACTGTTTCATCGTAGCATGTGCAACCTTTAGAAATTATTGATTGCTTATTGATTGTTTTGAAAGTGTTACACAGGTCTTTGAGTTTGTCTTTTATGCTGTTACTTCTTTTAGTGCTGAGTTTTGATGTATAATTCATACCCAAATGAGTTGTATACTTTTTTCTTGTTTGGTTTGCTTTGAAAAGTAGAGTTAACCCACTGAGAAACAAAATGACTACATAAAAAACCCCCACATTTCGCCTTTCTGTTTATTAAATATTATATATGAGAAGTGTTTTAAATGTTCAATGCATTAAACTGCTTTGACAGTATCTTCTTCTTGGATTTCCTTGCAGATGGATTTTGCCAGTGTGTTTAACTGGCTCTGTAAATAGAGTGTGGTCTCAAGGTCATACTGTACTCAGTTGATTTCATTTGGGTGGAGAATCCAAAGTTGTTGTGATTTGCACTTCATTATTTGCTTTCTATACATATGGTGAAGAAGGCAGTTAGAAATGCTCTTAGAATTCCTTGATAGTCTGGTGTACCATTGTTTTTAACATGTTTGGAGAAAAATACCATAGCTTGCAAGTGGTGTGCAAGTGATTTTAGCTAGATGAGTGGCTTACCGAAGTTAATTTTTGAAGCTCATATTTGTTTATTTTGGCAAAGCTTTGGATATTGTATCTCACAGCAACATACAGCTAGACAAGTCTGTAATACTTTGGGTGAACAGTAGTTGGATGAATCGGACTCAAAGAGTAATAATGAATGTGGTTATATAACGTTAAACACCAGTCACCAGAGGGGTTCCTCAGGGTTCCGTTTTAGTGCTGAGGCTCTTCAATGTTTTCTTATAAGTTGTCTAGGCTAACAGCGTCCTGGGGTGCATCAGAAGGGGGATGGTTAGCAGATCAAGAGAGGTTCTTCTNGATGTGTTCCTGTGTGACTTGGTCTAGGAAGCCATTATACTTGTCCTATCAGTACAATCCTCTGTAAGAAATCTCTCCCTAGCTTTCTTATAGGCCTTCAGATATTGTAGGGTTACAATAAGTTCTCACTAGGGATTTCTCTTCTCTGAGCAAAGCAACTCCAGCTCCCTCAGCTAATCCTTGTTGGAGTGTGTTCCATTTCTCTGATCATCTTCATGGTCCTCCTCTGGATCCATTCAAAGTGGTCTGTGTCCTTCTTGTGCAGAGGGCTCCAAACTGGATGCAGTTCTCTAGCTAAACCAAACATAGAATCATAAAATCGTAGAATGACTGGGGTTGGAAAGGACTTTAAAGGTTGTCTAGTTCCTGGAGAAACCATGGATTTCTGTGAGGGTAGAGAGACTACAGAGACATCTGGGTAGACTAGAGAGCTCGGCAATCACCAACTGTTTGAAATTTACAAAGACTGAGTGCCAGAACAGGATAATCTTAGATACAGATACAAGCTGGAGGACCCAATGTTGGAGAACAGTGTCATGGAAAGAGATTTAATGGTTTTGTTTGAATGTGAATCAACAGTGTGTGCCGGCAGCCAAAGGGCCCACTAGGTGTATTAAGCACAGCACAGCACAGCTAGCCAGTTAAGGTGTTGTTGCACTGACCTTGGCTCCATGTTGAGTACTCTGTGCAGTTTCAGACACCTCAATACAAGGACTTGAATGTTTTTAAAATCTTAAGTCCAAATAAGGAGCCTCATACAAGTCTTGTTTTCATCCTGTTTTCCCTCCTTCCTGTTCTACTTATGCCAAACTACGCTGGCAAGTGGATTTTGCAAAGTCTAGAGATATACCACAAGCAGCACTTTTTTCGATGTCTGAATGAGTCTGTTTCCTGCACTGAATGTGTAGCTTGTTCAATGTATTTTAGTCTGATTTGCTTGAGATCAGCAAGCATTTGATAAGCAGTAGTACGCTCAAGTGTAAATGTGCAGCTACGTGAAAGACAGATTAGTAGCTTCACTGCTGTTGAGGAGGTAGATACAGCTCCTTTTGTTTGTTTTACAGTAAATAGGAATTAGTTGGGCTGGTGGTGCAGTTTCTAACTGGAAAACACAGTGCTGAATAATTCCATTACTTTTTAGCTTCATTCTGATTTGGTGGAAGGGAGTGATAGATGGAATTTGTTTCAAATGACATGACAGCTTAAAGATGTGGATCTGAAACTGAATTAAGTGAATGGAGTCTCCAATTATGAACAGCATGGCAAAAAATTTACTGTGGAAGATGCAAAAAAAGTTGACAGAACTCCCTTTACTGGGCAACCATTGCATCTTTGTTTGACAGCAATGTCCTCGGGCTCTCACAGAGACAGCAAAACCTCCCAGTATAGTAAACCCTGTCAATTTAAATACAGGATCACAAAGTTTTGCTTTCTTTTACAGCATTCAGACATAGCAGCTGACTTAATGCATTTAATTACTTGGGTCTGATGTTCTTTGCATGATGTACCGTGAGACACTTGGCATTCAAAACTCATGAATAAATCTGGTTCTGCACATGGACAACATGGACATTTTAATTCAATTTGTGACAAAGAGGAAGTCTTCACAGATATTTGTCTTGTGTTATCTTGACAAAGGTCTTTGCTGAGGTATATAAGTACATATTTGATGTCAGGAAGTTAGGTCTCAACATCATACTGCTTTGCATTCTTTTTCTTCGTTCTTAAGTTAATTCAGTTCTAGGAAAAGAGCACAGATTGACAGCAGGGAAGACTGAAGGCCTTACATTTGTACCACTGCACAAATGTAAAAAGGGCACTGTCAGTGTGTGCTGCTCAGTAGCTGTTTTCAGCTGGCTAATTTTTGTTTGCTTCGTTGTTAAGCACTGTCAAAGAGTTTTGAAAAGTAATGCTAGGTGGGATATTTCCCAGATTTTGGTATTTTCAGAGTTGTGGAATTCATGGGAGAGGCAGAACTTCTTTTACAATGTCTAATTAAGTTGTCCATTTAATCTTGTTCTTTAAGCCTCTTAACTTTTGTAAATGACCAGTTGCTTAAAACTCTGTATCATCTTGCTTTCTGCGTTGTTTGAAAACTCCAAAACCTTGAAATTACCACAAAAGGTTTTAGGCTCTCTTTCTCTCTCTCTCACACACACTGTCTTCCCTTTATTTCGTTGATTTTACTGTATTTATCCATCTGTTTGCTCTGCAGTCTTTTAACTGCATCCAGGCTGTTGATGCTTGTAAAACCTTCTTTGTATGACAGGAAACCCACAATAATCTAGATTTAGGTTTAATTATATTAAACCCTAAAATGAGCTCTGTGCCACTCTGTGATAGGCAGATAAGTATAGCAAGCCAAAAAATTAATAATACTGCCTAGCATAAAGAGACAGAAACTTGGTGAAAATAAAGTTTATAATTGGGTATGTTCTATGGATGAATATAAAATTAGCATTTTAAGGAGATGTTTAAAGTATTAGGCACCTACTGAATGCAAGTAACTTGAATTATCCATTGACAGCTTTTTTATTTGCATGTCAGAGCTTGCAGTGCAAGGGATCTTGAGACTTTTGAGCTAGCACTATAAAGTAAATTTTCCTTAATACTGTAAAATGAAGATGTTGCTAAGTGAAGAAACTTTTTGTGATTCCTCCATTATTTATTTCTGTTCTGCTAGAAATGGACAATAGTTTCCCAGGATTTTTGAATCAAGATTGTAGAATAAAGATATGTCCAAAGTATTAGTAATATTTGTACAATGTGCTCAAAAGGGTGAAGCTCAAGTGAGGACAGGAATATGAGTTGAGTGAATGAGATGCAATGTGTTTTGCTTTTTTCCATATACTGGCTATGAAAGTCAGAAATCAAAGATTGCATTCCTCTATGGATGATGACTAGTATAGAAGGTACGGTTTGTACTAGATTTTCAGTGAGCACATATGGGCAGAGCAGTTGGTTGCTAGAGGCAATGAAGTATTTATTGGGATTTTTATTGTGTTAATGATTTTCAGGCTGTGCTAGACAGGCAGAATTTAGTTAGCCTTGAACCTTAAAAAGCTGAAAACAATGGTGTCACCACTGTTGGTAAGGCTAGCCTTCTCATAAGTATTTACAAATGTATTGGTTTTTCTAAGTCTTTAAACATGAAAATACTCAATAGGGTGGTTTTACTCCTGAATTTATTTATGGTCACGTTGTTTAAATACTCAAATTCTTTCATATCCCGTTGTGTATATATGTATATATATATATATATGACTACATTTTGCAGGTCTCCCTTAGTTTCTCTTCAGAGTGAGAGAACCATCAAGAACCTTCTGTAAAACTCAGTACTTTGGGACTTGGCCTTGTTCCTTGATTTTCCTGTCAATTTCTTTTGCCACAAGACTCAATGATAGGCATATTCTAATTCGAAAACTTACTGCTTGGACTTTGAAAAAGTCTACCAGCACACTGAAGTAAAATGTTCTACAAAGTTTTTGGCACATTTTTATTTTGGGAAATCGTTTGTTAAATGTTTATCTAGTTATTGGTTCTAAAAGTAGTTTGTGAACTAGTAGTTGGTAAAAAAGGTGAAATGTCTTTGTTTAACTTTTTAAAAGTATTCAGACACTTGACACATATTTTTTTATAAGGGTTAAGTTGTTAAATGAATTTGTAAAACCTAGTATTTTTCTACTGAAGGAAAATTCTCAAATCAGATTTTTCGAGACCTACCAATTACTAATGCAACTTATCAGAGTGGTATATACCAACAGCACTGAGGAAGACAATGTATCATCCAAAGAACTAAATTTTCATTACCATTAAGAGGAGTTTTTTTTAATAAGAATAATTAGCATGTTGTCAGAATAAAGAGGATAGAATAAAAAGGATAGCATTGAATCCTTTTTTTTACAATCACTGCTCTGAATTTACTAAAATGCACATTCATGGACTTATTAGAAATAAAATACAGAAATTAGAAAAGTTTGGTTTAACAGTAGTTTTAGTTTTCTGCACTGCTCATTGTAGCAGCATTGTCCTGCGTGGAGCCTGGGAGACACAACTGTATGGAAGGAGAATCAGTTTAGGAATTATTTGTGCTAAATGTAAATTGCAGCCTACTCACAATTACTTAGTTATTTAAGTTTAAAGAGCTCATTGATCTGTGATCAATATTCTTAGTAAATACATATGGACTTTCTAAGGATACACATTCTTTAGTATAATAATTTCCCCAAAATAAGACTCCCTGACTAAAAGGTAAGTGTCTAGCCTGTGTCATGTGTGCAGGCGCACAGGGTAATCTTCATTGTTCTCTGACTAAGTTGTTTGTTGACTGATTTACTTGGCAGTGATGCCCCCACCAGTCTTCAGGAAAGACTTCAATATTTTTTTGTTTCTTTTTGTGCCTTTGCTACTTTCTTAGCCGGTTGAATATCCAGCATAATGAACACACAGTCACTCAAAATTTCTGTTAGACTTGATATTAGGAATAATTTTTTCACAGAAAGGGTGGTCAAGCACTGGAATAGGCTTCCCAAGGAGGCGGTTGAGTTGCCATCTCTGGATGTGTTTAAGATCATTTGGATGAGGTGTTGAGGGATATGGTTTAGGGGTGAACTTGTAACGTAGGGTAGATGGTTTGACTCAATCACCTCAGGGGTCTTTTCCAACCAGAGTGATTCCGTGATTCTCTACTGCATGGAGGATTCAAGAACTGCTGTTGTGCTAGAATCTAATCACATACGTAATTCTTTGAATTGTTGAAACTATCCTGATAATTGATAACTATCTTCAGTCCTTGTAATCTCTAAGGTAAATGAACACAAAATCTACAAAGAACAGAATTATAGGATACTTGCCAAAGAATCACCACCTTATTTCTTTTTGTAGCTACTAATATTTCCCATTCAGCACTAGCTTAGCTAGCCAGACAAAACTAACTTCCCAAGATATTTCATAGTATGTAGTGAACCAGCACTTAAGGAAGAAATGATAAGTTAGAATAGCATCTGCAGGAAGCCAGATTCATTAGTCCTTTGGAGCCTGAAGCTCTTCTGGGCATCACTTTCAAACAAAGCAGTGTGCTCTCATGTATCACTCTAACCTATATAGCAGGGTTTATTTCTGGATCATGTAAAGAGTTGGAAAAACCAATGCTGAGCTCACAGGAGTTTGAAATGAAGACAGATCAGCCTCATGCAATTTTTAATTGCCTGTGATTGATTCCAATCTCGAGGATGACCAAATTGCTTTTTTGTGGAACAGATTTTAGAATTTTTTAGATATTATCAGTACTGTCATTTAAAGGCATTGATGTAATTTGTGTTCTGATGTACAGAAAGACCCAAGAACTCTGGTTAGAGTTTTTGAGGAGGTAATTTATTCGCTAGCGGGTACACAGGGGCTCGCACCACCACAGATGTGCACACAGCTGGCTCCCAAAACCATGATTATATTCCATAAAATAATACATACTCATTAGATTTCCCAATACGCCTAATACATAGTAATGATCTGACCGCTTCACATGTAAATTAAGTCTCCTCCCATTGAGGAGATGTTGTCTTTAGTGGTAGAACCTTCCTGCTGGTCAGTATTCCTTATCATAGTGGTAGAGCATGCTGGTCAGCATTCCAAAGCACTGTCCATCTTCTTCCTTATCTCTAACAATGCAACCTCCACAATGGACAGAGTCTGGCTTGTTATCTTGTTCAAGGTCTATTTGCCTTCATTGCTGGAGGCAGCTGTTTTCCAAGTTTTGCTTGTCCATCAGTCAGTTCCCAGATAAAATGCAGGTTAAAGGCACCTTTTTCCTTAAGGGTTCAGTAAGAGTGCAGTTTGCATTCAGTGTTTTCAAGTTCTCTCAAGAACTTTGTTGCTATTGCTTTGTTCTTGAGCACACAGATAAGCTTGGTGTGATAGGCAAAAAGGAAACCACCACATAAAGATAAAAATAAAAACATAAAAGAAGGAAATCCTTTAGAGGAAAATAACTAAAATTCAAGAATCTGCCCTTTTCTGTGTCGTAATTTGCATATAAATAGAACTTTGCATTATAAAACCTGACATTTATAAGCTAGGATTTCAGACATGCTTGTCTTAAGGAAT
The DNA here is from genome assembly GCA_013400115.1 of Rhinopomastus cyanomelas. NCBI lineage: Eukaryota > Metazoa > Chordata > Aves > Bucerotiformes > Rhinopomastidae > Rhinopomastus > Rhinopomastus cyanomelas. The sequence continues at coordinate 115,422 of VXBP01009172.1, forward strand.
GTTCCAAACTGGCTCATTCTAGACTTCTAATTTTTAATGGACTTCAAAACTGTTAACTTTCCAAATACTAAATAGTACATGAGGAGCCAAAACTTATCTCATTGGTGCTACTTGCCCTAACCAAGATGTGCCACTAACTGAAATGTACTGAGACATAAATATCAATTCATCGAAATATTTCTATTGCCTATACACCTGAATATTTCTGTGGGCTATCAGGGTTTGTTAATGTCACTATGTAGAAAGTCAGTCTGTTTTCTGTGACAGGCTGTATGGTATCATAGTTGTTAGAGTGACTGGCAGACAAAAAACCAAGGAATAAGAGAACAATTTCATGAGTTCTGTTGGTTTAAAGCCTCTGTCAAATCCAAAGTGAAATGAAATCACTGAATTACTCATATTGAGCTTATTGGTCTCTAAGTCAAGACTTTAATTCTTCAATGCAAGCAGTCAGTTAAACGTATGTGGAGGGAGGAGGGTATGCTTTATTTTCAGTGGTTTTAAAGTCTTTGCTGTCTTCTAAACATGCTGTTTTGAGTATACCTCAGATGGGGATCTTTATGTTACACGGGGCTGGCAGGCAACAGATGAAACTCAACTGTCTCAGAGGGGGAAAAGAATCCTTGCGTATGAGCTGGCTGCACTCATTGATAGGGCTTTAAACTAGGTCCGATGGGGGAGGGGGATAAAAATGAACCTGCCAAAGTTGACCAAAAAGGTGGCAGGCTCAAGTGCATCTACACTAATGCACGTAGCATGGGAAACAAACAGGAGGAGCTTAAAGCCATTGTGAAGCACGACTGCTATGACGTAGTTGCCATCACAGAAGCATGGTGGGACGACTCTCATGAGTGGAGTGCTGCAATGGATGGGTGTAAGCTCTACAAGCGAAACAGACAGGATAGAAAGGGTGGCGGGGTAGCTGTCTATGTTAGACAGTGTTTTGAAAGCATAGAAGTTAATAAGTGCGATGGGTCAGTTGAATGTCTATGGGTTAACTTGAAGAGGGCCAACAACATAGATGTCCTGCTGGGAGTCTGCTATAGACCACCCAACCAGGATGAAGAGACTCATGAATTACTCTATAGACAACTGGCAGAAGCTGCAAAAT
>VXBP01009173.1:0-18507 GCA_013400115.1 Rhinopomastus cyanomelas
CTGAGGGAGCTGGGTCTCTTTAGTTTGTAGAAGAGAAGAATGAGGGCTGACCTCATTAATGTCTATAAATACATGTGGGGTGGTGTCAGGAGGATGGAGCCAGTCTCTTCTCAGTGTCATCTGGTGATAGGACAATAGGCAATGGGTGTAACCTGGAACATATGAGGTTCCATATAAATATGAGAAGGAACTTCTTCACAGTGAGGATGACGGAGCATTGGAACAGGCTGTTAAGGGGGGTTGTGGAGTCTCCTTCTCTGGAGACATTTAAAGCCCGCCTGGATGTGTTCCTGTGCGTCTTGGTCCAGGTGATCCTACTGTGTTGGGGGATTGGACTAGATGATCTTTCGACATCCCTTCCAATTCCTAATGGTTCTATGATTCTATGATCTTCTTCAAAAAAGAAGCACATTAGTATGAAGCCAAGCCAATTATGTGTGTTTCAGGAGCCTACAAGAAAATATGCCTTAGAAAAGTAGAGAGATAGAATAAGAAAGAGATAGGTATGCAGGCAGGCAGGCATTAGAAAATCTGTCCTTGACCTTCATATGCCAAAGAAATTATTTTTTTTTTTAGTTGGGGGAAAGTCAATCCCTTGAGGTAAAACAGAGGAGGAGAGAGAGGTAATAAGGAAATGAGTCAGACACAAAAAATTGTTGGCACATATAGACACTTCCTAGCAAAGGAGGATGGTTTTCAGCTGATCTAATGTAAAAAACCACTGGCTTTTACTTAGTTTGGTTTTTATTTAGTCTTCATTGTACCTGGAAATATTATAATATAATAAGTGGGGAAAAGGTGAGAAGCAAGACCTTTTTCTCTCTTCACTGCTTCCCCACATCACCCAGGGGAGCAAGCTGAAAGTCTGAATCAGTGTTTTTCTTTGGGTTTAGCTTTTTTTGTGATCCTTATATAGGATCTTTGAGAAGTGGCTGCACTGTAACCATTTAAACAGAGGTAAAACGTGCTTTCCTCATGGAGCTGTTTCTAATCAGATTGAAATAACTTGCATAACTGTATAATTATAATAATGATAACCGATATTTTATTTTAGATTTTATTATCCAAGGAACCCTGAAGAACTTTAAATTAATTGACCAGTTCCTGAGGCCTTCCTTGCTACAGAGGCTGATGAGCCTGATACAGCCACAATCCTGCCCAGCACTCAAATGTAATCCAGAGCTGGCTGGAGATATACTAAGAGCTTTACAACCTAAGCAGTATAAGATCTGTCAAAGCATGAAGCCTGTGGCTTATCACTATTAATAAATCAAAACTGTGATTGTGAAAAGCAGAAATTTAGGGGGCAGCAGGAACTCAAGTAGAACAAGTCATGAGGAATAATGCTTTTTTAACTTGCTTGGTAACAAAACAGGATGGAAAGACAGGAGGTTATATATTCATGAGGGCATATAACTCCAGGCATACATGGCCAAAGTTAAGCAAATGAGGGATATGGGTGGAAGATCTGTAGTTTTTGAGAGAAGCTGACCTTCTCTTGACTAAATTTGCCATTCAAGTTTACGACTATTTGCTTTTGTATTTAACTCTTGTTAGTTTGAGGAATCAGAAATTGAGATGGCACATCTGTACTTTGGCTCCCAAGGTACACAGGTACCATACACCTGGAAGGCAGAGCTTCTTCTCTGACAGTGTAGCTAGAATTTAAACAGCTATGCACTAAGGTAAATTTCTTAACCCCATCAGTGCAGTCCCATGGTCTTGTAATGTGAAAGGGGATTCTTTCCTTATTAAATATCTTTCTCTCTGTTTTCTATCCCTATTCTCTATGTTTTGGTACCTCTCTGTATATATTTGACTTCTAGTACAATTTGATCTCTACTACTTGTTCCAAAATAGCTATTTGGGCCACTGGAGTCAGGTACTACTTGCCACTTGCAAAGTAAGTCATCACTTTCACATAATGGTTTCAAAGCACTGTAAAGTCTGCATTGGCAGTTCTAGTGATAGAAAGGGATATGGAAAGGAACTACAGACTATTAGGTCCTAGCTTCTCTCCTCTGGTGTGTGTACCATGGGATTTCACACTGATCTAGTCTGTATTTTGTCCATCTGGTTTTGACCTACAAGTCTGTGAGTTTAAGCTGTTGACAAAATTCCTTTAACTTCTTTCCTTGCTACATGTATAAGAAGATGTGCCTAGATAAGGAAAATATGCAGAAAGAATAAAATCTCTGAACCTCTTTCCTTGAAGACACAATCAACTTTTGATGTAGGGTTCATCATCAGCTGAGGGGAGGGAACATGTCAGTATTCCTTTCACGGTATTGTCATTACTGTTCCAAAACGCTTTTCCTTGAAGAGACAAACATTTCTGCCGGGTGTTTTCAGTTTTCTGCTGGATGTCAGACAGAGTGTGGGCAAATCCAGGCAGCGCCCTCCTTCATTGTTCTCAATGTTGCTATGATGCACCCAAACTATAATAGCCTTCTAAGAACGGCTATATCTGTCTCAGCAGTTCTGCATACATCACAGCTAATGGAATACACATCAGCTAATGGCAGAGATATATCCCCACTGGGGATATAAACCATCCAGTCCCAGAAAGCCTCAATGCCACAAAGACAAAATAAAACATATAAATTAACATTGGCATTTTTTAAAATGTACGTTTTGTATTACAAACATGTTTCAAAACATAAACCAGCTTCATATGCATTTGCAAATTTATATAGGTGACAGCTTAGCCTCGTGCTTTCTGTAAGTTACAACGCAACCTTTTTTTTGGTTTTGTTCCTTCCGTTCTGTGATTGCAATAAACTTTGGCAACTAAACCTGCTTGAGAAATTACCTCAGGCATATTAATTAATTGACTCACCTATTACTTGCCTGACAGTATGCAGTGCTTGCAATTCCTCCCATTCATCCTTTTTCATCTCTGGCAGAATACTGATTGTCACATGGTAGGTAGAGAGTACTTTGTCCTCACTGGGTCCTGACTTTACAAGTTCAAGCACGAAGACCCCCGTGTTAGGAACTGAATTGCAGCACCCTTGAACTGTAGGTGCAGCCTCATCCTTAACTGTCTCACTCATGGAGAGTTAGACTGAAAGAAGTATGAACTTCATTATCACCTGGAAGCATTCAGAGAACAGTAACTCCATCAGTGTTGGTGTATATACTTAGTAAAATAAGGTGATCCATGTCTGGCTTGCATTGCCACATTTTTCAGTGTAAGCAACGACTCCCTTGGAGCAAAAAGCAGCGCTGTCAAAAATCTGCTTATACAAGTGAGAAGGATGGCCAATCAGATATGTGTCATTTCCATGAGATTCTGGCTTCAGGGCTACCTATCAAATGGATCGTGGATGAGTCAGGTTCTGGCAAAAGCACAGGAAGACCTCAGGAGAAAACGAGAAGATGATCTGATATTGCTGATGTTGGTGTCCCTACTTCTTGCTACAAGCTTAAAGGGCAAACAGCCAACTAAAAGTAGAAGTCCTGCCTGAGTAAATTCCTCAGAAACTCTGTCAGTGTAGAAAAAATCTTTTCCAAAGACTCTGGTGGTAGAGTGCGACATTGCTGTACCTGCCTGAGGTCCTTCACTGCCTGGTAGTTGTGTCTTAAGATGACAAAAGAACCAACACCACCCATATAGCATCACCTAATAGCTGCTCTCTCTCATCCAATCTAGTTCTCTTCTCATGCCAAGGAGAAACTGGCAGTAGTCAAAAACATACTCAGCTGAAATTCTTATACAAATTGTCTGTTAGCAAATTTTGGTAATTAACCAGAGAAAGGCCAGAAGTAAACCATGGAGGAGAGAGATTTTACATTACGTTTTTCAAAACAAAAAGATGAAGAGGCACTGGTGATGAAAATAACATGGAGAAGAGCATAAGGAGGACCAGGAGAAGGAAAAGATCATTTGGTGCAAGTAGTTGCATCATGCAGCTTAATCAAGATAAAATTAGTCCTTTCTTAAATTTTTTATTTTAATAAAAGGAGGTTTCTTCTGACTCTGTACCCTGAAGGTGAGCTTCCAAAAAGCAGCTCTGAAAGGCTCTTCACCTTCAGGCATTAACAAATTCTACTTTCTCTGCCCATCCACATAATTTCTTAACACGTATTTATGCATACTCACTCAAAGAATGTGACTGTCAGAATATCACACTCATGGGAAACCAGGTCAAAAGAGCAACCTTTTCTGCTTCTCCCAGAAATGTATTTATGGAGCTTTTTGAGTGTTTCACTGTTAGGTTAATGGAAGTTACTTTAAACTTTGTCTCATCAAGAAGTTAAACTTAAGTCCTGCTAATGTTTTGTTTCTATTATTGAGCCATCTGCCTATGCTAAATTTCTTGTGGATCTTGGTCTTTTCTGGTTCATATTCTACCTTTCTTCAATAGTGTGATCAGAAATACTAATCTGGCTTTATTATGAAGAAGTTTTGTGACTGAGGCGTCTGCAAATCAAACCTTTCACATTTGATTCCACAGGAAGGAGGCTGTCCTGTTGACATGTTGTTGCAAGATCTCTCTTGAAAACTTCATGACAGTAAAGAAACCAGTTTGCAACAGTCAGCTGACAGTGGGCTCATGCCATTAGGCTGAACAATTGCAGAATTTGTTTTTATTAGGGCTGCAGAATATTTTGATATCCTGAAATACAGGTTCAGCTGAGCAAGAGAAAAACGGGAAGATGGAAAAGACAAGAAACAGAATTTATGGTCCATGTTGGAGGAGAGGCTGATGACTTTCTGAGCCACCTCAGAGTCTTGTCGACATTTCAAGATGTGTCTAGACCAGGTGATGCACACAATTCCCAGTTTATGTGCTAGCTGCAGTACCAAACTAAGAAGACCTGATTTTTTATACAGTCTCCACTGATGTGAAAACACCAGTCATAATGCCTTCAGCACAGCTTGGATTTTTCACATTTGTTCCAGAAACTCTTGCATGATGAACTCAAGTTCTCATTGTGGCAGAAAAGCTGAAACCATGTGAAGAAGTTTTCGAGGGGTTTGTGTGTACCATAGTTTTGACTAGTCCTTCAAGAGAAGGAAGGTGATGTTCCAGAAATAATCTATAATTTCTGAAAAAGTTCTGAACATCAACTTCTGAGAAGGAAACTGGTTCAAGACACAAGTTTATCACTGGCAGACCTAATCTGGAGGCAGAGAAAATATCACCTACAGGTTTCCTGAGACTGGGCCATGCTCAACATGTCTTCACTGATTACATATGTTGCCTACAGCTGTGTTTTGATTGCAGGCATTGTATCCCCAAGCTCTTTTGCAGGAGAGGGTTATGCAGAACATGCTGTTCCAAACGAGCCTACTTTTAACAAGAAGTCTGTCTTCTCTGGCATATCTCTCATACCAGACATAAATCAATGTCACTATACCACTCCAAAAGTAGTCTGGGCCTGCTCTAACTTCAGACAGTCTTAGACAGTCAGCTCACACTGCTTTTGTCCCAAGACCTGGAGAGAGGCAGGTGCTTCTTCAGCATAGCTGAATTTACGATCGTTTGTCAACAGAAAAAGAAAGACGAGTTTCACGAAGACGTAAGATGTTCCTGTATTTGACCCTAGGAGATTTTTTTTCCTCTTCCTTTTTGGCTTTGTGTATCTTATCAGTGGCTCTTTATGCCCTCCAAGTCTAACTAATTGATTCCTTTCTCTTGTGATACTTTTGTAATTGGATTGTAATAAATTATACCCTGCTGTTTAAGAATGTGTTAAATATTGTTTTAACTTGTCCAATGCAAAAAATTGAGAACTGCCGCCTGAATCATGAAACGACAGAGAACTTTGCTGGTATTAAACAGACACTTAATAATTCTGCTGTCACATCTGCATAAATCCAGTATGACTCCATTGGCCTCGAGTACTTTCTTAACATTTACACCATTGTGAGCGATGGCAGATTTTAACTCCCCATTCCTGTGGTGAGATAGAATGACTACAGGCCAAAACATACAGACGGCACTGGGAAAGTAATGAGTAATGCTACACAATAATTTGACGAGACTAAATTAAAAACATTGATGGAGCCTGAGGATGCTGTATTCATGAAAAGTGGTGGCTAAGAAGTACTCCTGTGTCTAGTATGTAGTATTGCAATGCATCTCTCACATGGGTGAGCCCAGAAGTTCTTGCCATATATTCCCTGTATTACTTCTGCTACTGTCAGTTTGAACATGCTGCCAGGCAAAGAAGACTAGACTTTTCTCAAGAGAACAATTGTCTTCCCTATCACTATCAGTCAGTCTAGTCTCCAGACTGCTCCAGTCTCCTCTCCCTGCAGCAGACTGGCCAACTGAGCCAAATTATGTGTCAAGGTTTTGGCAATGCGACCTATTTCCCACAGAAGTCCAAATAGTGAAGTGCTCTCTTCATTTCAGTTACTGATGGGACTGCAAGTATTGAGGTCTTTTATACAGGATAGGAAAGCTCATATTTCAGATGATACTTTACATGGAGACTTATTTTTGCATTATTTAGGCCACATACCACTGGCAGTTGTACAGACCAAAAACAACACTATAATACTCCACAGGCTCTTGACAACATTGTCCACACATTCTATGAGTAACTGTTTTTTACTCAAGTCTTTCAGAATTTCATTAAAAACGTAAAATCCTAGAGAGTAGACTTCACATTTTGTACCACTTCACCTACAACAAGGAGGTGCATTCATTCTCTTAGTGCACCTATTTAAAGCCCGGGGCGCAAATCATTATGACTGAACCATGCAGAAGAAAGAAGGGTTAAACCCTGTTTTCTTTGCCTTTCAAAACTGCCAACAGAAGTATTAGCTTAACAGTGCCTCATTAAAGACCACAGAACCTTATGCGAGGTTGTTGAGATTCAAGATGTTGTTAACGTGACTGTTGACTCACTTTGAATGGAGCAGACAGGATGGTGACTCTGCCTATACCCCCGTATTATGGCAGACAATTTTGCTGGCATTCGTAACAAGTCAGGTCCCAGCTACGGAAACACAGATGGCTGGTTGCTGTGGACCACTCTTCTCAGCATGGACCCAGAAGTACAGAAAGCCTTGGTGCCAATAGTTTATAAGTGGCATCCTACAGTGCTAAGAGCAGGACTTTGCCCCTAAGTATGCTTGCAGCTTTTGTCCCAGTGACTGTACTTCATGTTTCTTCACTTTACTACATGGAAAAGTGCACGTATTACTTTGACATATCTAGTACAAGTTTTGATGGAGGGTGAGGGTTTGCTCTGGAACAAGAAGGAAAAAGTCTACCAGGTTCTATGCATTTCCAAGCATGGTCCATTGAGATTTTCAGCAGTGACTGTATCATACAGATTGGAGGTGTGTGTGTGTAGGGGGTGTTAGGCTTTACTTTTATGTTGTTATATATTCAGGCCTGCATCTTTATTTGCTAGATCTGGTTTAAAAAAATTTTCTGGGTTTTTTTTTTGTCCACTTCACGTACATCTTTGAAAATAAATGAAAACAGGCATGACTCAAGCAATAAATATTCTAAATCAGTTAAAAGAATGGTGCTTTTGGAAATTTTAAATGAAAACCAGATACAGGAAGAAGAAATCAGTATACAAAAAAGCTTCCTATGTGTTGATTGTGTTAAAATGGAATAAAAAACTGAGCAGGTAATGTAACACATATTTACTGCCTATGCTTGCAGAACAACAGCACTGTCCTTGCAAGCAGAACAATCAGGAGGAGCCTGAAAAACTTACCACTGGCTGCTACATAGTTTAATCTCCATTGTTCAAGTTCACAAGTAGACAAATCTTGAAGCTTTGAACTACATGACACTCAGTTCCTTCCAAGACAAAATTGACAAAAGCACTGTATTGTTGCTAGTTCTAGAGCATATGAACTTTAAGGGTGGTGTTTCCATGATGTTTTGAAAGGGTGGTGTTTCATGGCGTTTTGAAAGAATTCAGCAGGTTGTCCACCGCAAAATTCAGAAAACAGCTACGTAGCTAAATAATTTACACTACTTTGAAAACACTTTTGTAGAAGGACTAAACTGAAGTCTCAGGAACTTTACCAGAGAGAAGAAGCATTTCAGGTGGGGGTCCTATAGAAGGTATTTCGTTTACTAGCCAAAGCAAGATTTCTGTGACTGCCAACTTGCTGCATGCCCCAGCTTGTGTCTGACAGCTGTGCAGCACTCTGTCTCACATATCATCTTCACAGATCTTGGAGCCAGAGCTGTGCTGACAGTCCTGCCGGCAATGATTAGGGTAGGGTGCATGTCATTCCTCTCTCACAGTGGAGCTGGCTGCGCAGCATGGTCAGTCGTTGAAACTTGCTTGAGTTGGTAAACGGAGCAAGAGAGGCTTCCAGAATTCACAGAGAGAGAAAGTATTCAGCAGTGTGCCTCCTTTATTTTAACGAGCACCCTCTGAACGGAGCAGACGTTACTCCAACAGATCCTGAGCTCCTTGCAGTGCCATGCATAGTGCCATGACGTACTGGGAGGAAATATGAATTCCCATGCCAGGCTTTTGTTTCTGCTGAACTAGCCAAGTCAATGGAGTAGTCACCCTTTTGATATTTGTAAATAAGTTAGCACAGCATTTTCACTGTAGGAATTAACTATTAATTAACCTAATTACAGAGATGGATAGCTATTCTCCTGTGGACTAATTAGAATATTGAAATACTGCTCTTAAACTTAGCTAAGGCCTATATACATCTGCCTCAACCATCCTTCTTAAAAATAAAAATAAAACCCCAAACAAAAAATCCCAAAGCATCAAAATCAGACACGGACTCCTGTGTTGGTAAAAAGACATGAGCAAACTTGCAAATAGTATGTTCTACCACGAAGGCATTTTCTGTGAATTGGGCCATAAGATTGCAATTCTAAGCAGCCATACAATTAATTCTCCAGTTATGCAGTCCAATTAGGACAAATGCTTCCTTTCTAATTTAATTAGAGATGGGTAAGCTCGTTTGAGCTTATTTGTATAAAATATGTGCTCATTAAACAAGGCCTGGATTTTGTTCAGCTTGTTAGAAATGTTGTGAAATAAAAAGCTTTCTCACAGTGCCCCTGGCCTTATTTAACCCCTTCAAGACCACAAGTCTGTCAGTCTATCGGTTATCCTCAAAATACAGTACACTTGCTTCAGCCAGGAAAAAGAGTGATTACGCAACAGACAGTAAATTCGTAAACCTCAAGCTGTCAAGCAGATAAGAAACTTCCACCTTCAGGTATCACTCCTTGAAGTGTCCCTTCCTGTTGACTAATGTAACCAATGCAGAATTTGCTGATCTTCTTTGCAGAGCTCCCTGGCAGCAGAATGAAAGAGAAACTCTGTGGCAGATGCTCAGGCTGCCTCTGCTGAGAAAAGGGCAGGGGACCAATGAACCAGTATGTGAATGTCTCTGTGGGAAATTAAGTAGAAAAATTTACATGGAAGTCATACAGTATGGAGCCACAAAGGGCACAATGTCACTTGAATTGTCCCAAGCAAAAACAATACCAACAGTTTGAGCATACTGTCTTCTCATTCCCTCCTTATGTTAATTGTTTCTTTTGTGAGCTAATTTACTCAGCAGAATAATTTACTTCTGTGCTGAAAGCTCCTGCATGAATGTCATGCTGAAAAAGTCCTTGACTTATGGCGTTATTCATACAAACCATATCTGCAGAAAATCAAGTCCTCTCTGCTCGTGATCATGGCGGATTTTCTCCTGACATCCCCATTCAGCCACTGGTACTTGAAGTGGGAGGAAGGAAATATTGTTCCACCTTTAAGGCTACACATGGACACAGAGAAGGGAAACCTCACTGGAGTATCAAGCATGGCTTAAAGCATGTAAGCCTTGGCAGAAACCAAGGCACAGGGTGATGCCAGTGGAAGAAGTGCTCAGATGGTTAGAAAAGGCATGAAGGCAGGCTGTCAAAGATTGAAGTCTAATTTGTCCCTCCTGGGGCTGCACACTTCCCCACACTGTCAGCAAAATGGACAAATGCAAACCACAGGAGCACACAAAGTATGAGATGGCAGCCTTAGCAAAATGAGCTCTGGGGCACACCAAGGCTATCTTATAAATGCAAATCCATCTCTTATCTCCTGCACGTGAGGAAGATTAAGCATGCAACGAGCGTGCATTCAGACATTGTGTGCACAAACAGCCTTCACTCTTTCGAATCCTGGACCTGAATGCCTCTGCTTTCTGCTGCAATGCTTGGAGCCTGGATTTGAGAGGCGGTGAATAAAGAGAAAGCTGACGTGTATTTCCAGGGTCTCCAGGTGATTTCCACATGGCAGGAAAAAGTCTGCAAGTGAAGCTTGGGTGCGCGGTTTGAAGCTCGATGCTCAAAAGACATAAGAAAACGGGCACAGCACTGGGATAATGACTGGCCTGGCCATTTGCAGGTTGACAAAGTCTCTAAATCAGAGGGACAATGTAGTATATATATATGAGACGTTGCTCTAAGTTGTGCATTTGGGACCACATCCAAAGTCTACCAAACTTAATGGGAACCTGTATTTCAGAGACTGTGTGGTGGTACAGCAATTACAAAGAACACAAACCTACTCCGGTTTTATGTAGAACATGCGTTGAGCTTCTCAGTGTCTGGACACCTGCATGGACAGTTTCACCTTGTAGACAACACATGGTGTGAAATCAAGACATTGCAATTGTTTTCATTTTATTTAACTCCTGCAGATTCATAATGACATAATGTTATTTCTGAACTTGTATTTTCACAGCTGTCATGTTGTCATCTCTTAGTCTGTACAATGGTTTCGTTACAGATAAATGGGATGGAGTGGAGGGGAAATGCTGGTTTTGACCTGGGTCCTATTGGGAACTGTCATGCTGTATTAAGAAAATAACCCAATGCAAACTTCTTGCAGATATGTGTCAGAGGAAAATAACAGTCTCTTGAGTATACTCATTCCAAGAGTCTTCTTACAGGGGTAGATTTCATAAACTATGAACCCAAATGCAGAGGGGAAACCTTTGTAAGTAATAGCCTCAAGAGGCAGCCTTGCTCTATTTCTTTGTCTCCGTCTCACTCTATTGACAGCCTTCTAGCAGCAACTGGAAAAACTGAAAGAGAGAATCATGGTTTTACAAGTAGAGNTACTTTTGCAAGTGAATGATGACTTCCCTCGAAGAAAAGTAATTTTTACTACTCTAATTTTCTGCTGTGAGAGCCACTCAAATCACACCGGCCCACTTTGCCGGCACTGTACTTACTCCAAAAGAGATAAAGAATTCAAATACTCTGCAACAGATTAATAAACATGTTGGCAAAAAATTAGTGGAAATACAACTGTGGAGACATGTCAACGAGTATCAAAGATTTCACAAGTTTTTATTTCTCAGTCAAGTTCTATATGGATACGGATCGTATTAGATTGGACACGATGGCCAAATGTAAGTATTATTTCCACTTAAGTTCACCTGACTTCTCTTTCTGATTGGTGTCTTAACTGGACCATAGCAATTTTACTTCAGATCTGGAACTGGGCATCGAAGAAGTGACTGGCCAAACTCGCAACTCTCATGTGTCTTTATTTATTGTAATATAAACTTGAATTTAGATGACATTATCCCCAGAACAGGAGGGTTACAAGTGTGTAAAGTGTTACCTCTGGTTTTCAGGTGGTACTAATTACTTACCACCTGCTATGGTTAGTTTATGATGTTTCACAAAGGTGAAAGAAAGAAAAAGTGTACCTGAGGGTACAGCTTTATGGCCAACCATTGTGTGCCCTGCTATGGCTAAAAGCTTTTCAGTAATTCAGATAGTTCTGTGATGTGTAATCTTTCTCAAGAACTGGGTGATTAATCTTTTTAACTTGTATTGTAAATCACTTTTACTGAAAATAAATCACCTGGGTTCTCACACTACAATGAAGCCTGCCATTATTTTTTCTGCCCATGCACTGACAGAGAGATGACACAGCTATTCTAGTTAACACTTGTCCAAATATGCTGAACTTGCCACAAGCAATTGCACTTGAGTGAAAAATTCAATGAGTGTTCACACGGCCCAGACAGAGGAAACAGCCCTATCACTACACCAAGCACTTGGAGTAGGAGCTACGCTGTGTGTCAAGGCAATGAACATTTACAATTGCAAGAGGTTAAAGGTGGAAAGAGAGTGTGGATAACAAAGATACCTCAGGAGTTTGGCTGACAGATTATGAAGAGCACTGTGAGGTCTGTGTAAACTAAGAAAAGTTCCCTGTGAGAAACTTTGTGGGGTGAGGAATGTGCCTGGCCACACCTGCTGGAATTGCTGCTTGTCCCACGGTGGCACTGAAGGGAATAATTTTCATTAGGAACAGAAGGCACAGGCTCCTCCCCATCCTTGCACAGAACCAAGACCTACCAAACTGCTGTGCTTATAAAGATGTTAACCGAGTTCTCATAATTTGGGCTGAAATTGGCATAACTTGAAGATGATTTTAAGGCACCATCATTTCTTGTTTCACCAAGCAGTGGGTCAAGGACACTGCACAGCTTCTGTCCTGGCTTTGGCCCTCAGCAGATGTTCTTCTTGAAATTAAGAAGCCTTAAAATAAGGTGAATAAGCCTTACAAAGACTTAATGGATCAAATTAGATGGCAGAAACTATTATACTTTTTTTCACAGGGGAAGGAGGGCATCAAGGGAGCCCACTAGGATATAAGCCAAGATTTCTGTTCTGGAAAACTGAATGAAAAATGTTAAAATCTACTGACTACATCTACACTACTTAGGAGTTAAAGAGATTAAGAAGAACCACAAAAAGGCCTCACAGTACTAAGATATAAACTCTGAAAATCACAGATGAAATTAGTGTAGATAGCTGTAAACTGGTGCAAGTTGGATAGAAAAGTTGCAACTTTACTTATGCTATAAGCAGCTCTGGTGTGGCTGTTTCTATATAGAAATAGGATCTTGGCCATCACAGAAAGCTACATACACAAACACATGCATACTTACATACATGAAATCAACCACTGTTTATGGGTCAAAATGGTACATGAAGACCTTGGTATTACTTGGGAAAGAGTAAATGGCATAGCAAAGTTGTCCTTATGCCACTCTGTAACCACTCTGCATATGTGTGGTCCTTCAAGGACACAGAAGAAATGGCAAAAGCAAAGAGCAGAACAGCAAGAATGGTCAAATGCTTTTGTTTAAGGAACAATTGAAGAGTAGACCTGTTTGAGAAGAAAACTGAGGTTGTTGTCAGCAGGCAATCAGAGCAGCAGGAAAAAATAATAAGGAAAGAGCATTCAATATTTTCTCTGTAGAAGAAAACAGGGCATATCAAACAGGATGAGTGAAGAAAAAACCCCTCAAAAACACCTCTGCACTGAGTGAACCGTTAAGATGGTGCTCTCTACGGGGGGCATGTTAAATATGCAGGGTTTCAAGAAAGAAACTCTCTCAGTGGCTACTGGTTATGAAGGCCCAGGAGATCACTGAGCCAGCCATTACAGGATATTATTTAAAGTATCCGTGAGAAATCTGTCTGTTTCCTCAGCCACTGGAATTCATCACTGCTGGAGACAGGATCAGCCGTTGGTTCTGATATTTCTTCTAAACTCTTGGTTACTTTTCTGTTTGCAACATACCACAAACTCTGGCACTGTTTTGACACGGTTGCAAACGCTTTAATACTCTCAGCAATGAAAATTCAGATAGCTGCTAGTGTATGAAGTCTGTTCTTACCCTTGAACATCAGTAGGGCAGTCCACAAGGAAAGGGTTTACTGTGAGGGTAACAGAGCACTGGAACAGGCTGCCCAGAGAAGCTGTGACGTCTCCATCTCTGAAGACATTCAAAACCTACTTTGATGTGTTCCTGTGCAATCTGCTCCAGAAGAAACTGCTCTGCAGTGGCATTGAACTAAATGATATCCAGAGGTCCCTTTGAACCCATATGATTCCATGATTCTATGATTTTCAAAACTCAGGCAGCATGTGATCATCACAGAACATCAGGGAATGGAAGGGACCTTGAAAGATTGTCTAGTCCAATTCCCCTGCAACAGCAGGATCACCTAGAACAATTCACACAGGAACACATCCAGGTGGGTTTTAAAGGTCTCCAGTGAAGGAGACTCCACAAATCCCCTGTCACCCTCATTGTGAAGAAGTTCCTTGTGATATTTGTATGGAACCTTCTATGTTCCAGCTTACAACCATTGCCCCTCGTCCTATTACCAGACGACAGTGAGAAGAGCCTGGCTCAGTCCTTCTGATACCCACTCTTCAAATATTTATAGACATTAATGAGGTCACCCCTCAATCTCCTCTTCTCCAAGCTAAAAAGACCCAGCTCCCTCAGACTCTCCTCAGAAGGGAGGTGCTCCACTTCCTTCATCATACTTGTTGCTCTATGCTGGATAACTAACAAGTCTCCCAACAGTTTTTTAATTCATCGTCTCCCTGTCCTGTGTTTCACACTGAGTTATTTTGTTTCTAACAAGTGACTGATGACATGTTTCTTTATAAACAAACTCATATATACATATATATGTATATATATAATATATAGACATACACACACAGGTTTATTTATTTGCTTGTTTATTTGTTTATGTATTTTTGCATAAATAAAGGCCAAGGATATGGCATGCTTTGTGTAGCCAGAGAGCTCTTAGCTAGCAAGATATTTATTGCTGAATTAGTGGAAGTCTTTAATCACAGGACAAATCTTATGCATAGTAAGATTGGAGAAAAGATAATGGCAATTCTGGGTAGTCTGGATGAATAAAATAACACAAGTTTGCAAAGAGACATGACCACATTTCTAGACTGTTCTATTATTTGTTCACCTCAGGATATATTTAATCATCTGTGTTTCAATACCAGTTTTAAGCTTTCAGAAAGATGATTACTTTGTGGAAAGTATCCAAAATTATCGCAGAATCACAGAACATTAGGGATTGGAGAAGACCTCGAAAGATGATCTAGTCCAATCCCTCAGCCAGAGCAAGATCACAGGAATAGTGGAAAATTCCTGAGACATGTACTAATGCTATAACCCACAACTTTGAAAGCACTTAACTACTCTCCAGAAAACTGGACTGCTTTGAGGACTTATGACAGAAAAGCCAATAGCCATAGGCTGTTTGCCCAGGGAAGATGTGACATCTCACTACAGGTGACAAACACTGCACACAAAGCCAAAACCTCAAATTTCTGCCCATTGTCTCATGGGCTGTACAAGGCCTCTCATCAACCTGTCTAGACAGGACAAATCACCCAGTGCCAGAAAAGTTTTCCTTCCAAGAAAATGCAAGTGTCTGGAGCCAGGGGATACAGTTCAGCCTGTGAACTGCAGTAATGCTAATTGCTTTTTCCTTCCACAATATCAAAACAAAAGTAGGTCTGTCTTTGGATTTATGGCCGTGAGGCAAAAGGGGTCTGCACAATCTTTCAACCTCTTCTGCATTTGTGCAACCTGGTTTCCCCTCATGCCACTCCTAAAAGGCAGGGGAGTGAAATGTTTCCAGTTTTGAAGAGTCTAAAGGAAACCTTAAGCAAACTGTCTGAGCTTTGAGCGTAGCACACTGCTGGCAGTTGGGAGTCTCTTCATGTCCAGATCCAGGCTTGCATCACAAAATCTTCTGCCAGGGCCAGAGTTCAGACAGCCTCTAGGCACGCTTCTGGTGAACCAGTCCAGTCTTCCCATGAATGCAAAATAGCTGCAGGAAACCCATGTGTGTGTGAGCCAGAGGAAGAAAGCAAGGATGAGAAATCTAATTTCTCATTGTCAACAAGAAAGCAGGGATCAGAAATTTGATTTTCTCAGTGAGTCCACATTGCGTTAGGACTCACTGGAGTTTTGTGGTCACTGAATACAGCCACATGAACAGACCTAAGATTTTCACTTTCACAAGAGAACTTGCTAAATCTAGCTTGTTCCTGCATGTCCCACTCATCACTAAGAAGGTCCAGATTTGCTGTTGACACCTTCATTCTGCAGCTAGGAACATGTGACAGGCAAGCATGTACCTTCTGGGACTTGTTTTCTGCTTACCGGTTACTGTGGGAATGCAGTCAACAAAAAGCCCTGAAACATGTGTCACCTTCTCTAATCTTACGCTTCGTGACAAGCCGTGTTAAACAGGCTTTGTGTACAAAACAGATCATCATCATTATCTCCTCATATTTGTTACCAGTTCTGAGACCAGGTCGTTTTCAGCTTAGTTTGAGGAGTCTCTCTCTCTTTCCTCGCAATCAGTTTTGAATTTTTTCCAGACACTTACCCACCCTGCATCAGCCTGGACACAATTACAACACAGCTCAACTGAGGTCTTTCTAATGGGGCCCATGCAGCTTTCTCAGTGAGAAAGGCAGGCTATCTAGGAGACATCTCCAGAAGCATTACTCCAGAGCTTGAGTGAGTAGATCTGCTCAGCTTCACTGCCTTAGAGTCCCTTGCCTTGTAAACTAGAATACCCGTGGCAGAGGTACCAAGGCTTTCTGGTCCACCCTTGTAAGTGTAGTGTATCATCAACACCCTTGAAATACCTGGTGCTATGAAGACAAAATGACACTAGAAGTGTCCACAGAGTGTCTTGGTTACAAGGCTGAGCTCTTTTCACTGTATGTGCTCTGCTCTCCCACCTCTTACACTGACCTTCCCAGGACAGTCATCATGTAGCTGTCACACTCATATTCACTTGCATATGCCACACAGTGCTATCCTGCATCCTGAACCAAAGGATGTTAGGGGTTGGAAGAGACCTCAAAAGATCATCTAAGTCCAACCTGCTGCCAGAGCAGGATAAGGCTAAAGCACCTGGTATTCTCAGGCAGTCCTGATCCCAGTTAGGAGGCTTCTGAGACAAGATTGGGCACTTCTTCAGGGTGGCATGGCCATGTTAGTAATGAAGTGTTACGATCCTCCTTTTTTGTTCTTCGGCTGTCTCTTTCACCCTGTCCCTTTTATAGTTTCAATCTTGAACCCTGTCTTTTACTTCCCTCTTTGCCACTTAAATCTGTGACACAGTAGAATAGCTTACGACCCTGAGTATGCCACAAGACTGCAAGACAAGCGCAGCTCTCTCAATTCATTTCCAGTATGTTATGACCCAGACTTCTAATTTGATTCTGCAACTTTGGAAAAGCCAAAGATACGAGTTTAACATCTGCTGCTCCTTGCTTATTTTATTTTATTATTTTTATTTTATATTCTGGCTGGTGCAGTGAGAGACTACAGAAGTGCAGGTTTGGTTTGACCACACTTTTCAGACAGGTGTTTTCCAAGTGTGAAAGCATTTGACCTTTACTAAAATCAAGAACTTTTTAATGTTGTACCCAAACACTGGGAACAACAGCATAGTTTAGCGGTGATTTTCATGTTTTAAAAGGTAAGTTTCTAGCTGAGATAAACAGTATCACAGTATCACAGTAATGATACGGTTGGAAAAGACCTTAAAGATCATGCAGTCCAACCTAAATCCAAATAAACCCAGTAATCCTAACATCTAGATCATCTAGATCGTGCCACTCAGCACCTCTCAGTACTTTTGTTCTTTTTTGTTTAAATTAAAATCCAGATCTTTTGACTGTTCATAGTTCATTTGCCTTCTAGCACTCCTCTGAGCATCTATGAAGCCATAAAATGAGACAGCTCAATAAATGGCAAGAAAGTTGTTAGTAGAAGCAGAGTACCACAAACCCGTTAATTCACTAATCAGTTATTAAAGTAACTTTAAGTCAGACCATAAATTGAAGCTATCACATTTCCATACAAACAGATAGACTACCCTGCCCTGACACTGAGGGCTGACATCTGGGATATGTTTGAAATGTTGCAAAATGGATTGCACATATCATTTCTTCCAGATCGTTCAGAGATATAGGACAGATTAGATAAGGTAAAGGAGAAAACCAAGAGTGGGGTTTTTTTTATGGGCTCTGTGTGCTAGCAAGTTGTTTACTTATTCTGGTTGCACTTGATTGCATACTTCATTATAAGCAAATTTAATTCTCTTTCTCTAGCAAAAGGAAAGACATGTTGAAGCTCTCACTCTGATGGGCACAATGTTAACTCTGTTTACAGAGTATCAGGAAAGGAGGAAATGACTGGACATTCAGTTTCTACATGTGACCTTCTTCCAAGCATCTTCCCCCTTCTTGTTTTCCATTTTCTTAAGGCTGTCCTTTGGCCACACAATTCTTTCTACCTCTCTACAGAAATCACCTCCTTACTGCAAAATATAGACATGGATTGCTTCTGACTTCACTTGGAGCAATGGCAAAGTATTAGATTGAGATGGCTTTCTTAAAGGAAAATGGAATGAAAATGCTACGTACAGTGATCCAGATCTGAGCAGCCTTGGGCTGCTTGGCTTAGATTTATGAAAACACACAGGCACAACTACATTTCTTACTTGACTCCAACATCTTAAGTATACATTGTTTAAAAGAAAAGTTGGGCTGTTCTGACATTTTCTATAAACACAAATTAGAAAGTTCATTTATTGGCCCATTCCACCAATGCCCAGACTGATCTGTTTTTTAACTTTTCCAACCCCAAAAGGTATTCTCACCAAGCAAAAATCC
>VXBP01009173.1:18521-36133 GCA_013400115.1 Rhinopomastus cyanomelas
GTATTCTCACCAAGCAAAAATCCAACATCTATCTGGGAAAACACAGGCTTGACTGCAGCCCAAACTTATGTCTTTAATCCAGATAAATAATAATCCAGATAGGATTTTGCAGTACAACTTTTTTTCTAAAATGCTGTGAGTCAAATGAGAAAAATGAATGGCCTTCATACTTTAAATCCTAATTTCAGTGTTTGGGTTTGAGTTTCAAAGTATTACTTGCACTTATATTGATGGGAAAAGAAAGAGTAGTCATAATAAATTTGGCTGTGAAGTCGAATCACATGCGATTCATGTGCTCAACTTCTTCTGCTTCTACACATACACAATTGTTTTGTGCTTTATGTTGAACAAGTAGAAAATCAAACTGCAGTCCAGATACAATCACAAAACAGTTCCCAAAGATGGTGAGATACACATTTTGCAAGGTTTTCAACAGAATATCATAGGTGGGTTCCGTATTAAGAGACGCTAGACACAAAGTTGCTTTACAGATTTGCAAACTGTGACTAATCAAAATTCATTTATGGAGTACACTGCAAATCCTGAAGCCAGATGTCTTCTGCACCATTTAGGGTTTATTGGGCACATGTAGCTGTTCTACTCTGAGAGTACATTTTTTTCTTCACTCTCTTCACTGGGCAAAGTTTTTATACAAAAATTCCTTAAGCAATCCACAACTCGTCTTTAAAATCTGATTCCAATTTGTAGCTGAACACCTGTCAATTATAAATATGAGCTTATCAAGACCTGTGACACTGCTTCCCTATGATTCATACTGGTATCTACACTCCATGTCCGCACATAAGAAATCTAATGATAACTAGATGTCTGGCTAGGAAAGAAGTGAGAGGATTCCCTAAAGTATTATTTGTCTACACCTACTTGTCATGAAGAAGACAGTAGCATAGAATCATAGAATCATTAGGGATTGGAAGGGACCTCGAAAGATCATCTAGTCCAATCCCCCTGCCACAGCAGGATCCCCTAGACCAAGTCACACAGGAACACATCCAGGCGCGTGTTAAAGGTCTCCAGTGAAGAAGACTCCACAATCTCCCTGGGCAGCCTGTTCCAGTGCTCTGTCACCCTCACTGGAAAGAAGTTCCTTGTGATATTTATATGGAACCTTCTATGTTCCAGCTTACACCCATTGTAAAGGAATGTATTTTTGAAATTTGATAAGCGAAGTGTGCACTAGCTAAAGGACAGCAGTGTAATCTGAAGCTTTGTTAAAACATACACATGTATTTTAAATGCATAAGCCCAAGGACCCAGAAGTTACTTTGTTTGAATTAATTTTAAAATGGATTTACTAGAAAAGCACCTCAGAGTAGAAACTGTAGTAACAATATTTTATACATTTGAAAATCTCCAAAACAGAACTCTTGGCTTTTCCATAAAGAGGTAAATACTTCATGCTTCAAAGTTTATTTAGCTCATGTCATGGATTATTTCACTGCAAAACTATGGCTTTATTACATTTCTGAAAAACCTGCAGACAGTGTCGGTCAGAGAATGTTTAACATCATGCCTGAAAGAGATATAGGAATAGTAAAAAAAACCCTGTTATGTTAGGATTTGTTAGAAGCTTTTGAATGGCCTTCATTCTTCTGCTCTTCAGAGTTTTGTCTGAAGAACTGCTCTCCTCAGTTAAGAAACTGCCCGATAACTACAGTAAAAAACAAGCCTGGATTGCTTAAATTACTCAAAACATTACAGCCCATTATTCCTGAGAGGGCAGCTGCACACTTACATGTCAAAGAGAATTGAGTCAAGGACCTGTTTTTACCAAGGTTTCATACTTCAATAAAATCTAGGGTTTATTCCAAGTTTAGAGTAATCTCAGTTGTTCTGTAGCCCTTCGAAGGAAGAAAGAGATTGTAACTGCAACATGGTTTGGATCAGTTTCATGCAGCAGAACCCCAGCAACAGTTCAGATCCAGTCTCACCATGAATTTGGCCAATACTGACAATATTGATCCAGACTTTATGAAAACATAGTGACTCATTAACCAGGACAGATGGAGCCAAAGTTATACAAGAAAATGTTTCAGCAAGACTCTTAATTTCACAAATTAAAAATGAGAACTAATTTCAGAAGACAAACACTTCATATGTAATTATTACTGAGAAGAGCAAATCTTTGTGAAGAACCTGTAGGTGCATATTTTATAAAGTATCTTGTTGAGCCGAACAGAGTTAACTAAATTAATAAATACAAAAAATCTGTCTCACCCGTGGAATCTGCTTATAATTATAAAAGCCTGAATTTAGACACTGTTTGGATGTAAGATTTGAGAAGAAAATGTGTTTGAGTAGGGTTAGTTTATGAAAGTCGGCAGTTTTAAAAAGCTCCCCTCTCTGTGTTGAATAGCATGGGGCTATCACATCTCCTTGAACATTCAGTTTATTTGTGGGATATTATCTATGTGAGAGAAATCTGCTACAGCGTTTTCTTTTTCCTGATTTACACCAGTCTCTCTCCCTGTGCTCTGGCTCTTGATGATAAAGGTGCACAGAAGGAACAGAATTTCAGAGCCAAAAAGTGATTTCTGCTATTTTCCATAGTTGTCCATGTCTCTGGAGACATGGCTCTTCTGTTTCTGCTCTATATACAGTACACTTAGGAAAGAAGCTCCTCTATTCCTATAGAATGTAACACTGCAGCTAAAACATCGGCTTTTCTTTTTTTCCACTAGATGGACAATTTCAGAAAAGTATAAGGACAAAATAAAACCTATCCTGAAAGCAGTAACAACATGCAATTACTGTAAAGAAAAATTACGTGTCTCGGAAATATTGTTGGCTGCACGCTATTCGTGTAAACCTGTATGCAACTTCTGGGATTACACTTTGCGGTCAGAAGGGGCCTGATGTTGTGCCTGGCAGGCACAATCCACTCCTGTAGCATCTTTGTGAAGCTGCTGGAGATGAGCTGGATATGAAATGGAAAATGTATATGTGTTTACTGGTCTTATTAATTTAGGCTGGATTCTGAGCTTCACTGTTCCCTGCATCCTTTAAACTGCTTGAAGTGAAACAAATACAAAATTAAAAATTGTCAGGAAGTATTCTGTCAAGTAATTTTTGGAGTAGAGTGCAGCACGCTTAAAATATGCTCCTGAGAGAGTGCAGGTCTGTTATACTCAGCCAAACATGCAGTTTTTCGGTTTATTTGTTTGTGCACAGCCAAGCTAGGGCTCTCTGCAGGAAGAGGTAAGTAAGGAAAGCTCATCAGGGACTGACCATGGGTTATCTGGAAGCAGTACTCCTTTCTGGGTTTCATCATTGCATGTTAGTGACCTTCCCTCTCTGTATCTCACTGCCTGCATTTCAGGGAAAAGAACAACGTAGTGCTTGACTTAAATGCCTCATGTTATACACTGACTGGGCCATGAGACAGTCTGTTGGAAATCAGACTCAAAAAGCAAAATTTCTGACTGCTTTACTCAGGACAGTAAAAAGCGAGCGGCTGGAGAAGATGCAAGCTTCTGTCAGACTTTCAGAAAAAGAAAAAGGGGTGGGGGTTGCATAAAACCACTCATATACCAGTGAGACTTGACAATTCTGTTCTGGACAAATGACTTCTCTATTGCTTTTCAGTATTTTTTCTGATTGCTCCAACAGACTACGGCATGGAGAAGGCACTGTAGAAGAACTAAACTCGCACAGTGTTTTCCAGACTCTGCCCTTCCATTCCTTCTGGCCTTTCACCCTCCTGCTTGGCTGCGCATGCATGGGGAAGATGCATAGTTTGAGCCTGGGATAGGGAATTGGAGAAGCACATGGAGGCCACTCGTTGCAAGTCATGGTATCACACTAATGGCACTGAGATTTTCCTTGAAAAATCAACCAAAGAAGCTTAGAAATGGATTTAAGCCCCAGAAAGGTAATATCCTTGCAAAGATCTTATGACTTATTTTCTAAAATGTTTGCTGTTGGAGTGCAGCTTCACAGAAGGGGTAGCTACTTGACAGGTGCATCCCAGCTCCTGGTCTGTATGCTTCATTGCTTTATTTGTGAAGAACTGACACATACAAAGTAATTCTTTTAAATTATTTGAGTTCTTTCATGTCTAAATACGCACAGCTTTTAAAGACTTTTTTCATTAAAATATGCGAGGCAAAGAAATACAATATATTTTGGGCATTAGATCAGAAGATTTTAGTTAGGTCTTTTTTCTATGGCACACTCTAAGGAGAGTACACATTAAATTGCGTAGCCTGAAAGGCCAAATACATACAGCTTTTCATCACCAGTGATTCTCAAAGAAAGCTATGTTTTCTAATGGGACACACACTCTTCTTCTGGAAGATACTTTGAAACCAACCTTGATACTTCTCTTGTAATAAATTGTTAACATGAGGAATATTCCTCCTATTGCCATTGGAAAAAAAAATCTCTGAGTGAACTTCTGATTAATCTGGAATGAAGATTGTTTTCAGATTTCTAAAGACTGTTGGGGAGGGTTTTTGTGTGTGTGTCTATGTGCAGATAGATAGAAAAAGTCTTCCTGCTCAAGTATCAGTGAAACAGAACACAGTCTGTGTTTTCACTTAGATTGGCAAAGAGGAAATGAAATGCTTTAAAGGATTATTAATCCATTCTAAAAATGAAACATTTAAATGCAAACAGGAAAAACATGAAGCAGGACAGGAAGATAAAATAGAAAAGCGTGCATGAAAAACTAAACCAAGGGGTAAATGTTCTGCTTTTAGTCTTTCAATAACACTGACTGGCAAGCTAGGTCTTTGGTATGATAATTGTAAGATACATGCTAAGCCTTATAACTCAAAGAGCGCTGCAGATGAGCTGCTTATCACTTTTCTCGAGTGCTGTGGTTTGAATTTGAGTTGGTTTCTTGCCTGTGACATTGGGAAACAGCTATTACAACCTGTGAAGTATCTGTGATTGTGAACTGGTCTGCCTGGCTTAAAGGTCCCTGTTTCAGGTTTCCTACTTCTTCATTTAACTTTTGTCTTTGTAGAGAGACACATGGCACTGGACTGGGCACAGCAGCCATCTTGCCCTGGAAAATGGTGAATGGAGAGTGGAAGTTGGAACTTCAGACATCAGTGGAGGCAAGTTTTCATCTGCGATTCATTGTTTGCTGAAATAGAAAGAGCTGTCCTCTCATTTGTAACCTGTAGGAATTGGCATGCTGGAAGTGGAACACTGTATTGGAGGCACATGGAATAGGGAACTGGACCTTAAATGGACTGCTGACATTGAGGGACATACGCATGTACTGAATGGACTCCACATTTTCACAAGGGAAAGAACTGCTGAAAGTCTCTTCCTTTTGAGAGGGTGGAGACATCATCTTAGTCAGGTTATGTCAGAAAACATGATTAATTTCTGTATGGTTTTGTGTGGGTTTTTATTTTATGTAAATTAAATATGTATTTTCTTTTCCCCAAATTGAGATTTTTGCTTTGCCTTTAATCTTCATAAGTATTTTTCTGAATCTTACACATTTAGTTTTTGTTTCAGCCCATTAGCATATTAACTGTATTAATTAGTTGATCTTGTCTTGGACCCAAGTAACTGATCAATTTTCCTTTTGGTAGCAAGGATTTGCTTCACTTTTCTTTTAAATAGCAGTGCAGGCTATTTGAATTTTCTTTAAGGTCTTTAAAAGATCTGTTTTTATTGACTTTAACAGTGACTCCAAAAGTTACTCCAGGACCCTTGGAGTAACATCTTTGAGCAAGTATAGGCAAGCCTGACTATACTCTTAATATGCAGCAACTAGCCGATAAAAAAGTCAGAGCTTTACTTTGGCATCAAACTTACTGGACTAGCATTTGTCAAAATGAAACCTTGATCTGTCACATAATGGTCAGAAAATGAAGAATATTGTATTCTAGAAACCTTTCTGCAATGGTGCACAGAGTTTTGGGGGCTTCTTCAGCCCTGTAATGCATTTTCCTCTTATGTGCTAGCACTGTCTTAGAGCATGGGGTATGACATTAGCTTATGCTTCCATTACCTCAATAGTCCAATTTATAAAGTCCAATTTATAAAGCCTAATTAAATGGAATCATTCTCCCTCTTCTAAACACCTGCATCTTTTGGCTTAAATTCCAAAATGCTTCCCAAAGTAGAAATGTGCTTCAGAAATGTATTTCTTGGAAATCAGACATTTAGGATAAAACAATTTTCTGTGGGGCTCATACTCAAAGCAGCCTATCTTTGTATACACCATAATAATTTGAAATATTTTCTGGAAGACCTGATAAAAAGTTCATCTTGGACTTGATATTGATATTGATATATTATTGTCATAGTTTGAAATTTGAGGAGGTTTCTTAGCCCGAGGCATTGGGAAGTTGCTATGGCAACTAGTGAAGTTTTCTTAGCTTTGCTAAACTCTGTTTAACTCGAGCGACAGGTTTGGATCTTCTGGTTTTGGTTTTGGATCCTTCTTCTTGACTCCACTTCCCTCTGTTGTTTGGAGAGGACATGTTGCTGAGCTAGGCACAGCAGCCATCTTGCCCTGGGGACATGGTAAATGGAGAGACAATGGTACCTCAAAGGATCAGTGGAAGGAAGATTTTGTCTGAATTCCATGGTTGATGAAATTGAGTGAATTCTTCTCTCATTCATGGTCATAGGAATTAGCCTGCTGGAAATAGAGGACTGGCTTTAAAACACACAGAGCAGGGAACGGGACTGTAAAACACCCACTGACGCTGAGGGGCATATGCATGGACGGAATGGACTCCACGTTCCACATGACCTGCTGGAAGACTCTTGCCTTTGAGGGGATAAGACATCAGCTTGTCCGAGTTATGTATGAACATATGATTAATGTCTATGTCTCTGTGTGGGGCTTTTATGTGGGCTGAATTAAATGTGTATTGTTGCTTTTTCCCAAACTAAGTTAGTTTTTGCCTCTTGCCTGCAATTTATAAGTGGTGTTGTAACCCTCCTTGATTCGTTTTTCTTCCGGCCCATTAGCACATTAAACAAAATAATTGGTTAATGTTGTCTTGGGTTGAACCCTTAACAAATGTTCCTATGAAATTTTATGTTTGTTTTCTTTTCATAGTTTCTAAAGTCACCTTCTGGTTATGCTTTTTGCAGCTTTTCTACGTAAAGTGCACATCTAGCTGTAACACATCACAGCAGTGTAAACATAGAATCTTAGAGTCTAGCTACTAAAGCTCCACTCCTCAAGTAAGAAATTCTTCACTTGCAAATATGCAAATACCATGTTGTATGGGGGAATCAAATTATCCAGTGAATTATCCAAGTTATTTTTGTTTTCACACACCCTTGCTTGAAGGGCAGTAAGACTGTAACCAGAAAAAAAGTTTAGAGCTTTTTGGAGACATTATTGAAATGTTAACTGTTTGAACAATCAGTCTGGGTATTTTTTTAAGGATTTTGTGATGAGTTGCTCTCATCAGAAAGTGGTGAGATCTCTAGTGCCAAAGTGTGGTAAACGAACACTGATTTTTAGATAGTTTTTCTAAAACAGGTTGTCATTTGCCAGGGTACTGTGCACTGTGCTACTAACATAATGGACTTATCATGGAGTCCACGATACCATTCCTGATGAGTAGGACTACAGGGTATAGTTCTACTACATGAAGCAGATGCTCTTCTTTATGTAAGGCTGTTTAAAAATCAATCTGTTTTCTGAGCCTCCCCATCTGCAAAACACATAGGCTCAGGAAGCGCGCCTGGAATTTTGATTAAGTACATGTTTTCCTTTCCTCCCCTTTTAAAGGTATAAATGAAACACGAGAAAAATGACACCCAAACTTCTGTGGCACGTGAAGGTTTTGAAATGCTTAGCCAGCTTTCTTTCTTTTTTCTTCAGCCATATTACATTATTTCTTACATCTTAGTTTCAGGAGAAACAGGAAACTGATCAGCCAAATAACTATAGGGATTGCCTTTCTAGATGTTTCAAAGATGTTGGCAAGAATAAGGTAAATCAGTTCAGACTTGGCTCTTGAGACTTTGCATTGCTTCAGAGAGCTTTGGAGGAACGCGCTCAGAAGGGAGATGGTTATTGCCATAATTGTGTGATCTGCAGTCACAGCTGCCTGAGGTCCACTCTCACTGCAACTGGCTACAAGGTAGAAGTCAGAGAGTAGTGGTCAATGGGACAAAGTCTAGTTGGAGGCCTGTATCTAGTGGAGTGCCCCAGGGATCAGTGCTGGGACCAGTCCTGTTCAATCTATTCATTGATGACTTAGATGAGGGATCAGCATGCACTGTCAGCAAGTTTACTGATGACACAAAGCCGGGTGGTGTCACTGACACCCCAGCAGACTGTGCTGCCATTTAGCAAGACCTGGACAGGCTGGAGAGCTGGGCAAGGAGAAATGTAATGCGCTATGCCGGGGGAGGCGCGGAGAAGCATGCAGTCGACTCAATATGAGTGATAGAGCAAGTTCCGATTTATTATACCTAAACATTAGTTTATATAGAATTAGGCTTAACTGCGTGTTCTAAGCTTATTGGTTCTTAAGTCTGTCGCTATATGATTGACATAACTATTCCAAGCACTTATTGGTTAAAAGACCTGAGACCATACGAACAATCAAACTCTGTTCTGACTACAAGTCACAAAAGCATCCTGTCCTAGAGCCTTGGCCTTGCTTCATACAATGTTGCAAGACTTTTGCTGAGTCCTTGGCTTCATCCTTGGTCATAATCTCATCGTCCATGCTATCTTCAATGTTCAATCATCACACCAGCTGCTTCCCAGGCCTAATTCAATTCTAACTGTTCCTGCTCAAAGCCTGGATTGTACACAGCCTCTATCGATCCATGTCCCTGTTNGAAGGAGCTGGGTCTCTTTAGCTTGGAGAAGAGGAGACTGAGGGGTGACCTCATTAATGTCTACAAATATTTGAAGGGTGGGTGTTGGAATGATGGAACTGGGCTCTTCTCAGTGTCTACCTAACAGATAAAATAAAAAAGTCATGCTTAGTTAAAGTAGTCCTACATATGAAGAGCCACATGAAGGCTCTGTAAGAGCTATTGCATCAATGCCCACATTCAAGAGAGGAAGAAGACTAGAATAATCCAGCTGTGCCATTAAAGATGATCAGATATCAGTGGCTTCATTCATAGGTTGGATAAAACATGGCATGAACACCTCAAATTCCAGTTCTGATAAGTGTGATTCTGGGATCAGGGTATGGAAAATAATAAGTGTATGGCTTCATCTTTCTTTCCTCCAGCAAAAAGTAGAAAAGTTAGAAGTCTGGGTATATAAGAGTCAGACACAGTCATTATTACAGAAGGAAAGTGTTTCAATAAAAACATGAAAAATTCCAAATGGTGGCTATTTTGGGGTTTAGTTAAAAACAAAACAAAAATAGAAATCCAGCTTTATTCATCTTTCATTGCTTAACAAATAAAATAATGCAATTGTTTTTTAAGGTATTTGAGTCATGTCCTAATTTTTATAGTTGTTCTCTTTTCCCTCCCCCCCCCCGTACAGTGGCATTATAAACTATGGGCAAATACCCCTTTTGTATAGCTGGAACATGATGTCAAATTTTGAAAATACACTATAGTGTTAGAAACAAAAGAACTGAGCATGAAATTAATGGAGAACCTGCCTATAGTAATGTTTTCCCATATGAATGCAACAGACAAGAAATGTAATAAATTCATTCATCTACACTCACTCTAAGTATCTGAGCTGATCAGCAGTTTCACTGATGTGTGGCCAGACTTTGAAGTCCATCTT
This sequence comes from Rhinopomastus cyanomelas, assembly GCA_013400115.1. Lineage (NCBI taxonomy): Eukaryota > Metazoa > Chordata > Aves > Bucerotiformes > Rhinopomastidae > Rhinopomastus > Rhinopomastus cyanomelas. Next base: position 28,243 of record VXBP01009173.1, read on the forward strand.
AGCTCTCTGGAATTTGACCAGCTGCTTTCCAGACCATGTAATGCATTGCAGATCTTTCCACATTATGTATTGCAGATGGCTGTATTACTTGAGCATTTTGCCCTTCTCATTTAGATCACTGGTGTAATTTGGGAAGAAAACTTGTATGCTACAAAATGACAACTGACATATTGTTGTGTTATCATGCTGCTTAGACACCAACCATGGATCTTAATGAATGTTTATGAGGTTGGGGTTTGTTGTTTTTCCACCTCCCTCTTTCAATCCTTTTTATTCTCCTGCATAATGAGACTGAATGTGGCAGAATCTTCATGCATGTAAGGCTTGAGTCTCAAAGGTGTGAACACATACAACCTTACATGACATTAAACTGAGCTGGCAAAACTTAGCAGCTTTTCCAGATTAAGCCTTTGGGTAAATGCAAGTTTCTCCTAAAACTTCTGCAAAGAGGAAAATCAGGCCCAGAATTGAATTAGCTGGAGCCACCAAGCTTACTTTATGGACCAGATTATCTGTATCACTGCCTTCTTCTCCCAGAGGTTGAATTCAATCATTCTTACAAGGCCTCAGCAAGATCTGATCCACCATCATCCAGAAAACAGTAGGTAGGGAGCCAAATAATACAAGGTTTTCATTCTCCTTAAAGTCTCTGAATGCAGACTACAGGCTGGGAGATGCATCTATGTGATTTGCAAATTAGACTTCAAGATTAATGTGTCTTCTGCTTCACACTGTCTGTCCTCCACAGACCTGGAATAAACCCTTGAATTTCCTAAGGCTATGTTATTCTCATCTCCCTGCTCTCACTTTGCTCTAATATCTTACTTCTCCCTTGAATCTGGTAAGTCAGGAGAAGTTTGAACCCATTTGGAAAAAGAAGTCAGGAACACATCTGGAAAAATATAACCCCAGAAACCACTATGTCTTGCATGTTATGGCACTAAATGAAAAAAAAAAAGGCACAGACAACTGCTGAAAGCCCTAGAGGAACAGATATGAATTCTGCAAACACTTAGGCAAGACTGAAGGCAAAACCCACTCAATTTTGCCAATATTGGGGGCTATTAACACTATTAGCAAAAAGCACTGGGGAATACCATATAAAACATATTGCCACAAGCTTTATTCAGTAAACAGACTAATATTTCATGACTAAGGATTAATAACTTTTGTCTTTTCCAGTGCAGTGCCTCAAAAAGCATCTGTCCTGAAGAAAAAATATTTCTGCTTGAAGAGCTAGCTAATTGAAACAGCTTGTTTTATACTGGTTCTCAGCTAATGCCATCTGGAAATACATGTTGGAGAAATACCTTTTTCTTCAAATGGATGCTCTCTGCTACAGTGAGCAACTGTGTCCATCAAAGCTTGCGTCAGCACCAAGGAAAGAGAGCCTGGGAGAGTGGGGTGTGGAGCAAGAACAGGTTTGTGAGCAATACCAATAACCACAGTGTTTTCCATCTTTGATCTTTTTGACTGTTTACTCATCAATACATTTTTTTCATTTAAATCCTTCTTTACTCTACTCTTCCCTAAAAAATGGCTATGGTATTTCAAACTTTGAATACATGGAGCCTCTAAATTACTAGCTTCATGGCACAGAAAATGTTGCTAAGGTTGCAAAGGCAAAGGCCATGGAAAACTAACTCCCCAGTACATTGTGTGACACCACCAAGAAATAATGGAAATCTCTACTTTTCCTCCTGCCTGTGCTGTTGGTCCAGCCCCCAAAATGGCACTGTCTGTTCTAGGTAATTTGTAAGTACAGCCTGATTCTCTTCACCAAACAGCAGAGCTGAGGATACACCACCTCCAAACGTGACTTTCTGTCTCCTCCTGGAGATGTTTCCCGGCACTATCTCAGATGTCCCATGGCTGCTTTCCTGGCCTCTCACCATGCTGTTGCAAGAACCAATTGCCTTCTGGGCTCCTATTATCAGGAAAAGTCAGGGGAAAGGTACTGGTGTCAAAAAGTTTACTGGGTATCTCCCAATGAGTTACAACTGCTTGACTACTTGTACTATGGTGTTCTTGAGTTCCCAAAAACTCTTCTTCACAGAATCATACCTTCTTCACAGAATCATAGAATCATTAAGGATTGGAAGGAACCTTGAAAGATCATCTAGTCCAATCCCCCTGTCACAGCAGGATCACCTAGACCGAGTCAAAATACTTGGTCTTAAAACTTCTTGCAACTGCGTTCTTGCAAACACATCTTTCTGTGTTTATCCAGGTTCCTTCCAGAAGCCTTTTTATTTTCACTGTATTCATAAGGAGCTTTTTAACCAGAGCAAATTAGGAACTCTCTGAATGTGGTGTTAAAACAACAAAGCCCTCCCAGGCACATTTCTGTAGGTTGGTGGGTTTTGCTTGCACCTGTGACCGACCAGCTGTTAGCAGCAGAGAAAGCCACGAAGCTGAAGGGTTCTTATTCCATATTCTTTGACAAATCTTCACACACAGTTACACAGTTCAGCCCTCAAAGACCAGTTTTTGTTTTCTGCCTTTGCTCACAGAACAGGAAATTAAGCTATCCTCGTATTTGCTGCAAGGAACAGCATAAAATGAACATATTTAAAAGAGAAAAGTGCACTTTCCACAAAATAATATTTACATGGATCCCCGCAAAACATTTTGCACGCTTCTTCGGGTAAGTATTAACTTTTTAATAAAAAAATAAATATAGTTTACTTTAATTCTTGCAAACTCTTGAACTTCAACATTGCTCTCTTCTGTGACGCTCTTGCTCAGTCTAGTGCTTTAGGAATGAAACACACTACTCAGTACACTTTTGTATTCTTACAAGCTGTGTATTATCCTAATCATTACACAGAAGTATTGGGAGGTAGCTACTTGTCTTGGATCCTGCAGTTTGCATGCTGCTCATGCTCTTATTTTTAATATCGCTGTGACACTAAGGTGTTCAGGCACACAGCTGCAATCTGTGCAGAGATCCTTATGTTTGCTTAATGCAGCTGCTGTTGTCCAAGCCACAGCTCCCAGCTGATGCAGAGAAGAATGCAGAAAACAGTGATTCACATTAATACAACAGATTAATTTGCTTGATGCCGAAGCCAGGGGCTGCTAACTCAGCATCTGGCATACTGCCAGATGCGGGTGGGATGGATGTTAAGAGTGTCTCTGTGACCACTCTCTTTGGCCACCTGCCTTAAAGGCTGAATGACTCACCTTCAGTTTCACCCCTGACTCAAGAATAAAATCATAGAATCATAGAATCATTAGGGATTGGAAGGGACCTTGAAAGATCATCTAGTCCAATCCGCCTGACACAGCAGGATCACCTAGACCAAGTCACACAGGAACACATCCAGGCAGGTCTTAAATGTGTTCAGTGAAGGAGACTCCACAACCACCCTGGGCAACCTGTTCCAGTGCTCTGTCACCCTCACCGTGAAGAAGTTCCTTCTCAGGTTGATGTGGAACCTCCTATGTTCCATCTGGCACCCATTGACCCTCGTCCTATCACTAGATGACACTGAGAAGAGCCCAGTTCCATCCTCCTGACACCCACCCTTCACATATTTATAGACATTAATGAGGTAACCTCTGCTCTCCTCTTTTCCAGGGTAAAGAGACCCAGCTCCTTCAGCCTCTCCTCATAAGGGCGGTGCTCCTCTTCCTTCATCATCTTNACTGGTCCCAGCACCGACCCCTGGGGCATTCCACTAGATACAGGCCTCCAACTAGACTCTGTCCCATTGACCACCACTCTCTGACTTCTATTCTGCAGCCAGTTAAAAAGCCACCTTACTACCCGATCACCTAGACCACACTGCCTTAGTCTGATTGCAAGGATGCTGTGTGAGACTGCGTCAAATTCTTTCCTGAAGTCAAGATAGACCACATCCACCACTCTGCCATCATCCATCCACCTGGTTATGCCTTCATAAAAAGCTATCAGATTGGTCAAGCATGACTTTACCTTTGTGAAGCCATGCTGACTGTCCCTAATGAACCTCCTGTCCTTGATGTGCCTGGAGACAGCCTCTAGAACAAATTGTTCCATCACCTTTCCTGGAATGGAGGCTGCCTCCCTGCTCAACGGAGCTTTTCCCATTCAGGGAACCCCCAAATCACCCAGAAACCTTGATAAAGTAGTGTTTGGGGACCAGCGCTCTCACTGCTGCATGCGGTCAGTCAAGTTACTAAATTAAATATTTGGGATGATATGGCCTATAGGAGTGAGATATGGCATCAGGGCCTGTATGTGAGCAAAAGGAACAATGCAGTACCAGTGACTGTTCTTTCATTGAGTCATACATATTTTTATGTTATTGCCATCAGGATAGCTAAGCTGAGATATATTCAAAGTTCTGAGTGATGAGGAGCAATGACTGAGAGGGTTACAAACCTGGGATTTGCTCCATCCTAATTTGGCCTGAGTGCTGCCTTCAGTCCTGGCAACCCAGCAGCCCATCCACAGACATGTGGTTGTCAATGCATTGCTGCTGCTGCAGTGAGCAGAAGACAGCAACTGCACAGCCAATCTCGAACAATGATACGCTGCTGAGGACTCGGACCCTCACTTTTGCAGTGCCTCTGGGGAGGCAAAAGAGTGGCTTTCCTATGTTACTCTGAAACATAGAAGGCAAACAAAATATTTATCTAGGTTGTATAAGAAGTTTTTGTTGCAAGCAGAACCAATGAGCGCCTCCAACTTGTCCCTCTGTCCCTTTAAATAATGCATTTCTCTAGCTGCTGGATCTGTGTCCCATGCTGAGACATCAGCTGCTGCTGGAGAAAACTCTTATGGCTTTCTAAGCTATAGAAGTCCCAAATCAGTAAGGATTGAACCCTACTTCATCATAAACACAACATCCGCATCATTTCAAGTATTCCAAGGAAGTGTAAGCTACGATGGAAAAAACCATTCTGTTTAAAATGTGTTGACCTTATTGTATCTTAAAATATACATCCTTCCGCTACACGTTTTCTGTACTTGCCTAGATACTTGATGCTGGAAAAATCAGGACTGGCATGACAGTCAGGGTAATTCTTCAGATATTAAGGTCCTATTTTAATCCCTGATAAACTTTTGATTTATTCCAATGGCAGCAGGATAAATTAACAGACAAATAAATGCATCATCTATATAGCTGAGGTTTGGTTTACTGCGTATGTTGAAAGGCACCAATGAGAAACCACCTCAGTAAAACTGAGATTTGATGCATCTGTTTAAAAACTGCCAGAAAGTCTTTGGTTTGCTTTTGACAGTTTCAAGGATCCTTGGAAGTAAATAAAAGTAGGATGGATGACAGGGGTCCATCACATACAGTTAAAGACAATAATCCCTCTTCAACTGTACTGAATATATCTGGAGGCCTGCTCCTCTATACAGTTATCATACACATAAGTTCCTCCCTCAGAAAGGATCAAACATAGTTTGTGGTCTTGAAATGTGGATTTCACAAAGCATCTCTGCTAGAAATAGTAGCACCAAGACTTTGTCTTCTTTCTTCTCAAACTATAAACTCTACAACAAGTAGACTTTTATGAGGGAAAGAGGCTGTGCTTACCCCATGTATATACACCCATCTCAAAGATCTGCAGGTCTCCAGACTCAGCCCTGCGTGTTAGCAAGTGACAATGTATAACAGTTCAGTATTACCTGTCTCTCTGTGAAGTAATTTTAGATACTTGGCTTTCACTGAGAGAGCACATCAGTTGCACGGGCAAGTTGTGTGGGCAAGCTGCATGGACAGTATGTGGCTGCGGGGCCAGGTTTGAGGTTTAGATGATGTCATGGTATTCACAGTAGATTTGTAAATTTAAGGGTCTCGTCTATCACGAGAACATATGAACAGCATATGAACAGCATGTACTGTAGATCAGTGTTTCATACAGTCGTCTCTTTTAATTCAAACTGTAATAGGTACGTGAAGAGTTTTCTTAATCCAAGTTTCCTCCCGTGCAACCTTTCATAATTACACATGGGCCTCATATTGTTTATTAAATCCCATGTGAGTACACTGACATATGCATGTCCTCAATAAGCCCACAGTCCTACTGACTGCACCTGAAAGGATATCTGTTGTAGCTTGAATTTGGTGGGTCTTACCCTCAGAGATGAGAAGTCACTATGGCAACTTGTGATAAGCAGCTGGGAATTCCAAGCAGAATAAGCATCTCTATGAACTGGTATAAATGGATTGGAGCTTCATGTTTCCTTCATGGAGCTTCTTTTTGAGAGTCGTCTCGTCTGCTCTTTGTTCAGAGAACAGGCACATATCACTGAAGCTGGGCACAGCAGCCAACTTGCCCTTTGGGATGTGCTGAATGGAGAGAGAATAGGAGCTTGGAACATCAAAGGTCAGCAGAGGAAAGGTTTCACCTGTAATACATTTTTTGCTGAAAAGGGGAGGGTCTCATCTGTTTGTAGCCCATCAGCATTAGTGCACTGGAATAGAGGACTGGCTTGCAGTAACATGGAGCAGGGAACTGGCCCTTAAAGGAACTACTGGCACTGATAAACAGATGCATGCACTGAGAGATGGGCATAATATTTCCATAAAGAAACTAACTGCAAAGAGTTAGGCAAGTGTGGTGGGTTCAGGACCACAATTCAATATCAAAGAAAGGAAAGCAAAGCAGTGAGGTCTCATTGGCATCTCAGATAAAATTCACCAGACAACTGATGGCTTAGGGAAACTTCAGAAAGGTTTATTAACACTAACTATACACAGAAAAGGTTATGCAGGTCGGTGCATACAAACTGTGTCATTAATGCCCTCACAGAACCTGAGAAAATAGAATGGGAAACCACTCCAGTTTGGGCCTTGGATCTTCTTCCAATTTAGAGACCTGGGAAGGAAAGCATGTCAGTCCGAGATGGCCTGAGTTTCTGAGCGCCCACACCTGCATCCCTCGGTGNTGAGCACCCACACCTGCATCCCTTGGTACAGCCACATGCATTTCAGCGTGGCTTCTCCAGCTCAATGCATAGGGATGGCTTGACAGCTCAGTGCCCACACCTGCATCCCTCTGTGCAGCTGCATGCATTTCAAAAGACCCAGTCTTTGTCTTTCACATCCAAGGTTTGAGGATTCTTTAGTCCTCCTGCTTTCCTTAGCGAAGTACGAAAGAGCTCTCCCCCAAACCTAAGCGCTGCCAGTCTTTTCTCAGCAGCAGAAACGACAGTCTCTCCTCCTGCTGATGACTCTTTCCAAAATGGCGGCAGCCCAGTCCCAGGGCCCCAGCCGCATGCGGGGTCCAACATGGAGACCGACCGCATGGCTGCGTCAGCAGGGCCGCACACCCCCACACTCCACACGTGGCCGAGAGGGTCTTCCAGACCTCCTCTCCTCTCCCTCTCCTGTCTCAGCTTTAGGGGGAAGAGGAGTAGTCCAGCTCACCAATGCTGAAGGCTGTCCGTGGTGGAGGGGTCGTGATGGCATTTCTGCACCAGTCTTGCTTCTCCAGTCCGGGCGTGGCGCGGCGTCGAGCAGCGGCGGCACTGCGCTGCCGCTGCGGCAGCTGCGTCAGTCCGCGGCTTTTTCTCCGGTCTGGGGCCACTACTTCTTAGGTCCCGGGCGGCGATGCAGCAAGTTGCTGCCAGGGTCGCTTCCAGACCCCGCGGCGGCAGGTGCCTGCCGGCGGTGGGGTCAGGCGGGAGCCGCTGCTGGTTCAGGGGCCGCGGCTGGCTTGGGGGGCCGCGGCTGGCTCGGGGGGGCCGCGGCTGCTTCGGGAGCCGCTGCTCCCCGGAGCCATGGGTCCCCCTGAGCTGCTGTCCTCACCCCCCCCCACCGCCCGTTCCCGGGGCGGTGGGGGGGCACTCCCTTCAGGGCCACAGCCTGCAAAAAAGGGGACGAAACAAAGACCCTGCCTCGGTTTTTATAGGGTCCCCCAGCCCGCCTTTCAGGGGCAGGTCACAGGA
>VXBP01009174.1:2434-23817 GCA_013400115.1 Rhinopomastus cyanomelas
AAGAACTCCATTCCCAGCCTATAGTTCTGCCTGGGATTGTTATAACCAAAATGCAGAACCCGACACTTTGACTTGTTAAAACTCATCCTATTGGAGTCTGCCCATCTCTCCAGTCTGTCCAGGTCCCTCTGCAGGGCCCTCCTACACTCTACCAGATCAACATGGGCTCCAAGCTTGGTGTCATCTGCAAACTTGCTCATGATGGACTCCATGCCATCATCAATATCATTAATGAAGATGTTAAACAGGATCGGACCTAACACCGACCCTTGGGGGTAGTAACTGGTCGCCAACTAGATGCGACACCATTTACTACCACTCTTTGGGCTCATCCATCCAACCAGTTCCTGACCCAGCATAGAATATTCCTGTTAAAGCCCTTTGCTGCCATCTTCGGCGGGAGCATATCATGGGAGACTGTGTCGAATGCTTTACTAAGATCCAGGTACACCACATCCACAGCCTTTCTCTCATTGACCAGTCTGAAGACTAAATACTTGCTTATTTGGATGTGTAAAGATGAAGGACAGCTTTGTAATATTTGTGCAATTGTCAATGAGATTTAAAAAATGGATTACAATCCTGATTGTTGTAAATTTACTCATAAAGAGGTTTCAGCAGGGGAGTCTCAGGTAAGAAGTCACAATGAGTTCTGCAGAAATATCTGGGGATTGTGGTAGGGTTACCACCAGGAACTGCAGTGAGGTAGGGTTCTGTTTCTAGTCCTGTTCTGCATATTTTATAAACAGCTTTCATAGTATTCTGAAAGTAAAAACCTGAAATGAAATGGATGTCATTGAAAGGGTATATCCTTGATGCTTTTCAAAGTTTTTTTTAAACTTGCTGGAAACTGGATAAGTTCAGATTGACAGGAGAGATAGGAGAAATGGATCTGGATGCATTTGAAGAGTTGCAAAAATACATGAATTTGAAGACATTCATACTGCTACAAGAAGTCTAAATTCATGGCATACACTGTTAAGAACTGCCTCCTAACACACTACCTGTTGTGGATCATCATGGCATGCAGCTCAGCCACTTGCTCCCTCCTCCTGTGGGAGTCACTTGGGGCCAGCTGTCCATGCTGTGTCCCTTCCCAGAGTCTTGCCCACCCCCAAGCTGTTCAATGTGAGGTCAGTATGTGAAGCAGAAATTGCCTGGATGGTGTGTGAACATTGCTTAGGAGTAACTAAGATTCTGCTTTGTTAGCAAAGTGTTCTGGTCACATACCTAAAACACAGCTCAGTGCAAGCTACCATGAAGAAAATTAATGCTATCCCAGACAAAACCTGTACAGTACCATACTTTCATACTGATAAGGCTAAAACTAAGTGGATATGTGTCAGTCTACACTGACACTGGCATTTATAGGCATTTTTTCCCTTGCAGGAAGAAGGAAATAAGTTGCTAATTATTTACCAGCTCAGCAAGTCCCTTTCTGTACTTGCTAATGGTATTTAAATTGCGAACAATCTCCTTTGAAAGCAGTGGAGTTTGATGGAATTATAACCAAGAGCTTTTAATCTTCTTGTTTAGCCACATCTCTGACTGTGGGTAGCTTTGATCCTAAACTGCAACAATTCCTACCTACCTGGATTTACGTAAAATCCAGAACATGTTTTGAAGTGTAATTGAAGTGTGTGAAATGGATATTTGTAACAATTCCTAATATTGTTTTCATGTACATACCTTGTGGTTCATGCAGGTGTAGCCACTAAGTCTGCATGAAACAAGTCTTTAGTGAAAAAGGACACTAAGGTTTGGGCAAGTAAGTCATGTTGGGATAGCATTCTGCATTTTATTTTTCAGAAAATTTATTTACCTCACAAAAAGACATTTTCCTAGCTGATTCACTTTAAAATAAACCTTGAAGCATTTCTGTTTGACAGAGATGGAGAAAAATATGTCTGAGGGAGAATCTTATTTAATGTACATAATTATTTTTAATTTAAGACTGCCAGTAGAAACATATGAATACTCAGTGCACCTTAAAGAAGGAGGAATGACATTTTTATGCTGCCATGGGTTTTATCCATTGAGGCTGATACACTTGAAAATTAAAATGTGTAGTCTCATAAACTTTAAGAGATGTATACATCTCTTAAAAAAAAAAGAGAATATCTGATGTGCACACTTAGAGGAGTAGAGGGCTATGGGTTAGAGCCAGTCATCTGTGTATTCTCTACAGGCAGCAGTGGCAACTCAGTCCCTTCCTCCTATTCTTTGAAGAGATTCCTCTTCTCTGGTAAAGGAGTGATATTTATGTAAATGGATGCCTCCAGTGCTGTTTCTTAGTAGCATCCCTTCCAAAGTTCATTAGGACCTGATTCTGCAACTGCATGACCATGGAGATCCCTGAATACATTTGTAGATAGAGCAGGAGCCCTATACTTCTGTGCAGAACTCTCTGTCTGAAGGGTGGGATGTACTAGTCATGCTCTTAGTCTTTCTAGTCATGCTGGCTAGCACAAGAAGCCTGTATTTTCTTTGTACTGGGGCTTAGACTGTCCTAACTTTGCTTCCATTTAAGCATAAGTTATTAGATTCTGCTATTAAAATGGCCTCTGTCTACCTGTACATGTGAATCATAGAATCATTAGGGATTGGAAGAGACCTCGAAAGATCATCTAGTCCAGTTCCCCTGACACAGCAGGATCACCTACACCAAGTTGCACAGGAACACGTCCACACAGGTCTTAAACATCTCCAGTGAAGGAGACTCCACAGCACCCCTGGGCAGCCCATTCCAGTGCTCTATCACGCTCACTGTGAAGAAGTTCCTTCTTATATTTACGTGGAATCTTCTATGTTCTAGCTTACAACCATTGCCCTTTGTCCTATCACTAGATGACATTGAGAAGAGCCTGGATCCATCCTACACCTTTTTATAGAAACTTGACACCCACCCTTCACATTTTTATAGACATTAATGAGGTCACCTCAGTCTCCTCTTTTCCAAGCTAAAAAGACCCAACTCCCTCAGCCTCTCCTCATAAGGGAGGTGCTCCACTTCCTTCATCATCCTTGTTGCCCTATGCCTTGTTGCTGGACTCCTTCCAGCAGTTCCACATCCCTCTTGAATGGAGGAGCCTAGAACTGGACACAATATGCCAGATGTGGTCTCACCAGGGCAGAGTAGAGGGGGAGAAGAACCTCTCTTGGTCTGCTAACCACCCCCCTTGTGATCCACCCCAGGATGCTTTTGGCCCTCTTGGCCACAAGAGCACACTGCTGGCTCATGGTCCCTTTCTTTCCCCAGGTCCCTTTCTCTTACATTGCACTCCAACAGGTCAGTCCCCAGCTATACTGGTACCTGGGGTTGTTCTTGCCCAGATGCATCTGTATGGGAATAACATCTATAGGTATGGTATTTGGCTTTTTCTCTAAGGAACCTGAGACTCTTCTTTACAAAGATAATGAATGCATCTCCTTTTGCTTTGCCTTTTGCATAGAGGCATTGTATGTTTTGATGTTGTTTTGGGTGTGTTAGAAATGCTTTTTCTCACAAGAAAGGGTTATATATCCAAAAATGCTTGGCGTGACTTTATCTGTTCTCCTGAAAGTGAGGGAAGTGAGGTCTTCCTAGATGTTTGCTTGTCCTCAGCTTTCATATATAGATCATCTTGAGTGCTGTCACAGGACTCTCACGGGACAATCAGGTGATCAGGCCCAGTCAGCATGGGTTTATGGAAAAGGCAGGTCCTGCCTAACTGAAGGGAAGGGCTGTGGTCTTTGTCTGCCTGGATTTCAGTAAAGTTTTAAGTAATGTTTCCCACAGCATTCTCCTTCATAAAGGCTTGGATAAGTACACGCTGCACTGGATTAAAAAACTGGCTGAATGGCCAGGCACAAAGCATGGTGGTGACTGGAGTTAAATCTCTCTGGTGTCCAGTTACACCAGAAGTGGTGTTCCACAGGGTACTGGGAACTGGGCCTGCTCTCTTTGATATCTTTCTTAATGATCTGCTTCAGGGGATTGAGTACACCCTCAGTAAGTTTGCAGGTGACACTAAGTTGGGCAGGTATGTCAATCTGCTGGAGATAAGGACACTCTACAGAAGGATCTAGACAGGTTGGCTGGATGGGCTAAGGTTAATTGTATGAGGTTCAACAAGTCCTGCTCTTTTACATCAGTTTGGGTTGTGTTAACTGTAGCTTACTCATTGCTTTGGTTTTGTAGAGGCTACTACTACTCTTTATTTTGTGTTCCACATGTTCCTTGAGCATCAGTGGGCACTCTGTTACCCTTCCAGCCTACAGTTTCCAGTGCTGCTGCTGATACCTCAGTCTGTGTACTGCTCATTAAAGTTTGTTTCCAGAGCTATGTGTCTTTGGGGGGTTTATACCTTCACGAGTAGCTGTCAAGAGTGAGTTAATGGAAACAAGTAAAAGGGCAGGTTCAGCATGGGTTTCTTATCTCAGTTTTGCTTAATTTAGCCAGTATTATAAACAGAGGTTGACTAGCTTGTTTCTTAGCTGCTGCAAAGCAACCTGTAGCCCTGGGTCAGAATAGTCTCTGCTGGCTCTACAGTAAACCACCTCCTCAGAGCCAAGGCTGATTCCCCCAGAAAAATCCCCAGCTTTACCTCTCAACCTGTGTACATATTGGCACTTCTGATCATGTCCATTGTCTCAGTCCCAGAGAGATCCCAGGAGGCGGCACTGGAGCCTGGATGTTTCTTGTGGAGAAAATTATTAATTTCCAAGCTTAACATCTTTTTAGAGAAAACAGAAAAGCCACTTTCTGTTCATCAAACCTTACTCCATTCTTTCTTACTAGCTCTTAATTGCTGTGGTGGGTGGTTTTTTTTTTCCCGACACATTGGTAGCTGTTATTGCTTTTCTCTTAGCATAAGGAACACAGTTCACTACCCTGAGAGTGAAAAGCAGCTGTTAGACATAAAAATAGCTGCAGTTCATACAGGCAAAACCAGAATTCTTATGTTTTATATATACAGATTCACCCACAGCACTACTGAAGGCATTTTCAAGTTCTGCTTGTATGATCTCTACTTCCTTCTGTAAAATTTTCCATGCTTTCAGCTTGCATGCATTGTTTTTATCTGCAAAAATACAGGCTTAAGATGTCCAATGCAGATACTCTGAGTCCTTCTCTTTAGCTTGTTGCCTTCTGCTGTCTTGAATTTCTTCGGGATTTTTATGCCTGAGTGGAGACTTGAAAGTTTGTGGGGGATGGGGCAGGGAACGTGCAAACAGCATTATGTAGCATTCATCTCTGGTAGCTGTAGTCACTGCCATCCCACACAGCAAAGCCACACAAGAGTACGTGTGATCGCCATTAGAAAGGCTGAAAGACTTGATGAAGAAGGAAATACCTCAGTGTAGCAGTTTTGGAGAAGGTTGTTATCTGTTTCAAAGGTCAAGACTTTGTACTGTGTTGCCAGAACTAACCTGATGAGCACAGAAGACTTTTTGAAAATCTACTTCTTCCTTATGTGTAGGTGTTTACAGTGTAGATTTGCAAGAGATTTGGCAGAGAAATTACTATGTCGTAAGCACCAAAGAGTTCCTGTTAGTGTATTCAACTCTGTTGACAAAAATTAAAAATCCTATTTTTCATTTTTTTGTGCCTTTTAGCTGTCACATTCTTAATAGTAGTATGATTACAGAAAAAGTTATCAATTTGGTGAGTTCAGTCTATTGCTGAAGATGTTTTGTTTTTACAAAAGCTAGCCTATAGTGTATGTCCAACATCCAGTGTTTTAACTGTCAGCTCTTGCAGTACCTCAGTCTCACCGGTATTGCATGGGAATTGTGTTATTTTACTTCATATTATTATTCTGAGATTAATTAGTTTATGGTGATTTATTGGTACTGAATCAGAATGGTAAAAGCTTGCCATTATTATGGTGTTTGAGGTTCAGGCAAGAGATGGTGCAGTTCAGTACTTGGTGATCTCTGCTCCCCCAGCTGAACTATGTGTGCTCACCTGCTGTGGCTAGCGTGTAAATTACAAGGTTGTCTACTTGTCTGGCTAGAAAATGTAATTTTATTTTCTTTTTTTTACCTTCTATTGTGCAACATGTATGTTTTGTTTTTCTTTGAACTACACGTGCTTTTGGTACTTTGTGGATATATAGCTTAGTACTTGAGATTTTGAGTGATTTGAGTGGTTTACAAGAAGATAATTTCACAATTCATTCTTGTGGCCTTGCTAGTTATTTTCTTGGGGGTTAACCTCCAATGATATATCTGGAAGCTTTTCATTATGGTTTTGGGACAAGATGACGAAAACACCGTCATAACTAAGATGATTTCTCAAATGTACAGCACATTCAACGTCGAAATGAGTGAAATATTTAGGAGAGCACAGGGGCAGAACAACAGTTTGGTTACTCATTGTACATAATGTGGCCAATAGGCAGCTTTTTCATTGTAACCTGGTAAAGAGGGATATCTGGTTATACCTATGCTCCTTCCATCAGTGAGCTGATTTGTTAGATAACTCATGGTTATGGCTGCACAGTCTTTAGGTGCAGCACAAGGGAGAGATTAGTGTTACCAGGGTGAGAAAAGGGTGACTCTCTAGGGTGGCAGCCCACTGTCTAGGTCAAGGTAAATACAGTACAATGCCGCTTTCTCAGGAATGTAGTATTTAGATAATGGCAAAATCTTTCTATACCTCCATAAATCACTGCCCTTGTTGGCACATCTCTCCTGTCATTCACAACCTGTCACTCTCCTTGGTTTTAGCTTATTTTGCCTCATCTCTTACATTTGTACATTCATCATCCCAGACATGCTGTATGCCTTACACATATTGACAGAGAAAGTGTCTTGACTTGTTCCTCTGTGGTCCTGTTTGGATTTCATTAGGCATGCACCTTCTGGTGTTTAGGTCCTCTGATGCCCAAGAAGGGGTGATGCACCTTGTAGCATTTGCTCTTTCAGACCCATGTTTTTATGCAGAGAGCACATTGAGACAATTCCTCGCTGTTGTACTGCAGCAGCAGGAGCAGGCATATCCTTGCAGCATACAGACCATTTAAAAATTCAAGAGCATTTCTGCAGCTAGTTGTAGCTTTGGTTGTAGCTGGCAGGTTGAGAATTAGCTATCAGAAATTTTCCTTACCCTTAACATTACTCACTGTGGTCATATCATGACTTCTCACTACCTGTATTTGCTAAAGCAGCTAATTGTGGGAACCAGGCAGCTCAAATGAAGATAGAACTTGGAAAGGGATGGCTTTGTGTTAGACATGCTTTGGAGTTTGCCTATCTAGTAATACCACTGAAAATGAGATGGAATTTCTGAAGATGATGTATTCTGGTGAGAAACCTGGGAGAACCTTTGAAAATAAAATTGAATAGATTTTGTAGCACTGGATCCAAGCTATCTCTGGGCAATTCTCTTGTGAATTGCCTCTAGGCAATCCGCTTGGTAGGTGTATAAATGTCCATATAAGAAAAATTAATGACGTTGAGAGACAACTTGAGACACTTTTCTTGTGATTATTAGAAACTTATCCCATTTCTAGCTTAACTATGCAGTAAAACAACACCCATCCACTTGTTCCTACACAGATGTTTTACTTTACATTAAAAAGTTGCTGTTTCTGATTTTGTCAGAGACAAGACACACCTCTTTTTTTTTTTTCTTGGCCACTGTGGATGGATATCTCTACCACATTGTTCAGTTTAGGAATGACTGCAAAGATCCTGGCACACGTTATCTTCTAAATTTTCTTGTTGACATTTTTTTTGCCCTCAGTTAATACAGTTCTTACTTTGAAACAGTTTTGAAAATTATAGTATGGCTTTATGCCTCAGAATTCTCATTGTCTGTGGTTATTTTACTTAAATAGAGGTTTACTAAGAGACAGTCCCATCTCTGCGGTATTGTTTCTTACTCAGTGTATGTCATCACTAATAAATGCCTGCAGGTTATATATTTTTCTGTTTCTTTTTTTCTTGAGAGTGTAATTGTCACTGGTTGATCAGTTAGTCAGGTCCAGAAGAAAAGATTAATTAATTTATTTAATGTGCTAATGGTCTGAAACCAAACAAAGCACATGGAGGGTTCACAACCAATTATAAAAGTCACAAGATAAAAACAAAGACTGGCTTGATTCGGAGAAAAACAACAAAACACATTTAATTCACACAACATAAAAAATCCCAGTGTCACACATATAGACATTAATCACACATACATAATTGGGTGTTACAGTTTAAATTTTGGTTTGTGCTTATCTGCAAAGGGAAAATCCATATATTGTTCCTTCCCCTATCTTTCTTTCCTCCCTAAGAGAAATTGGAGCTGGGGCAAGCCAAGCCATCCCCTTCCAGCGAAACTAGAGCTGGAAGGGGGGGTGGGAAAAGGATTGCCCTTTAAAAGCAAGAACTGCTTCCAGTTTCTCTCTTCTATGGGAGCTGTCGTGCAGTTTGCCTGCCCCCTAGAGCCAGGGCCCTAGTAGGAGCAGGGTGAACAGCCCTGGCCCTGGCCCCCCACTTCCCCAGGAACCAGTGCTGGAATGCTGCAAGTGGAACGGAGCAGAGCAGCTCCAGTCCTGCCTACCCAGAGCTGGCTGCAGTCCCAGCCGGGCACAGTGGCAGTGTTGCCTCATCCACAACTGGAGCAACGGGCTCTGCCAGCGTGAAACCTCCAGCACCAGATTCAAACTGTGCTGGGCAGAACAGAGCTATGCTGATCATCGACATTGCCTTGAGATGCTGGACTAGGAAGTTAACCATAAAGAAGAAAAGCCCCGGGACCCTGGAGGAGGGAGGTCCCTGCTGGTTTGCTGCCACAGCTGCCATTTTGTTTTTGCCACATGGCCAGCCATGCGGCCGTCACAGTCTTGGCCATCCGGTCATGTCCCCTGCTGGCCGCCGTCTTGATTTACCTGACAGTGGGAAAAGAAGCTGTTGTCACAGCTTGCCATTGAGAAAGACTGGGAATGCTTGAGTAAGTGGGAGAAGGGAGCCCCGAGGGGCATTTGCTTTGTCAGCTGAACTGTCTGTGAAAGAAGCTGAAAGGACTTGTAACTCTTAGACCGTTGACAAATTGTCAGGAAGTTGAGGTTTGAAGTGTTCTAGGGGTGGGTGCCCGCTTTTGCTGCGGAGTATGTGTGTGTATGTGTGTGTGTGTGTGTGTGTGTGTGTGTGTCCTTTTCCATAAGGGATTCTGCCTGAAGCCAAAGACAATTGTGTTACACTGCCTGTTTTTTCTCAGAATGCATGTAATGGCATTGTGATGCAGTTTCTGTTTTGTGTGTTTTCACTTGCTTGGGCTTTTCTTCTTCCTGTTCTTAGGTGCAGATTTAATAAAACACTTTTGTTTCCCCAAGGTGTTGCATTGACTGATAAATTCTATCCAAGGGCAGGCTGCCTTTCTGTTTTAAGCCAGGATGCTGGGCTGAGCTCTGCTACTTCCTTCCCTTCAGGGAGAAGACAGCCTTAGCAGTTCTTTTCTTTGTGGAAATGTGATGTCCATAGTTCAGTCTGTGCATTGTCTGCTCAGAGCCAGTGTGCACTGTCTACTCAGGGCCGGTGGTTCCCTTAAAGATAAGTTCCCTGTTTCATGTTCTCCAAGCACATTCTTTGATCCAGTGGCATTATCTTCCATAAGTTACAGACATGGCTGTCTTCTTGCATTTCACTACACCATGAAGTAACAGGGAAACTTCTTCACTACTCTGTGAGGTTCCAAACTCCCACTGTCTCCTCCATCACCATGCTTCAGGGAAAATCTGGCTGCTAGTGACATGCCCTGTCCAGTGACACCATGCTTGATATCTGAACAGAAAGGCATCACACACAGGAAACAGGAAACTAGAAAAACTGGTTTTCTGCCCTTTACCCCAATAGCTTTTTGTGTGATTGGTTGGAACTAAAGCTGAGGAGAGCTAGAAATGCCAAGCTGCTTATCAAAAAGAGTTATAATACCAACTAACTACTCCCTCAGGCGAAGAAACCTACAAAATTCAAACTTCAGAAATATTCTTGCAGTGTGAGTGGTGATCATACAAAGAAGGGACAGACTACAAATCTCAATTTTCAGGAATTTAGTTTTCAGAGGAAGTTAACTGATTTACAGGACATTGTTGATAGCTTTCACATTTAGATAGTAACTGTCAGATATGTGATAAAAGCACTACCTTTTAAACAAATCTGTTTTTCCCTTCTGTGTTGAGTTCAGGAACAATAGTAAAATGTGAATTGTAAAAACATTGAATATCAATTGAAAATGCTCTTTGTTTTATTAATTCAGAAATACACAGTAGGATGGGCTTCTTTTATAGTGTGTATCCTGATTTAGATTAATTGGTCTTTTACTTGCAAGAAGTTGAAGCATCTGAACCGCAACTGCAGATTTACTGTTGATTACTAATAAAATGGCACTAAAAGTAATCATATAATAATACTTTAAATGCTTGTTACCTTTGTTTCCTAATTTATAATATTTCTTGAAATATACTGTTGTAAGAGATAACAAAGTAAATACATTTCCTCATGTCAATAGAAGACAAATAGTGCACAAGTATCGGTGTTCTTTGTTTAATTTAACAATAAACGTACTGCAGATCCTTGAGAATGTA
Source organism: Rhinopomastus cyanomelas (assembly GCA_013400115.1). Lineage (NCBI taxonomy): Eukaryota > Metazoa > Chordata > Aves > Bucerotiformes > Rhinopomastidae > Rhinopomastus > Rhinopomastus cyanomelas. The sequence goes on from VXBP01009174.1 coordinate 12,997, forward strand.
AAGCTAGAAATATGCAAGTGTGCAAGATATAATCCAACCTTTCCAACAGAAGTATCTTAGCTTTTTACCTTTTAAGTGGATTTAGGAAACCTGTTCTTACAACTAAAAAGTAATGACTGCCTTTTCAGTACCCACAGAAATGATGGATGCTTCGACCTGATGGTCTTAAACATCTTTTCCAACCTAAACAAATCTATGAGTCTTGTGAGCTTGGGCTGCAGCATAAACTCTTGTCCTTTGTGTTTCAGCTTGCTGTGTTAGGTAGGGTCTGTTAAATCAGCAGTATAAGTTTATTAATTGCATCTTTGACTAGAATATGTGATTGTAATAAAGAGATTTCTAAATGAGACATTTGTAACTGAAGGCCGTAGCTGCTGTTTCATAGCTGCATTTCATGTACTCTGCTCAGCTGAGAGAGATTTCTGCCATTTAAAAAGTGGCAGCCATTAACTTGGAGTGTCATAAGGGAATGTTTGAGTTTTATCTTGTACCATCTGTTCTTAGTATAAGACAGTAGTGTAATTGAAGCAACTTGGTGTTGCCTGGTATTGCCATTCTCCTTTGTTTTACCTTGGCTGTTCCACTGTAGCAACTTCTTTTCAATGTTAATATTAATTTCAAAATCAGTAATCTACAGCTTGCTAAGCTGTAGGTTCACTTGTGTAGAAGTAAGAGGAAAAGCCTGTGGAGTGAAGACATTTCTCAGTACTAGGCTCTGATAATAAAAATTTTATCTGGAAAATCTGTCCTAGCGATGAAGGGGACGGTTGTCCTTTTATATAAAATTGGAAATGTTAGGATTAAACTAAGGTGAGTGCAAATATATATGATTGCTATGAATTCAGATAGTGGGTTTTCTGACCTTGGTGGAGAGTCCCAATACATAGACATAGCTCAAAAAAGACTTGTAGAAGTACTCTCTTTTCCCTGACACTGAAAAAAAAAAAAAAAACCCCTGTATTGTTGTGTATTATTTTGTACTTCCACCTGATACATTACGCATGATAAAGCTATACTTGGATTTGTACTTACAGTTTACCAAATTGTGTTTCACATGTTAAAGGAGTGGCATAAGCTAATTCTGTGTGCTTTGCTACATCCACAGCAGTATATGAGCTGAAGACCAGGCCACCAGCCAAAAACTCATTTCACATGTGCATGTCTTTGTGCAAGGGCATGCCTTTAATTTCTCAGTGTCTCTTCCAATTTTATAAGGTTTCTCAATGCAGACACAGATGCCTTCTACCTAGCTTCAGTTATTTTCCTGGAACTGACTCTTTTGCTCCAGCTGGTAGAATTTATGTGAAGAGTATGTTATTTAATAGAACTATTTAACCTTCTTAAATTCATATAGCACTTTGTACTTTCTTGCATATACTGTCTCAGCTTTGCTTTCTGGCTTGGGTCATTCATTTCTGTTATGTTTGACTTTGTTCAGGGTGAATGATCAAAATAAGCTATTTTTCTTTGTGTGTTCTCTCTTCAAGCTGTTCTTATTTTTCTCACGGAAAAAAAAAATATATTTTCCCTTCTGTCTGCATTTTAAAGAAAGCAATGAGTTAGAAATCTCTCCTTTACTGTTTGCTCTTAAGATTCCTGTATGAAATCAATAGGTGTTACTCTCTTTGAAATCTATAAATTCTAGACTATTTATTGAAGTGGGACCATTTAGCACTGCATGCCATATTAAATGATGCAGTGCTGTAGATTTTGTTTCAGTTTTACATTGCTGTATAATGATGATAATTTTCTATTATTGACACAGTGTATACTTGTGTTTGAGTTGAGTCAATAATACATTCCTATGTGTATTCATTAAGAAAGGAGTTTTAGTAGTACATGGAGAAGGCAGGGGTTTGACTGAAGAACGGGCTCCAAGTTAACCAAAACAATAATTTACCTAGGACCCATTTTAAGGTACTTGTAAGTAGCAAAAATATGAAACAGTTGTTTGGAACCCTAGAGGGATCATATTAAATGGCCTTAATAGCTTTTCACTAATTCAATAGTTTAGTTATTATGAGGGCAGTGAGACTTAGCTTTTGTGCTTTACTTCCTCACTTGACCAGTGTATCCTGTGTGGCAAATATTAGGTGATTAATAGATATATCTTCTGTACCCTCAGGTTCCTGTGCTTGTGATAGCATTATTATTGTTTTTACTATTTATAACCACTGACACTTAGAGGGTACTTGTTAATTCTGTGACCTAATATGAATGGGAAAAAGAGGGGGAATGATAATTTAATGTAGAAGACTGTGTATTCTCCAATGAGGCTTGTGCATTTCATCATTTTCAGTGCTTTTGAGCAAATACTGTATAATACTTGGAAGTATAGCCCAGGATGCATTTTAATTGTGAAGAACAGTTTTTAGAAGATGTTTGTTTTTCTCTGCTACTAAGAGGCAAAAAAAGTCCCTGGTGGAAGTGGTGCTGAGATAAATTTTAGAAGAACTGAATAAGCTAAGTGATTGGAGTTGTACTAGCCCTCCCAGTTTCTGTCATACTTGTTTTACTGTATCCCCTGTTTCTCAGTCATCAGTATGAGAACTAGTTCTAGTTGGGTAGCAGATTATATTCTACAGAAATATTCAGAGAAAGCTATCACACTTCTTTGTAGCCTAAGTTACAGTTGTGAGTATTTGTAATTTAATACCTGCAGGAGTTTGAAAAGATTGTTTTAGAGCCTCCTACCTCAGCACAGGATCTGACTGCTAAGTTTTATGGTTGTCACTGTCAGGTCACCCATCCTAATAGTGTGGAAAACAAATAGAAGGTCTAGATCAGTCACCTAGTCATCATATGTAGGTGAATCTATGTTAAAGTTAGAAAAGGCTCATGATATTATGCATTACGTATTTTCAAAGTCCTGGTATGGACATTTCTCCATTACATGCAGAACCTCAACTCTAAGTCCAGAGACTGTAGTTCAGTTTTGCTGTGAATTTGTGTATTTCTGGGGCATGAGACCTTAACTGAATGAGGCCTGGGTAAGTACTCTAATAATATACAGTTGTGCAATGCACAGGAATCCAAACTCCTACCTGAGATAATCTTGTACAAGTAATCAAGCTGTAAATAATTAAATTACATTAAAGAGAATTTTTAGAGTATATCGTGTAACTATAAAAGTTTGTAAACATGGCAGCTTAGATACTGGCGTAATATTATTTCTTCCTTACTGTGCTATTGGCAAGGAAATTGTGAAGCAAACAAGCACTGCTGTTCTGAGTGACCCCTGGGCTGTTGGCTTGCCTTATGTGGCAGTAAAATGCAGCAAATTTTTCAGTGCAAAAAATTTTACGCTTTAGTTCTCTTGGAATTTCTCTGTTTTCCATATGGAGTTCCTTTATTAGCTCTTTGCAATGAAATATGTAGTTGGTTGGTTGCTTATTTGTCTGGGATGACAGATCAAGTACAAGCAGGTCTGACATTGTGTTAAGTACAGAACACTTCCTGTGTTCAGACCACAGATGACATGAGATTCCTCAACTACCATTTCCAGGATGCCCTAAAGTAATATAAAAACATTTCATTTAAAAGATGTTTACCACTTTGGTTGAAAGCTCATCTACACAAAGCATGTGCATCTTGTGGAGTTTTTTGGTTTAGTGGAGATTTTTGTGGTTTCAATTTAGCATTGTGAACTATAGCTGTTTTAGAGCTCTAGGCAGACCAAGATTGGAGAAGTAGAAATGAAGACAAGGTAGGGAAATAAAATTCAGAGGAAAATTGGAAGAAATGAGAAAAAGGCAAATGAGGAGGAAAGACCTCGTAAGGAAAAGAAGTAATGGAAGACTTAGAATCAGAGAATCATCAGGGATTGGAAGGGACCTTGAAAGATCATCTAGTCCAATCCACCTCCAGAGCAGGCTCACCTGACTGGAGAAGCCATGGAATCAGAATCACTCAGGGTTGGAAGGAACCATCATCCAGTTCCAACACCCCCAGCATAGGCAGGGACGCCAGAGCCCCATCCAGCCTGGCCTTAAACACCTCCAGGGATGGGGCCCCAGCCACCTCCCTGGGCAACTCACCACTCTCACAGTGAATAACTTCCTCCTCATATCCACTCTAAATCTACCCATCTCCAGCTTTGCTCCATTCCCCCTAGTCCTGTCACTACGCACCATCCTAAATAGTCCCTCCCTGGCTTTTTTCTGTAGGCCCCCTTCAGGTACTTAAAGGCCACAATAAGGTCCCCCCCAAGCATCCTCTTCTCCAGACTCAACAGCCACAACTCTCTCAGTCTGGCCTCATAGGAGAAGTGCTCCAGCCCTCTGATCATCCTCGTGGCCCTCCTCTGAACTCGCACCAGCATTTCCATATCCCTCTTGTAATAAGGGCTCCAGAACTGGATGCAGTACTTCAGGTGGGGTCTCACAAGAGCGGAGTAGAGGGGGAGAATCACCTCCCTCCACCTGCTGACCACACTTCTCCTGATGCAGCCCAGGATCAAGTTTGCCTTCCGGGCCGCAAGTGCACACGGCTGGCTCATGTTGAACCTTTCATCCACAAGCACCCCCAAGTCCTTCTCCCCAGGGCTACTCTGCAGCCAGTCACTGCCCAGCCTGTACTTGTGCCTAGGATTGCCTCGACCCACATGCAGGACCTTACACTTAGTCTTTATGGACGTCATGAGGTTGGCCTGTACCTACCTCTTCAGCCTGTCCAGGTCCCTCTGGATGGCATCCCTTCCCTCCAGACTTGATGGTCTTTCCATGTTAGAAATGAAGTTTGTGTATCAGTAAGTGATTAAAAGAGCAGAACAAATTAAAATTGTCCCTTCAGTGATTTTAAAGCAATGTAATTTGAAGTGCAGGAACCCTTAGTGAAAGTCATTTTAATAATGTATGTATAAATATACATTCCAATGTTATAAACTATTAAAAATTCCTTGGAAATCTTAGCTTTCCATAATAATCTGCAGACTTTGATTTTCATGGCCAACAGTACTTTTCTAGTGTTATTTTATCTTACGCTGAAAACACAGTAACATACACATTTAAAAAATAGTGATGACTTTATTGTTACTTTAGGGGTATTTACAGGGTAGGGAAAGAATTTGATGTGAAAGATTAATAGTATTTTTTAGGCTGCTAAGTCCTGAAAATTAAATTAGTTGAGGATGTGAGAAACAGTTGTTCTGTCTGCTGGTTGAGGGTGGAGGGGACCTTGGGTCACCCAGCAATTCTACTAAACAAGCTGCTTCTTACTGCGGGAGAAGGAAAAGTTTTCAATACTTTCAGTCTCAGATACCTCTGCAGAATTATGTGTTGTGTTTACCATTGTGTTTCTTCTGTGTTTATTCCAATACAGAATAGTAGCTCACACTGGATTTTCTTGGCATAGCACTGCATTTGTCAAGATTTCAGGAGTGAAAGGGTTCACCAAAGAAATTAACATCCATGTATGACAGCTGTCAGTGCTTTGGCTGTGTCAGCAGTTTTGAGAGAGTCATGCTTGAGTTAGAAATGCAGCAAACAGATAACACTAGTGCATCCCACATGCAACTGTTCATCATGTCCTACAAAAAACAGTGAGACTGTTGGGTTTTACCAATGACCCAATTACCACAGACTTTGAGTCTGTGGTCATTAAAAATAAGGCCCCATGTTGGGAATTCTCATGTTAGGAAATTAATCTGTAGTATTTGCTACTGCCCTGAGAGGTAAAGAATGTGAAAAAGGATCTTTAGATCTGCTCTCAGATTAGAAGCTGCTAGGTTGAGGAGTTTATACTCACAGGAGACCAATTTTTCTGTCTTTATCTTGCGCAAACGCTCTCTGAACGCATTACTCTTTTGGGTATACCTGTGGTTGCCTGGGAACATTTTTGTCTCTGTCTGAAAACACCTGTCCTCTCTCTTTGTATGAACAAGGATTGATCCTTCCCACTTACAAATGTAAAATCAGTCTGCAATTGTACTGTCTCTGGTACAGATCTATGAACCGTGTGAAATATTTGTTATTGGACAGGTTTGACCAGGCACCTGCAATGGTTTTAACACAGAGTGGACCTGGCACTGTGTAATGTTTAAAGTTAAATAAATAAATAAGTTTATCTAGCAAATAAGAAAAAGAGTACAGGAATTAAGTCCTGAGTCATCATGGACAGTTCTATGAAATAACCACTTTTGAAATACAGCTAAGCATTAGAGAAAATAGTCCCAAAATAGTAAGACACACTTGAGCTTAAATTGGTATATATTTATATTTCATGAAAATTAGTATAAATGTCTTCTCTCCAAGAACAAGGCAGCTCTTGATTTATGTTTATGTATAAAGCACAGGTGTTTAGATTACCTCCTGTACAGAGACTGTTCCTTTGTCTCCTTCTCCAGAAAAATGATTTTTTTAAACACTTGTTCCTTCCTTGGTGGCAAGTAACAAAGCATACTGGCCTTCTTTTGTCTGGTGTTGTCCTTTCTGTGTCAGGCAGGGAGGCACAGAGAGCGGAATGGATGGTCAGAATGTGGGATGCAGCATAGCTCTTGGGTTCAGATGGAGACTTCTCTACTGAAGCGATTCTGTATACTTCTCCATTATATTTGAAAACCCACAGCAGTCAGGTGAAGTCCCTAGTGTCTGGAAGAAGGGAAACATCAAACCCATATTTTAAAAGGATAGGATGGAGGACCTGGGAAGTCCTGACCCATCAGTGTCTGGGAAGATCATGAAACAGATCCCCCCTGAAGAAATGCTATGACACATGGAGGACAGGGAGGTGATTTTAGACAGTCAGCATGGCTTCACCAAGGGCAAATCCTGCCTGACCAACCTAGTGACTTTCTGTGATGAAGTGACTACATCACTGGACAAGCTACAAACATCATCTATCTGGACTTCTGTGAGACCTTCAACATAGCCCCCATAATGTCCTTTTCCCTGAGCTGGAGAGATAAGATACGGATAATGATGTGTGGACTATTTGGTGAATAAGAAATTGGTTGGATGGTTGCCTCCAGGGAGTAGTGGTTAATGGCTTGCTATCCAGCTACATATTTGTGTCAAATGGTGTTCCCTTAGGGGTCTGTACTGGGACCATTGCTCTTAGACACCTTTATAAATGATACTGGCAGCAGGACTGAGTGCTCCCTTAGCAAGTTTGCAGACACCAAGCTGAGTGGTGTGGTCATTAAACCAGAGGGACAGGATGTAATTTAGAAAAACATGAATAGTTTGGAAAAGTGTGCCAGAATGAACATCATGAGGTTTAATAAGACCAAGCGTAAAGTCCTACACCTGACCTGTGAGAACAGACTGCAAGACTTTGGATTGTTGAACGTGGAGAAAAAGTGGCTCTGTGGTGTGTTATTACTGACTTTTGATACTTAAAGGAAGTCTTTAAGAAAGATAGGGAGGGACTTTTTAGCAAAGCCTGTTGTAACAGGACAAGGGGGATTGTTTTTAAACTATACTAGGGGAGATTTAGACTAAGTAAATGGTGAAACACTGGAACAGGTTGCCTGGAGAGGTGGTGGAGGCCCCATCACTTGGGCCATTCAAGGTTAGGCTATATGAGGCTCTGAGCAACTGCAGGGTGGTTGAAATGGATGGCTTTTAAAGGTTCCTTCCAACCCAATGCATTCTGTGATTCCATGGTTCTATATGGAACAAGGTGGGATACTGGACAGCAAGAGGTGCCCATTCATTACCACCTGATGAGAGTTTTTCTCTTACAAGGCCAAGTGCCGGGTCATGCACTTTGGTCACAACAACCGCCAGCAACGCTACAGGCTTGGAGAAGAGTGGCTGGATAGCTGGTTGGTGGAGAAGGACCTGGGGTTGTTGATCGACAGCCGGCTGAACATGAGCCAGCAGTGTGCTCAGGTGGCCAAGAAGGCCAATGGAATCCTGGCCTGTATCAGAAACGGCGTGACCAGTAGGAGCAGGAAGGTGATTGTGCCCCTGTACTTGGCACTTGTGAGACTGCACCTCGAGTACTGTGTCCAGTTTTGGTCACCACAGTACAGGAAGGACACTGAGGTGCTGGAACGAGTCCAAAGAAGGGCAACCAAGTTGGTGAAGGGGCTGGAGGACATGCCGTATGAGGAGAGGCTGAGGGAGCTGGGGTTGTTTAGTCTGGAGAAGAGAAGACTGAGAGGGAAATTTATTACCCTCTACGACTACCTAAAGGGAGGTTGTAGCAAGGCTGTGTTGGTCTCTTCTCTCCAATTAGTGATGACGAGGGGAAATGGCCTCAAGTTGCATCAGAGGAGGTTTAGATTGGATGTTAGAAGGAAATTCTTTACTTAGAGGGTAGCTAGGTACTGGAATGGATTACCCAGGGAGGTGGTGATGTCACCATCCCTGGAGGTGTTTAAGGAACGAGTGGATGTGGCGCTTAGGGATATGGTCTAGCAGTTAGACACTAGGAGAAAAGGTTGGACTCTATGACCCTGGAGGTCCTTTCCAGCCATGATGATGATTCTGTGATCCCTGTCAAAACTAGCTTCTCCTAGCACCTTAATTAAGATTTAAAAATCTCAGTTTTAAAATCTCAATTTTGTTTTCATCCCCTTTTCACCTCACTGGAGTTTTGTTACAGGATGGATGCTTTGCCATTGCTGGCTAAAGGCTCTGTGCCTGAGTTGCTGAGAAACCATGAGTCAGCTTGCTTGAACGAAGGAGGAGGAAGCAAGGAGATCTCCTTTTATGATGAATCTTCCCACACTTTCTGCTGTTGCTGTTTTGGGCATACTGGTTCGGAAGCTGAGGCTCTCTCCACAGCTTCTGAGTGCATGAAAACTATTCCTCCCCTAAGAGGATGCTGGGATCACCTACTTGTCCTGATACAAGGAGTCACTATGCCACACCTGCCCCCACCTAGTACAAAATGGATGATGTATCATCTCTACTTGAAACATAGGGTAGTAGAGACACAGTGGGACAGGACAAAGCCCTTGATGAACGCTGTAGAGTTTCAGAGTCAGCACCGTTACTCTGAGAGGCTGTTACTTAGGCTAATCCAGTGGGATAAGCATATTTTCATTTAATTCATAGGGACTTTGATCCTAACTTAACTGAAGCATGACTGGACTCACACGCTAATGGTGAAGGACTTTTTGGAAATAGTGGAACATCTATTTGAAGAGTTTATGCAATAAAAACCCTGCTTCTGTTTTTGAAAGGTCAGATTCAGAGAGTGAGCATAACAGTGCTGGAATTATTTTAATGTAATATGCATCTGGATAAAAATTATGGCAACAGATGTAACAAAACAGTTCTGTCTGTTCATTTCACTTGCTGTAAAAATTGTGAAAGTCCTTCATTTCTATTTCATGCTGAAGTTTAGAGCTGCTACAATAGTAACAAGAGAAAAAAAAATAGAATTGCCTCAGCTCTGTTCTCTCGCCCACGAACATTCTTTGGTGTAGAAAATGAGTCATCAAGAAAAGATATTTTTACTTTGCCAAAGACACTAGTGAGATGTTGATCTAAAGACAGACTGTGTGTCAATTGATTTACCAGTCTAAAGATCTGATCCTGCTTGTGTCTACTTACATAGATCTTATTTTCTTTGGAACTGCGGCCAAGTCACTGGAAGAAGTGACCAGTGTGAACTACCCAGAATTCATAAGCTGCCCATATGTGGATCCTACTCTGGCAGTTGTATGACATGAGGGCTGTGCCAAGCTGTTGAGTTGTCCAACTCTGTCTTTGGAAGAAAATGGAACAGATCCTCAGCAGACAGTAACTGTCCTTGGCGCATCTGCAAGAATTGCCTGAGTCCACCCTAGTCCACTTTTCATGGTGAGTCTGTCAGGACAGAGCTCACTAGCTGGTGTGGCCTTGGCTCTGTGGTCAGAGGTTAGTTGCTTTGCAAGCAGTTTTTGAGGAGTCTGCTGTCGTGGGTGAAAAGTAAATAAAAACTGACTTGTGCTGGTGTCTTGTTTTGAGAAAATTATCAGTTGGGACAGGATTGAGGAGAGGCTGCTGTTTACCTTCCGGGAATTTGGCAGCTAAATTACTTTGTGTCTTTGTTGGGAGTATAATGCTTCAGTATAATGCATAATAAACATATGATTTCCATATGTAGTTTGCAAAGCATTTTGCAGAAAGAGGAGTGGGTGTATGAGCCTTAAAGCCATGAAAATGCATTACCAGTGCCAGGTGCAAAGCGCAGACAGCATCCTCATTTGTTTTCAATGCACTGTGCTTTTTTCAGTCTCAGCAGTTCAAAGATGCAAAAGGCTTAGCTAAATGCTACAGAGCTGTAGCCACAAATATTTATGACCCCAATCTTGATTTCTAGCATGCCGGTGTGACTTCAGAGTTAATATAGTTCTCTGGTAGAAGTATAGATAATTGCTACACCTTTTATTTGATTTGTTAATGTTTACACTCAGATATCAAGTCTCAATGGGCAGAATATCTGGAAAGCTTTCTATATTGTTCCATGATAAATGATTGTTGTAAGTTAGTAGTCTGTGAGTATTACAGTTAGGATGTCCTTAACCATAGTTTGGAGGGCATGAAGTTCTTCCTATTTGAGTATCAAATGTGGAGTTGACAATTACTCATGTAAATCCAGCATAAAGATGTCATCAGCCAGAAGTTGCTGACAATGGTAGCCTACCAGAGGTAAGGAAGCTCTGTCTCCCAAAGTCCAGCTGGTAGTGAGGTTCAGCATGTATACCCAGTAAGCACAATGTGCTTGTATATGTACGTACCCCAGTCTGCTGTCCTGGTCAGCAGCCTAATCCAGTTTATGCTTAGTTAATGCAGGGCATGGACAGACAAGTGTACCAACCTGTTGACACAGGATCAACCTTTTTTATCCCTGTAATAAACGCCAAGTCATTAAAAAAAGAAATGG